>OV121093.1:37452772-37848592 GCA_921293015.1 Phorcus lineatus
TGCCGAGCCCCTGGCGGGATTCGAACCACGGACCTTTTGATCCAAAGCCGAACGCGCTAACCACTGCGCTATCCCGCCCCCAACTCTGTGGAGACATGTCTTCGTTCCCCAGAAAATGGCCTAGAAAGCTGACCTCTTGTCTTATATAATCGCCCATGCCTTTAAGACTTTCCCCAAATGATCGACATTTTGGCTGGCTGTATGTGAGTGTTTATTAGTCAGAATAACTTAATTTTACACCATTATAACAATTTATTGAATTCGTAAAGGATTTGGCATCAAATGAGCTTTCGCTCGCTCTTTATGAAATCAATTACTTTATTCAAAAAGGTAGTACAGGGAACGTAACTCCGTATCCTGAAGCAGCTCTGGCAACGGAAGTGACGTCAGCCTACGCCGTGGGAACAACCCACCTGTGAGCGCATTCAAGAAAAATGGCTCTGGGTCACCCCGCTCTCATCGTGATATTGCTCATATCGTACACAGGTAAGTCCTCTTCACTCACAGAAATACAACTCTGAACTTGGGGGGGGGGGGGGGGGGGGGGATTGTTATCTACAAACTGAGATAACCTATATGTACCCTCACCTCAATACTTAGTAGATTTAACTGTATTAATTACGGATGACACTACATTATCATTGTTCAAAGTTTTATTATGCAGATAAGTTAGAAAAGTCAACCAGCACATTTCTTTTCGCTAGATATTTTTAAAGTTTAGCTTAGTACTTGAATATTTACTTCATTATGATTTGACGAGTAAACTAAAAAAAAATTTTAATTTTGCATTTTGCATTTTGTTATGGACCGTTTTTTAAACTTCATAAACATATATTAAATGGGCAACCCTACTGGTTTATTTATTAATCAGATTATTATCTTATTAATTTTTTTTATCATTTCCTCGGCCAATCAGAACCATGGTTAATACACGATTGATGACCAAGCTAAAAGAACAAGGTGCTAAAATCTGCGTAATGACAAGAGTTTCTTTATTGTATATAGACGTACTCGACACGTATTAAATCTATTTTTTACCCTTGCACTAACAAAACTGTCTCGTCGTGAAATTGTATTACACTCTTGCTCGTGTAACAATCTCTGATACCCTTTTTTCATGTTCAAGTATGCAGCTGCCCGGATGGCTGGGATCAGTTTCAAGACACATGTTTGGCGTTTATCAGGGATGAATATGATTGGCTCTATTCCTCGGTGAGTATTCCGTATTACATGTGTAGCGTTCATCAGGGATGAATATGATTGGCTCTATGCCTCGGCGAGTATTCCATATTACATGTGTAGCCTTCATCAGGGATGAAAATGATTGGCTCTATGCCTCGGCGAGTATTCCATATTACATGTGTAGCCTTCATCAGGGATTAATATGATTGGCTCTATGCCTCGGTGAGTATTCCATATTACATGTGAAGCGTTCATCAGGGATGAATATGATTGGCTCTATGCCTCGGCGAGTATTCCATATTACATGTGAAGCGTTCATCAGGGATGAATATGATTGGCTCTATGCCTCGGCGAGTATTCCATATTACATGTGTAGCCTTCATCAGGGATGAATATGATTGGCTCTATGCCTCGGCGAGTATTCCATATTACATGTGTAGCCTTCATCAGGGATTAATATGATTGGCTCTATGCCTCGGCGAGTATTCCATAATACATGTGTAGCCTTCATCAGGGATGAATATGATTGGCTCTATGCCTCGGCGAGTATTCCATATTACATGTGTAGCCTTCATCAGGGATGAATATGATTGGCTCTATGCCTCGGCGAGTAGACCATATTAAAAAATCAGAGTTCATCAGGGGTGAATATGATTGGATCTTTTCCTCGATGAGTGCATTTTGTGTCTAGAGTGATGGATATGATTAGACCTATGCCTCGTTGAACAGACCGTATTATCTCGGATTGAGGCTGGGGTATAATTGACTTTTTCGGGCCACAACTGTTCATCAGGGATGAAAATGATTGGCTCTTTTCCTTTGATAGACATTTTCAGCGTTCATAAGGTAGGAATATGATTTGCTCTATTCCTCGACGAATAGATCTATAATATGTCTATCGTCCATCAAGGGATCCATATGATTGGCGCTATTTCTCGATGATTAAGGCTTGTGTATAATTGACTTTTTCCGGGCATATCAACACATGCATGAATGAAATTTAAGTCTTCAGGGCATGCTGTCAGTGGAAATTGGAATTTCTTTTTCAAATTATAAAACTTCTACAATAATGTAGAATTTCGCTTGCTCTTTTGAAATTGTTGGTTATTTCGATTTGATTGTCTCCCTTACTTAACCTCTCCTCTGTAACGCAGAAACCAAACGATGAAAACTTCAGATCGAGTTTTCATATTGTATCTTTCCAGGGTTACTGTCGAGCTCTAGGCGGGCACCTGGCCCGTATAGAAGACCACGTGAAAAACCTCAACACAGAGACCTACCTCTCCACCAAATCACGTAAGTATATCAACCCTACTGCAGTAGCACTGTTATGTATGTTATTTGTCAAACTGTCCACTTTTTTCAAAAAGTTTTTTCATTAGAGGGTTAGGCATCTCATTACTCAACCCGATTATCCTTCGTAGTAAAACAATTTGTCGGAATAAAAGCAAAAACTTTGCGCCACCAATTTTGTGTAATTACTTTTAATGTGTCGATGAAATGGGTCCGCATAGATTAACTAAAGTTTTACAATATTTTACAAATAATCCCTTTGGGTTAATTGGAGGAGCCTTAATTCCGTTTTCACAAGCTAACAGGGGATTTCACTTTGTAAACTAGAAGCAATAACACTACGAACGTGGATTCCAAATTGTCTTATCATCGTGTTTCCGCAATAAAGGGGGTGTCTGTGTTCGAGGGGCGATGATTCTTTTGTATGATAAGATGTGGGGCCTTAATTCTCATTGGTCAAAATAGTTGACATTATGTTATTATTCGCGAACCAAACCGAACATAGAACATTTAAAACAATCATACAACTCTATATTTGGGTAGAGTGAGGATATAAAATTTAACGACGAGCAGATCTGTCCTATGATTAGCGGATCTTCCACCAGTGACCATCCGCGGGCGGGATAGCGCAGTGGTTAGCCCTTTTGGCTTCGGATCAGAAGGTCTGTGGTTCGAATCCCGCCAGAGGCTCGGCAACTTTGTCTACAGTAGAGATTATTTCTACACGCAGTCAGGTTTGGGTGCAATACTACACTGAATTTCAGCGCAATACCACCCATGGTTAGCTAGTTCCAGCCGATGCTCGCAGGTTTCACCGCAATGCATAACCACAATGGTGTTGCTGGCTTTCTCCCTGCAATAATACTAGCAGCCGCGATATAAGTGAAATAATCTTGAAAGCGGCGTTAAAACACCAACTCACCTCACCACTGACCATTCTCTCCCAACAGAGGTAGCTCCGTCATACATTTCTATACAGCCTCTGTCTTGATACGAAGGTTTCTTGTGCACGAAATGTAGAACGCTGATTGGATGCAATCAAAGTTAGTTGTGCAATCAGCGACGCCGTTTCAAAAGTTATCATTCAAATCGCCTAAGTTATTGCCGTAAGCTTCCCAAGAGCTACACTTTATTCGAATATGCACCTTGCACTTTAAGTCGTCTTTATAGTGCACAAATGCCTCATTATCCGACTGTTTCATTGCACAGGCCTGTGTAACATCAATTATGTTAATCATGCATTCGTTGTTTTCATTGGCTGAAATATAGCCAGGTAGTTTAACTCGCAATATTGTCGCGCTAGGGGAAAGTGCCGGAAGACCAAGAATCCTTCGTATTAAGACAGAGGTTGTAAAGAAATTTATGACGATGCTACCTCTGTTGGGAGAGAATGCCACTGACAGATTGGGTAGGAGAATTAAACGCCCGTCACAACTGTCAAGATGAAAACGGGACTCATCAGAGAAGAAAATATGATCCCAGTCTCTCCTCCTATACATTATATTCTTTCTACAACATAACAAAAGTGCATCTCGGTGTCATTGCAGCAGATCTGGACAGATTGTTGAACGTCGTGGCCAAGAGTTCCAATATCCTGACAGTTCTAGCACTGATAGGCTACAGCATGGAATCGTACAGGCAGTAGAAAGTGCAGAATGAAACCGATATCTGAGGTGTATGAGCCGTGTGTAGTTGTGATATTCCTGCATGTGAGCATTGTGCTGCCAGTTTGTTGGTACTGTTCCTGAGAGAAGACATCGTATTTCTGTGAACACTATAGCGTCCAGCTACGGCATTCGTCTCGTATAATTGTAAAATGTTAAAAAACCAGGATTCCATTGAAATTTGGCATTTCATCCGTCCAATATATCCTCTACCGTTGGTCTGGATATAGTAAATGCACACTATGTTCTTAATGTGGAATCTTTAACACGTCACAAACACCTGCAATTGCTCAATTTCTAGTGTGAATTCTTGTAGTATTTACTGTAACTTTGAATGTATCTCTCATATGGGCCGGTGGCCTGACAATAATAAACAATTGCTTGTCTTGTCTACTCATTTATCCATCTCCTTCAGACACTGGACCAGTGTGGGTAGGGGGTACAGACAAGTTACTGTAGGGTCGGTGTGGACGGGAACTAACCAACCTTCTCCTTCAGACGCTAGATCAGTGTGGGTAGGGGGAACAGACAAGGTACTAGAGGGTCGGTTGGTGTGGACGAGTACTAACCAACCTTCTCCTTCAGACACTGGACCAGTGTGGGTATGGGGTACAGACAAGTTACTGTAGGGTCGGTGTGGACGGGAACTAACCAACCTTCTCCTTCAGACGCTAGATCAGTGTGGGCAGGGGGAACAGACAAGGTACTAGAGGGTCGGTTGGTGTGGACGGGTACTAACCAACCTTCTCCTTCAGACAGTGGACCAGTGTGGGTAGGGGGTACAGACAAGGTACTAGAGGGTCGGTTGGTGTGGACGGGTACTAACCAACCTTCTCCTTCAGACACTGGACCAGTGTGGGTAGGGGGTACAGACAAGTTACTGTAGGGTCGGTTGGTGTGGACGGGAACTAACCAACCTTCTCCTTCAGACACTGGACCAGTGTGGGTAGGGGATACAGAGAAGTTACTGTAGGGTCGGTGGGTGTGGATAGGTACTAACTAACTGGACCAGTGTGGGTAGGGGGTACAGACAAGGTACTAGAGGGTCAGTTGGTGTGGACGGGAACTAACCAACCTTCTCCTTCAGACACTGGACCAGTGTGGGTAGGGGATACAGAGAAGTTACTGTAGGGTCGGTGGGTGTGGATAGGTACTAACTAACTGGACCAGTGTGGGTAGGGGGTACAGACAAGGTACTAGAGGGTCGGTTGGTGTGGACAGGTACTAACCAACCTTCTCCTTCAGACACTGGACCAGTGTGGGTAGGGGATACAAACAAGTTACTGTAGGGTCGGTGGGTGTGGACGGGAACTAACCAACCTTCTCCTTCAGACACTGGACCAGTGTGGGTTTTGGGTACAGGCAAGGTGCTAGAGGGTCGGTGGGTGTGCACAGGATAACAACCAACCTTCTCCTTCAGACACTCGACCAGTGTGGGTAGGGGGTACAGACAAGGTACTAGAGGGTCGGTGGGTGTGGACGGGTACTAACCAACCTTTCTCCTTCACGGATTGGACCCCGGGCAAACCCACCTCTGTCGACAAGGAAGACTGTCTCGGTATAGACGCGGGGGGACACTGGAGCAACTACGACTGTGACGACAACGAATTTCCCTTCCTTTGCGAGATGCAAAGTCAGTGAGTATTTTAAACCATTGCAAATCTCTCGTCCAAAAGGTTTGTTGTGCTGAGCAACTCTTTTAGAATAATGTAATTTTTGATAAGCTTAGTTATTTTTAGCTGAATTATAATTAGCATGTAAATACTACTCAGTGAATGTCGCTCGTGAAAACAACCCTTCAATAAATTACATGTTTGTTTTCACAAGTGTATCAATATGTATCAAAACAACTTGATATCAAATCACGATCATGCATTTCATAACTGCATCAGAGCAACTGCCTAACTCGTGCCAGATTTAGTCATTCTCTTTCAAGTCTTTCTGCTTTTCGTCACTTTTTGTGTGCCGTGAAAATAGCGCCCTTTATGACTCGTTGTTGAAGTTTGATCCAACAGAACTAGAAGATATCCTCTGTAGATATTTGCTATATAGGAATCGTAGAATCAATAAGTGGCAGATCTGAAGGTGGAGACCCTCCACTTGTAACAGAGAATACGCAGAGAAATTAATTTAGAAACCCTTTGGTGTAGAAGACGAGAGTTGAAACAATCCATAAGAAAACAGCTGAAAGTGGAATCTCAGTGAAAACAATTTATACCAATTGCCGTTTTGTTTTTCACATTGGAAAGGTAAAATGATATAAATAATTTACCAAAAAATCACAAAAAGAATTATAATGAAAAATTTTGAATTACAAAACGTTTAAATATATATATATTTCTTCCAGGCACACAAATCACAACCACTTGGTCGGATGAAGCTGCCGTGTTTCATTTTTTTAGACAATGAAATTGAGAGAATATATTGTTTAACTATGTTCAATGACTTTGCGATTGATAGGAATCTACGTGGGCCTTCAATAAAGATAATAAAAACAAAAAGTTTACATCTATCATCCTTGGTTTTCTGAATGTGGACATGATACAATGAAACTCATTCCATAAACGATTTAGTGAGTCGGCTCTTTTGTGTTCTCAGGAAGCAGTAATCATGACTTATAAATATTCTTACATGTGCACCAGGAATATCAAAATACATTTGAAAGATTTAAAGAGGCTTATATATCGGCTACCGTCCGCCTTGTTGCTTTGACAGGAACAAGGAGCTGTACTTATTTAACAATACTATAAAAATAAAGTAAAGGTAAGGATATATAGGAATCAATGAATCAACAAATGATGCATGACAAGACTAATCAACAATGCCTTCTAATGCCTTAGCTCAGATTTCAAGGCTGGAAGCGTCGATGAATGGCTTCACTTCTCATTCTTGTTTTATCATACCGAGCGTGTTCTCTTATTTATCGAGTTGTAAAATCTTAATCAACCAAAATGTTATGATCAGTATCATCTTCCACCTGGCTTATGTTACAATAATGTTCTGATATCATGTTTGTATGAACGGGAATGTCCCCTTGAATTCGTTTGCCCAAAAAAACCTCAATAGTACTGTCCCTTTAAGGCAATAGAGCACGTTTTCTTCAGGGATGTTACAAACAGGGCCACAAATGTTACCAGTTACAAGACAGCCGTTCTGAATGAATAAAGTTCTAAAATATAAGTTCCAAGTTTGGTGAAAACGCTTGCGAAATCAATCCCTGTACACAATTGATTTAAAGAAGTTCCACTTAAAAGGCATTTACGACTTCGGATAGTCGGGTCTGTAGAGTTGTATTACCCTCTGAAAATTATAGTTAAAAACAAACTAGTATATTAAACAGGAAAATTTAAACAATTAAAACATAAAACTTGTGCTTTTATGCCTAGGAGATGAATTAAAAAAGCAAAGTGATAATCGATCAGCGAAATGCAAACTTGTATCATAATATTCCCTAATATTTTTCTTGAATGAATTAGAAATAGAGATAAAAAGTGTGTTTAATTCGTTTTTTTTTGCGTTTTGAACACATCGGGATTTTGTTCCGAGGTTTCCATCATGAGTTTTTAAACCACTTACTTATATTCTCCCAAGAGTTTGAAAGGGCACAACTCCCTCGCCAAAACCAAACCTGCAACCATCTCTCGCCTTCCTTTCATCAAATATTTGTTTAATCTGTTTCGTGTCAGGTTTGTTAAACTAATTTATGGATTCTTGTAAGGCTATTTTATGACTTTGACGTATAACTAACACATTTTCAGTACTCACGCATTCTTGTTAATCAATTTATAATTACTGTGTCTATTTCCTATTTTTCACAAACCAGCGAGTTCATATTAATATTTAATTTATGACTTTAGGCAGTATCACCTATTCGACGCAACCAGACACTCGTGTAGTTTTGATAAAATGATTATGACTGCCAACCTTTTCACGACTTCTTATTAATTTTTAGTGATATATACGAGGGGAGGTCAATAAGTTCATTAAACAGATTCCATGTTTGTTATATTGATTTAATTTTTCATTATTATTTCCCTGGACCTTGATGCACTTTGCCGATTTGTTTTTGAGACTGTCTTCAACATGTCCAAGGAGCTGCGGCCCCGCTTGAACACAGCTGACCATTTAGAAGTAGAATATCGAGGGGCTTCTTTCCCATAGACATTGTTCTTACGTTTATTTTTCGGTTGTATTCGCCTCTTTCTTCGTGAGAACTTACGAGATAACCGCACGATGCTCAGCTTTGGAACTTTCCATGATTACAGCACGGTATCAACGTTCAATAATGTCTTTGTTTATGTAACGCTATTTATCACTCTCTCCATAACATGGTAACGGTCACTTACATCATGAATATATGTTATATGTATTTCTTTCTATGGGACAACTATTTTCCCTTGTTTTTCTTTATTGTATTTTGCACGCATTTTTTTGTCAAATTGATCTATTGTAAAATACGAAAAATATGAAAATAAAATAAAATAAAAAAATTACAGGAGGGTATATGTGTTCAACAGGCTGTACATCTCAAGTAAATGATCTGGAAGATTTGTATATGACTAAAATGTCGTCACATGGCCTGTCACAATACTGACGTCAACGATGATGTCTTCAGGGTTGAATAAATTCTCACTTCCATGAACTTATTGTCTTCCCCTTGATAATTTTCTTCCACGAATCATTTTTGTGAATACATTAAATAATTCTGGTGTGTAAGTGTAAACATTTTCATGCGTTAGGAATTCTTAATCTATTTACAAATTTGAAAGATGACAGAGCATTCATTCTCCATCACAATTCTACAATCTCAAATAATTAGTTTCTTGGGGCTTAAACCGCTGCTTGTTTTAAAATGGCGAGTCTACTTAATATCATTATTCTGATAGTCTTTGATTTCAAGATGATTCAAGTGAAGGCAGAGATAGACACAATATTTCAAAGGATGTGTCGAGCCGTTTGTGAGAAAGATGAACATTGCAAAACCCAAAATATAGTTTTTACTTTTAAGAGGAATCAAAAGAAAGAAGAGATAAACTCAGTATTTCAAAGGGAGTGTGGACCCCTGTGTGAGCGAGATAGACATTGCATGACCCAAAGTGTTGACGAGGTTCGTATGTGTTGCGGAACAGCTTTAAGGAATGTTGGAATGGAACTCAAAATCCAAAAAACAGAAATTGAAGAACAGAGAGGCTGGTGACCTTTTTTGAGAAATCTTAAATTTAAATTAGTTTCTGTATTACACTTTTTTAAATATGGAAACATGTTTCAGTTAACAGAAATTTCTTCCAGAAAAAAGTATAAAATATTTATGGTAGTGTGGGTTTTTAGCCGCTACGGCACAACATGTATTCAAACATTTCAATTAGATTATCAACATTCAAGGTACTTTTGTACATAAAACATGCTTTCTCCCACTCATTATCTAAAAATATACCTGAACGCATACATACAAGTCATATTCATTCAACAACATTTACTTTTTCATCTTCCCCGCAAAGCCTAACTAGCCAACGTTGCTAATCTAAGATGAGCACGTTTATAGATAACGTGCGCTAGCTTGGCCTTGCGGGGAAGATGTTGCTTTCTAAGAAAAACAGATTATAGAAATTGCTCATTGCACTTCAATACTTAACAAAAGGCTACAGATTTGGTGTGAGGATCATGACATATTAAATGAAGCCCAGGCAGGATTTAGAGCTGGATATTCCATTGTAGACCAAATGTTTGTTCTCCAAGCTGTTATTCAAAAGTACTGTTGTAAAAAGAAGGAAAGATTTTATTGCCTCTTCATTGATTTTTCAAAGGCATTTGATACACTTAGACATTATGTTCTTCTAGCTTCTCTCCACATGGCTGGGGTATCTGGCAAGTTTTTAAATATAATTTCATCAAAATCAATCTTACTGCTTGTGTTAGGACCGAACAAGGCCTCTCCTCGTGTTTTGAATGTAATGTAGGCACAAGGCAAGGATATATTCTAAGCCCTCAGATATTTCTCATATTTATTGATAATCTTTATAAGAAATTAGAACTGGAGGGTGGGAATGGAATTTTTGTTAATCAATTCTTTCCAAATTTTATGTTCACTTATGTTTGCAGATGACATTTCGGCACTAGCCAGTACTTGTAATTTGCTCCAAAAGAAACTAAATGTTTTGGAAAGTTTCTGTTTAAATACAGGAATGAAAGTTAATTTAAACAGGACAAAGATTATAGTTTTCAGAAATGGAGGGCCTCTTCGTCATTATGAGAAATGGTATTATAAGGGTGAACCTGTTGAAACAGTTTCCTTTTATAGATATTTAGGATTAGTCTTTACACCCAAACTTATATGGAGTAAAGCACAGACATGCATTGCATCTCAGGCTTGTAAAGCTATGTTGTCTATAAATGGGTTTCAAAGGAAAGTTGGCAACATAACTTGCACCGAGTTGCTAAATATTTTTGATTCTATGATTGTACCTATTCTTTGCTATGGTTCTGAAATTTGGGGGACATGTCACTCCAAAATAATAGAAGGTGTTCAAATTAAATTTTGTAAACATTACTTAAGGGTTAAATAATCAACACTTAATGGTATGGTTCTTGGTGAATGTGGTAGACTCCCACTGCAACATTTATACATGCCAAGAGTGATTAAGTTTTGGTGTAGACTTATACATATGCCACATCAATGTTATTTAATGCTAAGGTCATTAGATATCTAGGTTTAATACCAGCTGGGTAACAAAGGTTAGACATATACTTTTCCAATGTAAGTTTGGTTATGCTTGGCTTAGCCAAGAAATTGGAAATGTGGATTATTTCATATCTCTATTTAGGTTTAGACTAGAAAATAACTTAAAACAGTCATGGTACTCATCAAGTGATGAATCTCCTAAATGTATATTTCATAAGGAGTTCAAGACCTTGCTAAATGTGGAAATATATTTATGTTGTAATATTCCTATGCATTTAAGGATTGCCATATCAAGATTTAGATGTTGTAACTTTAATATTGCTGTTGAAAGTGGTAGGTATAATGGCATTGAATATAATGAAAGACTCTGTCCTTTTTGCAAATTGAATGATCTTGTATTTATAGAAAATGAGTATCATATACTCTCTGTTTGTAAAGCCTATGATAAACTGAGAACTCAGTATCTCTATAATTTCATTAGAGTACTCTACTTACATTTCTCTGTTGTAAATCTTCTTGAAAACCAAAACTGTGATGTAATTTATAATGTTGGTTTATACCTATTTCATCTTCAAAAACTTATCAATTCCAGGAAAGAAGCCTCAATGTATAACTGTGCGCACACAAATGTAAACTGAAATTGCCTGTATTATGGGCCGATGGCCTCCTTACTGAATAAACTGTCTGTCTGTCTGTCAAATGATAGTTACAATTAACATTGCTGAGTCAGCAAAATTGTGAATTATTTCAAAAAGAAAAAATACTACGTTTCTTAATTTTGATGAATATTTAATCCAAAATCATCAATATTGAGAATTGCCGCTTCATTTTGGCTTATTATATAAGTACATTATGATTTAAGGTTATTTGAGTTTTGTCATTGTGACTGAGGAGCGAACATCCTTAATACTATTTTTACCCGACGAGTTAATCATTAAGTGTTAAAGGAGCGAAAGCGAGTTTGATACCAAATCATTAACGAGTTTAATGAAACTAGTATTAAATTGAAGGAAGTTTAGTATTCTGTTTATTACTGGACCTCAATAATCAAGCATGATTGCCGAAAGTGTACTGAACGAAACATTTCCGCGACTTGGCCGCCATTGTGACGGCGGTGCTAACATTAATTGTGACGTCACAACCACACACTATTAGTACGTCATACGTTCAGCGGTATTACATACAGGATATTATATGATTGTCCATGACTACATGATTGGCTAAATATTAGTATTACCCGAGGGAGAGCGAGGGATATACTGACATTTAGGCACGAGTGTCGTAAACATAGTATGTCAGAGACACCAATATGATATTCTTGTTATTGCCAAAGTCGCGAAATCAAAGAAAATTATCAAAAGCAACCTCCAAGCATAGGCGGATATAACCCTCCGTCGTCAGATTTGGAACGCAACGCCATAGCAGAAGTGTGAAGTCAAAGCATTGTTTATAACTTGACGTCACAATCTTAAAGTGATATTTTGCCCTAGAGCATCGTATGAAAAATATAAACCCCGATATGATTGCCCTTGTAGGTAATAAACTAGTTTAATATCAATAGAGAACAAGTTATATGGATTTACAACTTCTTTATTGCTTTATTATTTAAGGAGTCGTCAGATCTGATGACTGACTATTTGGATAAAGGGAATGCTGATGATGAAGGGGGCTGACTGTTGGCGGGGTGGTTTGTCTCTTGGTCTCTTGGTCTTGTTGATGGCGTGGTTGACAAGTTGGGCTGGGTATTGGTTGTATTCAATAAAGACGTGGCGGAGGTGGTTAATTTCAGCTTCAAAAGATTCAGGGGCGGAACACACATTCTTAGCTCGCTATCCTGCAATAAAGATGTTGTAAATCCATATAACTTGTTCTCTATTCATCTCACCAACTTCTAAATGCCTCTCAAAGTAGTTTAAGATCGCTGTATAATTATTATAGCTTGTTAAACTGAAACGAAACGAAACGGAAATAAAACGAAACGAAATTAAACAAGCGGAATTCCATCTGATTTTAATCAGATTGACACTGCAGGATCTTACACGGGCGAGTAATAATTAACTAAGTTTATTTACCCGAGGTAAACAGTATTGACCGAGGACGATGGCCGAATAGTCCAGTGCATAAATTTAGGAAACAATATGCGCTCTATGCATTAATGCATAATATATACTAGGGTAGGTATTTGAATTCTTAAGTGTTGTTCAAAATTATACAAATGTAATTCTTTTAGAATAGACATGTTATTTGTGTGGATGTATTTAATATTTTTTATTTATTTATTATGATGTGACAGATCGGATAAACAAGTTGATCATGATATTCACTTTCTACTGCAGTTTGATTACAGAGTTTACAAAGTACTTTGTTCCCTACACTTGTATGTCATGAGTACATACACCTTAATTTGCGGGTGTTGAATTAGAATAAATCTTCGATGTTTTACTATAGCATCTATTCATCTTATAGAGTGTGAGTGAGTTGTGGTTTTGAACAATATTTCAGTTAAGTTATGTCCAGTTAAGGATGAACAAAACGGAACAGTAGGCCAAGGGAGGCCATAGCTATGATGTCATCAGTATTGTGTCATCGTAGCTTTGTTAAGTCATATTAACTTCTTTGATTGCGCGACTTCGGTCATAGATATCAGTAACCTATACCCCTCGCTTTTGCTTAGGAAATCCTGATATTAATAATAAGCCACCCGAGTCGTAAACATAGTATTTCAGGGACATTCATATAATATCCTCTTTTTAAGTCTATAAAATGCTAATCCATACAGATAAATTTCTTTCGACTATTGAACGCGTCGATATCTTACGACTTGAACGACCCAGAGTAACACATGGGCGGTGACAGCTTGTAGAGAAATACACAGTCGTTTGATATATACTTTATATAGGCCACTTGACTTGAATCGGAAGATATGTCACTAAGGTAGGTTAACATATATACCTTTATAGTTACGATTCTTCCACCGTCGAGTTTTGACATTAGAGTTAATTTGAACACGACCACTAAGTGGTGTAGGAAATCAACACCGGGGTGGGAGTAGGGGTACCTGGGTCTGGATTCCATCGTAATGGAATTTCATCCTCTCCTTCTCTATCTATCAGAGATACCACTTGACTTTTACCGTATCGTGGTGAGGTGCTTAGCGAGCTTCAGAGACCCCGAGAGCTGTACGTGCTCCTGTTAGGGTCAGAGGCCAGATCGAATTTGAATCGTTCTAAACCTGCTCTTTATTTCATACGATGCCTTTCGACCCTCGTCCTATCGATCTCTTTCTCCCCGAGCCGTCAACTCTCTATTGGTTGCTTGCCATCCACGTGTTTAGTAACTGAAATATTGTTGACACGTTACATCATATCTCATTCAATCACTCACTCTCAGAGAGGGAAGCAGTTTCCACGGCAAGGTCAAAATTTATCGAGATATACTCTACCCATTTTTTATAACGAAGAGTTTAAAATCTTTCCTTTTGGCTGTGACGTTTTGAAGACAAGAGAAGGAAAGCAACATAACCTGTTTACTACTAGTTCAAGCTGCATGGATAAATATTCTTGGGGTCAGGATTTATTGTCCGGGTATGTTTTGTTGAAATTCGAGTGGAGATTTCTGTATATACCCGTGTCATTAATGCATTATTATTTCTCACTTCGTTTAAAGTATGTTAGTGATTGTAACATTTGGGTTGCCTAAGATTTATATTTTTCGCAAAGAATATCAAGCATTTTTCTCTCAAAGATAACAATTGTGAAATGAAGGCAGTCATCACATAGCTTTACGAGCGTGTAATTGATTTCTACGGCAAAACTATACATAGTTTAAAATACATCGTACAATAAAGCCAAACAAAATGCAGCATTACGAATTTGGAATGATTTTCTGCGGCTAAACAAGGCAAAGTTGATAACTTAAAAATAAATAACAATCGAGGGCTCAAGACAAATGCGTATCTGCGTAAAATACGCACGGGTTATTCATACAGAGTTTCAGACTACATGTTTGATCTTTACATTTCGAATAGTTGCCAATTTGATGCCAACCTGTATGAAAAGAAACACTATATTTCGTCAAAGAGAAATCATTCGTTCATTTACAGATTAAACGTGTAGAAAATATTATCAACGACTAACATCGAAAAAGATGCTAACTTGGAATGAGCTAGCGTTCTGGAAACGATGAACCTTGAAATACTCCTAGCGTTTTTCATGTGGAAATTTTATTTTGAGGAGTGAAATGCCCCTGAGTCCAAATAATTATCTGGAGCCCTGCAATCACTGTGAAATGAAGCCATTCATCGGATCTACGAACGTGGAATCTACGATTGCTACGTCTAAATGGGCATATGATAATTCTTTTCGCCGATTACGTGTACATTTAATCGTGCCATTTGCTCACAAGTAGGCAAACAGTAGTATTTTTCATAAATTGCCAAATGTAAGCAAGATTGATAAAGAGAGGCCGATAGGAATTTCCTTTTCCAGGGAGGTAGCAACATCTTTTTGAAATTTAATTTCTTAAAATTTTCTCAAATAAACTTTAAACGCACTAGTGCACACCAATATTTCGTTAACACAACGAATGCACAGATACTGCACATCTCTCGATATTATTCAAGATCCTAACTCAAGTAATCTACCTCGTAAGTTATTTAACGAATATTTACGTATTCAGGTAGTAAAGATGATTTTTATAGACCGGAAGTATTTAATGTTACGTTACAATAAATCCGCGTGAACTACGATATCGGGAATATTAAGATTTTGCTTATAACCAAAGAAGCGGAAACGGCAGCCGCTTTGGTCAATCTAATAGCAATGCTAATGCTGTGTTATTAAATCGGTTTATTTACAACATTGCTTTCATAAAACACAATTCATACTTTGGCCTCAGTTCAGAGTTTAGGTAAATGCAACAGCTGCACAGAAAAATAGTTCAGCCGCGTTCAACTGTCTATAAGATATCCGTTTTGTGCACAGCTAACCTTAGATTTTGTATTTGTCCAAGCCGACAGCGGCTGTCAAAATTTTTTCATTGTTAATTGCAGGTCAATTGTAAAGAATTTTAAGTATTTCATTGCTTCGATAGAAAGGTTAGGTGAATGCATAAGTCCTCGTAAACCTTAAAATAGCCAATTTAAACCGTAAAAGCGTGCACTAGTGCCTTTAAGGATCAAATATCTCATTACCAAACCCGGTCATCCATAGTCGTAAAAGAAACTCCCAAATATCAAGCTAAAACCCCTGGCGGCCATTTTGTGTTAACACGTTTTAATCATTTGCGTAAGGGAATGGAGTCCCATAGCTCAACTGAACATGGTACGATCGTTTTAGATCTGTATTTTTTTACTTAAAAATTTGTTTAGCTTCGGTTGCGATTACTTTATTCATCTCTAAAAACGTGCCATTTATAAGGACTTTAGAGATAGTAGTTATCGGTGCTTAGTGCGGTGTAGTTAGCCATATAGAATAAAGAGTAACTTATACAGTGTGTGTTGTATACTCGAGTTTCGTATCGCCTATAATCACAGTGTAAGTGGATCGAAATACGTTGATGTTACAGATGATCCTTAAGAGGACATACAATCCTATCGGGGTATTTATGTGGAAACGAAATTCAAGAGGACAATCCAGTTTATACATGAGAGCTAATAGTAAATGATTATAACATAACCAAGTTGAAACAAGTTACTGAGGGTAACGTTTTGGTTGAATTAGATTTGACAACTAAAGAAGAGAGAGCGCACACTCGGTAAAATAAAGTCATTCATCGACGCTGCATGCGTAAAACGCCTCGCCTCAGCATTACAAGGCACTGTTGATAAGTCTCATCACAAATCATTTATACATTAGTAAATATGTTAACCATGCATATAGTAAAATTTCATAATGTTGTAAAATTATTGAAAGTACAGCTTCTTTTTTAAGTCATTTTCCTAAACAAAAATGGCGGCCTAGATGCCGATAGGTAAGCCTCTTTAAACCCTTCATTTCTATTTCAGGGCCGTGCTGAGGTACCCACTCTCACTGTGGCTCGTCGCTAGGAAGAAACGTTTCTCATTTTTTATGTTTCTTGGCGTGATTGTGGTCTATAAAATGTGAGTTTCCTATATACAATTTCTATCTTACGAGTCAATCTGACGGGTTTCCATATTAATTAAATTGTCATATATCAATAAATATTTAACAACAGCTAAGGCGTATTTCAAAGTGTTATTTGTTTACTTTAAGATTTTACTAACATTTATTTATTATCATTATTCATATGAAAATAACATGGGCATTCAAGATATCCTATTCCAAAATTTCATTTTTTCATACTTTCAATTAAGGAAAGAACTGAGATATACCTCCATATTTTCAGGTTGGCAGTCGAGGAGCAAAGTCAAGTATATGAGCGAGTGAAGCTTCTGATGACGGGCCAACAGGACGCGGTGTTGAGACTGTTGGTGGACGAACAGGAACACATACAGGTCGGTCCAGTGAGTCGGGGTTCGAATCCTGAAAGTGATACGACCCGAGAAGAGTGCAAAGAATTGTACTTTTTGAGGGCAGAATGATTACAACGTGACTTTATTAACTATCCAAATGATATTTATTTCTAAAGTCAGTGCGTATCAGTTTATAGTTTCTTTAAATCATTCGGAAAGCCCTCATTTCGAACATGAAATGTTTTAAAACGCTGACAGACACAATCAATATTTGATATTTGATTAAAGATATGGATTAGGAAAAATGGTAAAATTGAAAATAGATGATAATACTTGCTGTTGATAGATAGTTAGATGCCTTTATAAGGGTTCACTGGATTCAGCTTTCTCCGTATGGATTCCTACCATTGGGCTTTCTCCCATTTTCCTTTAAAATGCGAGTTGATGTCGTTGGTTGCGATACTTTGATTACACCAACCTTCAAATTGATGGTGTCGGCCTGGTTGTAAACATTTTTTTATATGAAATTTATATAAAGTTGGCAGCTGTTGAAGCTTTCTTTATGAAATCATCATGATGGTCGTGATAAAAGTGTCTACGCCGATATTTGTGTCAATTCAAAACAACGCCGATATTTGTGTTAATACAAAACAACGCCGATATTTGTGTCAATAAAAAACAACGACGATATTTGTGTTAATACAAAACAACGACGATATTTGTGTTAATACAAAACAACAACGATATTTGTGTTAATACAAAACAACAACGATATTTGTGTCAATACAAAACAACGCCGATATTTGTCTCAATACAAAACAACGACGATATCGGCGAGACTCTGAATGTTCATATTTCCGAACAAAGATCATCTCTCAAGTGCCTTCAAACAAGCGCATCAAATAGATTCATGTTTAGATAGAAAGAGGTGTGGAAATCTAATCCTTAAACGATCATATTTCCGAACAAGAACTTTATCTCATGTCCTTTCTAACAAACGTATTCGAAAAAGTGTTTATTTAGAATAAGTGTTGAGTTATCATTTTAAAACTGCCTTTTTGGACAATTTATGTTTTGAAATATGAATGACTTTTGGACATGTACTTAAATAAACGACGATTCTTAAACCACGTTTGTTTGAAGGTATTTACTCGTTTATGCACCTACCAATGCGTATTTTAACTTGCTGTATAAATCATTGATTGGATGTCCGTTGAATCGCAAAGACCTTTTCAGTATTTTTCCTTTCATGAAAACTGAGACATGTTTGAATGTTTTGGAAGCAATTACAAGAAAAGTTGGCGCAATTATTATTACATAGTCTAATGAACATAACTGTCACCTATAGTTAAAAATTAATATACTTAAATGCTGATTTCAGCAATCATCGGAACCGGAAGTATACGCAGAGCGACTCAGAACCATCGATGATGCGTGCAAGAAACTGCCGAGCAAACCAATCAAATGGAAAAAATATTTCACCGATGCCTGGTTTGTAGAGTCCCACAAACTCGTGTATTGTGAAGTACCCAAGGTTGGTTGTACATTCTGGAAAAGAACTCTAGAAATTCTACGTCGAGATTCACCCGACCTAATGTCTCCATACAGACTCCCATACGAAGAGTGTGTCCATGGTCGTTTGCAATTCTTCATTAGTGCGCATAAACAGAAGAAAGAGTCTGGTCTCAAGAGGAAAGAAATCTTCGCTCAGAGATACAAAAAGATCATGTTTGTACGCGATCCCTTCAAACGATTGTTCTCAGCGTATATCGACAAGTTCTTTAGTCCGAACAAAGATTTTTGGACAGTAGCTGCTTCCTTTCTGAAGTCCAGGCACCCTGATAGGGTATACCATAGAGGGAAGCCCGGACACGACCTATCGTTTCCAGAATTTGTGGAGATGGTTGCTGCACCGAACTCGTACTACAAAGACCCCCATTTCAATCCAATATCGCAGATGTGTGAAATATGCGGAGTAAAATACGACATCATCGGTAAGATGGAAACCTTCAAGACCGATGTGTTCCATATACTTAGTCTTGTCAATGCGTCACAGAAAGTCAACTTTTCGAATTTTGAAATTGAAGCCTC
Source organism: Phorcus lineatus (assembly GCA_921293015.1). NCBI lineage: Eukaryota > Metazoa > Mollusca > Gastropoda > Trochida > Trochidae > Phorcus > Phorcus lineatus. The sequence continues at coordinate 37,472,115 of OV121093.1, forward strand.
CGTCGACTTCATCACGGAGATGATAGGTAAAGTGTTTATATACAGGAAAGGTTTGGAGGAGTTTATGGACTTTCATGACATATTAATGCGGGTTTGGGAGAGACTTAAGATTGCAAATATGTTGAATATTGACGACACATTTCCTCTTTTAAGGGGTGCGAGTGAAGATGTAGACGTTGAACTATTTGTGAGAGCGGTGGTACAGAGATTTATATCTACCTATGACGGAAGTAGGCAAAACAAGAAGGCAGCCTACTTGCAAGCCTACGGACAACTAAGTCAGGAGCAGATAGGCTGGATAAGACAAACATACAAACTTGATTTTGAGATGTTCGGTTACGACATTGCCGGGCCAGACTTGGAGGTTAAGGACTCGCTTGAAGATTTCGTAAAAGAGTATGATTTTTTTCATATTCTCTCAAATTGAAAGTGTTATATTCATGACAGGTTATGGCATATTGCTATACAGTATTGTATATATAGGATGCTTAGCAGGGTAAATGTTGATAATATTGAATGCGAATATACTGTAAATGTGCCACGGACATCCTGATCAACAGCAGTTTGTTGGCGCTATACAGATTTATCATACAATGGATAGTGTTCTCGGCATAATAACGGTAACGGATATTTTCGATATCTATATCTATCTATATATTTTCGATATCTATCTAGCCATGTACAGTAAGATAAGATAAGATAAGATAAGATAAGATAAGATAAGATAAGATAAGATAAGATAAGATAATCTTTATTGTCCCAAAAGGGAAATTTGTTTTGTATAATTACAATTCTCTAGAATGATGACAACTAATAACATAATATTCAAAAACAATTCATGTCAAAAACAGTTAAGATAGACAGATAATTTACTTAATATACATGAAAAGCATGATATCACATTAGACAGAATGAATGATTGGCGGAACCTGTTTGTTCGAAAAGTCGGCATACACAGCCGACGTCCAGAAGGTAATGTCGAATATTCCAAGAAAAGTGTATGGGAGGAATCACCAAAAATTCAGTTTCCTTTTTTCGATAACTGCTGCTCATAAAAACTGCCGATCGTTTCAATAGGTAGCCTGATAATCTTAGATGCAGTATTCACGATTTTTATCAATTTTTTGCTATTTTGAACAGACAGGTTCCCAAACCAACTTAAAAAGTTAAATGTAAGGACACTTTGAATGAAGGTTCTGTAAAACAACATCATGATGGTTTGATCAATTTTAAAGTATTTTAGTTTCCACAAGAACTGTAAACGTTGTTGTCCTTTCTTATATTTTTTTCAGTATTCTCATTCCAAAAGAGTTTAGAATCAATGATAGTACCTAAGTACTTATATTCATTTACTCTTTCTATTTCATTTCCATCAATACACACAGATTGTAATGTCGACTTTGTTTTCCTAAAATCAATTATCATTTCTTTAGTTTTTTGAACGTTCAAATATAAAAAATTAGATTTACACCAATCCACAAATCTTGATAGCTCGGATCTATAGGCAAGTTCTGACTCCCTAATTAGGCTACAACTGCAGCGTCGTCAGCAAATTTGATGGTAAAACACGAATCAGCATTTGGGAAACAATCATTTGTGTACAAAATGAACAAAATTGGCAAAACAACACAACCCTGTGGAGCACCAGTAGATACAGTTGAAGATTCAACATTATTGACTTGTACAAATTGCTGTCTGTTAACAAGGAAAGAATGTACCCATCTAATGATATTTGAGTTTACATTCATATGACAAAGTTTATCAAGTCACAGATGTGGCTGAATCGTATTAAAAGCAGAGAAGTCACCAAACATTATTTGGACATAAGAACTATAATTTTCCAAGTGTTTATAGATGTTATTAAGCAGAGTTATTGTTGCATCATCTACTCCACGCTGTGCTCTATATGCAAATTGATAGGGGTCTAAAACGTCAATCACATCCTTTAACAAAAAATTCTTAACAATTCGTTCTAGACATTTCTTAGCACCAGAGGTGAGAGCTACTGGTCTGTAATCATTATTGACAGAGGGGTTTTTCATTTTTGGCAACGGGATAATTTTTGATGTTTTCCAAAGAATTGGAACATGATGGAAATTTAATGATAATTGAAAAATCTTTTGGAAAATACCAGCCAGTTGCACTCTGCACTCTTTTAGAACTACACCTAGCAAACTGTCAGGTCCACAGGCTTTATGTGAATTTATCTTAGCAAAAGACGTTATCACATCATCTTTAGAAATATCTAACACCTCACATGGTGGGAGTGATTCAAGTACATTGTTTCTTTCCTCTGAAAAATTACAACTATCAAATCTAGAGTTAAATTAGTTTAACTCATTTGCAAATAGGTCTGCTGTTTGATCCAATGATACTCTTGATGCCATTCCAAGCATTCCTCAAATTGTTAACAGAAAATTGTCTTTCAATCTTTTTTTATATTCATCTTTACATTTTCTAGTTAAAGCAACTATTTCTTTCTAAATCTCTTTAACCTTAACTTTATCTCCAGCACAAAAAGCCCTTCTCTTTTCATTCAACACTGATCTAAACTCTTTAGTAACCCATGGCTTGTTGTTTGCAAATAATGTAACACATTTGAGAGGTACAATATTGTCTACACAAAAATTTATATAATAAGTTATAGAACTTGTGAGCTCATCTAAATTGATACAATCGTTTTCAAATACATCCCAATTTGTACAATCAAAACATCCTTTTAATTGATCAATACACTCTTTTGTCCAAGATTTTACATATTTTACAACAGGTTTTTCTGACTTAAGTTTCTGACGATATAATGGCACTAAGTAGACTGTATTATGATCAGATGTAATATTAGAAATAGATTTGTAAGCGTCCTTCACACTTCCAATGCATAAGTCAATGGTATTCCTTGATCTTGTTGGGCACTTTACATACTGGTGAAAAGTTGGCAAAACGTGCTTTAAATCACAAGAGTTAAAGTCGCCGAGTATGAATTTTGGTGCCTCTGGTGAATTCCCATTGAGTTATTCCATGGTAGCGTGAATACAGCCCGAAGCTTGCTTGACATTAGCATCCGGAGGAATATATACTGTTGTAACAAATATTTGTCCGAAGTCTCGGGGAGGTAATATGGTCTCAGATAAATAGATAAGAGCTCAATGTCCTTATTACAAACGGTGTCTCTTACCACATGATGTTTACACCAGCGTTCGTTGATATATATACACACACCACCACCAATAATATTTCCTGTTTTTGTCACATCCCTATCGAGTCGAACCGGAGTTCCAAAATAACTAAGCTCCAAAACCGTGTCGTTAACCGTGTCATTCAGCCATGTCTCAGTAAAACATAACAAGCAACTCTTACGAAATTCATACAGGTTCTTAACACAGACTTCAATTTCCGTTATTTGCCGACGAAGTGATCTTACATTCGACAGAATGATTGTTTGGAGAGCGAGTCTGAACTTCCGTGTTCTCACCTTCTGTCGAAGTCCACCTAGTCTTCCTCGCTTCCACTTTATAACTGGTTCTTGATCTTTGTCTGTGCTGTTGCGGGTTCATTCCGGTATTTTGTGGATGTCGCGGATATCACAATGCCAAATGAGCAAAACCGATTGTTTGACGGCTGTGACAAAGTTTTTTTACGTTGACTTGTTTGAGGACAAGGTCGGACAATAATTGGGAGTTTGAATATAAAAAATAAAATATAGTGTAAATTTGTCACGTTGACTATTTTATCGCCGAATCTGAGAAATAATGTCTATTCCAGGCAGCTTACATGGGCATGGGATTCTCGTGCTGCACGTGCACCCCGCTGAAATGTACACGCTACTGCTATAGTTGAATGGCCATTATCAACATGACCCAATTTTACAGAGAGCCCGTTACATTTTATCGGATTCTTTCTTCATACTTACTTATTGACAATATGATATGCACGTGCCTATTATATCATCATGCATCCTAGTTGGTCATCATGAAAAGAAAGTTTCAACTCACATTTTTCTAAAATATATTGTCGAATCAGGTGTTCATGGCCTAACCAGATGTTCATAATGAACATCTGGGCACGTGAATATCATATTGGCCATAAGTTAGTAATACCGATGGAAGCCCGATTAAACAAGGGAGATTTGTGTATATCTGGAAGAAGGCCAGGTCCTGGGTTGTCATGAGTTGTAAGCCTTGTTGTCTAAGCTAGGTCCCAACAGGGTCACAAGCATAGGTTGTAGGCAAAGAGGTCCTCAGAGGACCGCAGAGCGCAGAGGTAAGCAAACTTTCTTCTATAGTCTCCGTTCAAAATAGCTGCGTTCAAACGGGAGGACATTAACATTTATGGAGGTTTCAGTTCTGAGGAATGTCTAGGATATTCCCATTTCATTATTAGAAAAACAATGAAATAACATCAAGTATTTTATATTAAATATCAAATATCCCATCTGTATATAAAATATCTTATCTGTATATATCTCAAAATGTTTATATATTTTTCACTTTTCTTAGATAAAGATACAAACAACAGATACTTTTCAAATTGCCATAATTTGAATCATAAATGACTAGATGACAAAGGTTAGTCCGTACATTCAAATAAAGATGAAACTATGTATGTCAATTTCTATCAACTGCTTTATCCAATGTTTAATTATTCCTCAAGTTCATCGACCTCGTTACATATTTCAAATTTCACAATCACAGTTTTTAGAACTTAATGCCTGCCGTGATTTTAAAGTGTATTTCTGCACATATTCAGACCGAAATGCATACTGAAGGGTTATAGTATAAACTTTGCACCTATTTACTGCAAGAAGATTTTTTTTATGAGCCTTAAAGAGCCAATCCGTGATTTTCATAACATATTATTTACCTTTGATACGAACCTAAGTGTCATATGTGGTGATATAAATCAAATCATCTTAACTTTTCATGTCCAAAAGACATATATATGACAAATACTGGTTTTCCAAGAAAATCTAAAAACAGCCTTATAAATGCACAGAGGTGTAGATACTAGATACCACGTCCAATATACACGGATACAAGTTATATAACCTAACAAACGCTATCAACTCCTAACTGCCCTCCTGGCTGTTTTAGATAAGAAACCAAAATTACGTTTGACTATTTGACGCGCGTCACTGTCCGGTTTTCGATCATAATTGGCACTTTCTACCTTCATATTGTCACTGTAAAAAAACAATAAGCTTTAAAATGTGTCTTTTTTGGTAACAGTCGATACTTCGCGATCAACTGACACCATTGATTAAGTTTGGCATATGTGACTCCAACAACTCACGGAGTGGCTCTTTAAGACAATCGAAACGCTCGTTAATGATTAACTCCAGACGAATACAAGCAATTACATGTTATAGGTGGATTGGGTGTCACAGGAATAATTGCGCCTTTCAAAAACGTCATTGCCATTATCCATTGACCTGCTGGGTGTCTGATCTCAGTTTATAAATGTGAGTAGACGGGCAGGAAACCGTTGTTTGATATAGAGGACTGAAGACGGACGACAAAGGTAATTTTTATTTCTTAAACTTATTTCATTGTGAGGGTTGATTTTATCAGGGTTTGTTATGAAAAGATTATACAAAAAAACACTGTACCACGTTCTAGCATTTTTTTAATATAAGTAAGTAGATAGGCGGGTTAATTAGTTCTACGGCAACCCATGTGCAGTTGCACCTTCCCATGTAAACAACGTTGTCGGTGTTTGTTACCCTGCATTGCTTAAGGGGACGTAAGTTACAGCTGCATGCCAAAAGTTTGTTCACATACCTGGATATATAGTGCACATATAATTTAATTTAAGATGCCTTTGAGGTATCGTAGCGTTGCGAAAAAGAAACGTATAATATTGAATTTTCAATCACATATGCAGATTCATTCCTCTTTAAGGCAAAGGTTTATCGCACCCCACAATTACCCTTAACAGTTTTGGCAGGTCATTGAAGTAAAAATTCCGAAAACACTTATTCTTATCTTTCTCCATGAAATCCTTTATAAGCTATCAACTTCTTTAAAAATTAGTCACGTTTGCTTTTAGCATAAAGTCAATGTGTTTATGTTGGTTTTAATCTCAATTGACGTTGAAACGAAACCCAAATTACATGATATTTGTACTACGATTCAGTGGTAAATAAACAAACTTTCGGTATGCAGCTGTATAACATGTCTCTATTCTAAATGTATTGTGAATGTAAAATGTTTGACGTTTTACATGTAAAACAGACATTAACAGATTCCAGACACGATATGAAACTAGTTCATAAAGTGAAAATGACGCTATCGAAATTTTATGCCAGATTAATTTACCTTGATTAAAGAATGATATACAAGTAGGACACTCCAAGGGAAAGAAATCAGCATCATTAATTAAAAGATGAATAGTTGCCTTTATGAAATTTCTGGGGTTCATTGTTATTCAACATCAGCAAATTTAGTTTAAAATCCACGGGATTTTACACAGTGTATACAGTCGCCATATCTATGTGATATAAAGATAAATAAAATGGTTGATAGATTTAGTAAGTTTACAATCCTATGAGCGTTTTACAAATTAATCTTCTATTATGTTCATTCATCACTGTTGTCAATTGCACAGTAGCTATGGCAACCCACGTGCAACTGCACGTTATCCAGTAAACTGCGTTGAAGGTTTATTATATAACTCATTGCTGATTGTTGCGACAGGAATTACACGGCTTTTAATGTGTTGTAAATATTCAAAATGTTGGCATTTTTACTTTTAAAAAGGCAATGTTAGTTAAAGTTTGCGGTAAATTCACATGGCCCAGTTGGGAGAAATTTGGTTAACTTATCCCTACATATGTATGACTTATTTTATATTTTTAGAAAATAATTTCTTTATTTACATTCCCCATAAGTTTCAATGAGCTAGGCTTTATGGAGTTTTGGGTTTGGGTTAGCAAACGAAATTCGAAGTTGCATTTCCATGGAAACGACCACAAATAAATGCAGGGAAAGTTGTAAACCCCCAAAAGGCACATCTTCACTCCATGATATTCCAAGAACAAAGTTTCAATAAGCTAAGCCTTATGGTTTTCGGGTTTTGGACCGGAAAATGCTTTGCACGGACGGAGGTCATTTTCATATCCCTCGAAAACTTCGTCTGGCTGGGATAATAATTCACCCGAGTCAAGTACAATGTTGCAACCCAACGTGTACAAACTCATAAAACTGTACAGAGTCATCACGTTAGAAGCTACTGCAGTAGCGCCACTGGGTTGTTAATGTGTTTTATCCATCTATCGGAATCGGACATTCAGAATATCAACGCTGTGACTAGTTTCTTTGAACTTGCTATCGCTCGGGAAATACTTATATTTAGGCATTCGTGTCGTAAACATATTGTGTCATGGACAACTTTATCATATCCTCTAACTAAATATACAAATATCACAAAGAGAATGAAGTCAATTGTAAGATCAAACATGACCCGTGGACATTATTGAAAAGTATGCCCTCCTCCCTCGGAGAATGCCCGCGGGCGTCGGGCATACATTTTAAAAAATGCTCGCGGGTCATGTTTTCTCCTACACATAGCAGATCGCACCGGTCAATCTTCGATGAATTCCGTATTTGAATGGCCCGTCAACATGGAAACCCACCCTTAAGTAATCAAGCAATCTTAAAAAGAATTTCAAGAATTGACTTTCACAATATTCAAGTAATCAAGCATTCTTTGCAGTGCATTTCAAGGAACATTTCAGATTATTCAAGAAATCAAGAATTTTTTAAAATCTAAATATAAACAAAACAAAAATATACAGGTAATAAAATTTCCTGATAATAGGAATTGATAAAAGAGTTGACAAAGTTCATTTTATACGTATGTAAAAACGAGGTCTCCTGCCGAGTGCAAATTTCTTACTTCAGTTTATCAACATAAGGCTCATTTAAAAAAATGTATTGACATTATTGAAGTATTCCACCTTTCTTGTTAATCAATTTTATGAATTTGATGTTTTAGTGTCAACCTTTTTAAAGTACCAGTAATATGAAGTAATTTTTAAAAATTAAAAATACTCACATAGGTTCTCGAGCTAATTTGTAATCTGTTCTTTTTTCATCTATAACTGTCACGTTTAAGAATTATTAATCATTTAAACAAATAAGTCATGATTGTTAATCCACTGAAACGAGATTGTATGTATTATTGTTAAATTATTCATGTAAAGCATTCCTGGTAATCCATTTTATATTTTCATGTATTCATTTACAATTTTGACGTATCAGCGAATACTTGGTTAATTTTTAAGATAATGTTGATTTCAAGTGGAAACTATTTCACAATAAACGAGCTATTTTCACTCATTGAAATACATATCAAGGTAATGTTATAAAATCAGATAATTTTTCTTCCGTTGCCAGCAATCCTATTAATCAACATATTTTATGAATTTGATTTATATCGTCACCTTTTCACGAACAAGCTAATAATCCTTAATCTCTCTTTAACAATTAAAGAATTTGGTTTCATGAGATAAGACTTTATCACCAAAATTTAAAAAAATATACATCATACTTCTTTTCATAATTATTGCCTGTCTTTTGCGCCTTGGTCGCAGTGACCTAAGGTCCCATTTATTTGATAGAGGCTTGATTTCATTACTCATTTCAATGCACTCAGATTAAATGAATACTATTTTCATAAGATAAAATAAAGAAACTTTATTAAAATCTGTAATGGAATGCATCTTCAATATTGTGGCCACCTGAAAATCTGTTTATCACTTTATAAATAATACCAACCGTTTTCTTGTATTTCAAGTTTGGTACCAAATGCAAATTTGAAACCAACTGAAAATATAGTTTATCATAAATGTATTTCCATCGATGTATCTATAAACTAAATTGTTCTACACCTTTTTGTTTTAACAGAACCATGTATATAGGCTGATATAACCTGTTTGTGTATTCGTTTCCTTTTATTGATTTGAACTGTTTTGCATAATATGTTGTATATTTATTGGAAATAAAATATTGTTTAAATCATCTCTGTTCAATGATTTGAATGTATACCTGTTTTAATTTGGAAGTACGCAAGCATTCTCGTCTCCATACTTTCATTCTTCTTTAAATATGCATAACTGTACCATTTTACTTTAAGTCAAGCATTCATGTTAATCTATTTTAGAAATTTATTGCACCCTTTTCACGCAGTAGCCTACTATTTACAATTATTGAAAGATAGATGTTTTGTAATGATCGTCAGGAAGAACTTTCACATTAATCTCGTATCCAAGAATTCTGGGCGATATATTCTATGATTTTGATGCTCATAACTGTCACATATTCAATTTCTCAGGTATTCATGTTAATTTATTTACGACTTTGATATATTTAGACTGTCTCAATTGACACAGACAACTTGACTTCTCGTTCTACATTCTAACTCCAAGCATTTGTTTATAAGAGGCTGAATTTGGGGCTTTTCTTGAAATGGCGGATCTGCTCAGTGTTGTTGCTGATAGTCTTTGGGTTTAGGATGATTCAAATGAAAGCAGAGAAAGACACAATATTTCACAGGATGTGTCAAACCGTTTGTGAGGATGATGAACATTGCATGACACAAAATGTTGACACGATTCTTTCATGTTGCGAATCAGCTTCAAAGGATTATGGAATTGAACTGAAAATTCTAAAACCGCAATTGAGGGATAGAGAGAAAGGTTTGACATCCAGAAACGATTTAATTTCTGCAGTAAAAGTTGCAACAAGAGGCAGGGGTGGAGACAAGATGAAGGGTACCATCAAACCCAACCGTGGAGTTGCAGGAAGAAGTACTGGTAGAAGCAATCTGAAGGGTACCATCGAACGAAAAAATGGAGTTGCATCAAGCAGCAATGATAGAGGGAAGCTGATGGGTACCATGGAACCAAACAGTGAAGCTGACACCAAAATGAAGAAAGACAGGTGTACAGGTAGTAAAATTTCATGGTAATAGGAATTGATACAAAAAAGGTTGACGAAAATTCATCAGAAAAGAGAGGGGCTCCTGTCCAGTGCAAATTTCTTACAAATTTTTCTGCATAAGATAATCTTTTAAAATGTTCATTCAATATCTTCCAAATTTCCATTTCTTCGAAATATCTGTTATGTGTAATATTATGTATCAGTTTTAGGATATAAATCGATATCGATTTTTCTAATTGACCTAGAAAATGACTGATGCAACCCCACAAAGCTAATCAATCTGTCACAAGGGCTGTTTGAAGTGTTTTAACGTTGCGACCTTTACTGAATTTATTTGTACGTTGATAAGCAAGTAAGAATTGAAAGGTTAAAAGAACTTTTCACACACAGAGGAACATCATTTCAAACGTATATAGTGCAGGAGAGGTTATGATGTGGAATATGCCAGCAATATCCACTGATTTAATCCCAATTTAGCATGTATGGGACCAGCATTGGTAGAAAAACTTTCTCCACAAAACCTTGAATCATGTCAGGCAGTGTTAAATGAGCAGTGGTATAAAATGCCTGTAGAGTATTTATTAGGGTTGTCGGTGATATGTCGAAAAGAGCTGTTTATAAGTGTACACATGTTGGATAAATAATAGTTTTCTCGAAGCATTAAAAAATGATTGAAGCTTTTCGAATGATTACTAACTTTGATAGCTTCCAGTCAGGCTTTCCTATTTCTATCTAGAGAAGTGTTCGTGATTAAACAGAGGTGATCGTAGAATTGTATGACTTAGCTACCTCTGTGCAGATAGAATGGTTATCCACGTGCTAAGTTTGCCTTAACAAAATTTATATCCAAAACATTTTCGTGAATGGTACTTTTCTTTCAAATTCTTCTGTAGATATTCGGTATTTTGATCAAATGTGATTTTCCACAGGATTTCTGATGCGGATTTCTTCTGGTATGTTCTATGTAAACATTGCCTTTAAGAAAAGGAAAATGACAATTCATGGACTGAAAACTTCTCGTCAAAGATGCTTTATAGCTACGACAGGGAGAAGATATACGCGTTAAGTGAGGTTCAGCTTCAAGTTGGTGTGTTTACTCCATCGGCCATAAACTTCAATACACACAGTTACATCGAAGGTATGTACCAATACAATTCCTATAGTAGCTGTCTGTATTTACTTCACCAGCCATCATCTGCCATACACATAGATAAATCAAAGGTATGTACAAATACAACTCCTATACTAGCTGTTTGTGTTTACTTCACCAGCCACCATCTACCATACACACATATACATCAAAGGTATGTACAAATACAATTCCTATACTAGCTGCTTGTGTTTATTCTCTAAGCCTTAAAGCTACAGTACTAGCTGATATTTTATCTGATTGTGTAACCCTTCAGCCATAAAGTTCAGCAGAGTATGAAAGGAACACATGTAACTATTTAGGATTAAGCGTATATTTCCTTAAACAATCGAAAAAGTTGGTAATTCTATTTATCCTACCTCATGTAAGAATGCCGACCTTTGAATGGTCCACGTGACCCTAAACAAATATCCCTATACCCCGCTACATGAGTAAAGCGTGCTTCAACGTCAATCAATCAAAGTCACATGATCAGGTTATAGGTGTTGTTCATTTCTATTTGTATTTTGATAATACATAAAGAAATTCGGTAAGATAAATTCGTTATAACATTCCGTAAAGGGCGAAATAGGGATATATTCCGCTCGTTGCATAAAACCTTTCGCGGGAATAATATATACCTATGTTATAACTTATCATATTACCAATTTGCCATTAGAATTAGAATAACAAGTTTCGACTGATAAACTTTAGGATAAAGAGATTGAATAAGTGATGTAGTACTGTAGGTGTCGACTAGCTGATCTGTAATCAAAGGCGTGCAGATACTCGTACACTATATGTCAACCACGCTACTCAGTTGAAATCTGTTCAAAAACGCTATAAAACTTGCAACAAAATATAACCCTAAATAGTAAAAACATGTTTTCCTATCGTTTTTCAGACAGAGCATAATAATGAATACTCCAATACGCTATCGAATGAACACGATTATTCGGGAGCGCAAGTCGTCAAGCCTAAGGGCGGCTTGAGCGATCAAATTGGCGATTTGCCTACGGTACAATGTTGTAACAAAAATCATTGCGAAACATGTAGATTCTAAACTTCAACTTATAGAATTGGATATGTATGAAAGAAAAGTATACAGAGAATACATCGAATAAAGTTTATAGGTGAAGTAACTGAACTTATCTGAAATTTCAACATTATCTCTTCGCTGTTTCGTCTAGTGTTGACAGTATGAAGAACGATAGCTGTGATCTATTGTGTAACATTCTCGTTACTGCTTGTTGTAATGATTACAATTCTCTCCAAACAGAGGTATCTCCGTCATAAATTTATGTACAACCTCTCTCTTAATAGGAAGGTTTCTTGGTCTAGAAATTGTTAGAAAAGTTAGTTGTGTAATCAGCGACGCCGTTTCAAAAGTTATCATTCAAATCGCCTAGTTTATGTCCTTATGCTTTCCAAAAGCTAAACTTTATTAGAATATGCACCATGCACTTTGAGTCGTCTTTACGAAACACAAGAGCCTTTTGTGACTATATCATTGCACCGGCCTGTGTGACAAAAACATGTTATTCACGCATTCGTTGTTTTCATTGGCTGCAATATTGCCAGGTAGTTTAAGTTGCAATATTGGGCCGGTAGAGGACACTGCCGGAAGCGTTTTTATTAATACAGAGGTTGTGTAGGAATTTATGATGGAGCAAATGAGTGATTATAACAATGGAATTACTTTTTTAGGTCTTGTTCATTTGAACCTTTGACGAACTTTGAACCAACTAATAAAATGAGTACAGGAAGTTAGTTTTGAACACCCCCCCCCCCCCCTCCCCCCTCCCCCCAAGGCGCCACCTCACTCTACTAACCTATCCACCTTCATTAATTTTTCCGGGTTATAATACAATTTCATTATTGACTGTTTGCATTTACTATTTTTATCTTAAAGTTCCGAACTTCGACAGGATATAGATAAAACTCCTATACCATTCACTTCTCTACAAGTACCAAGGACGTATATAGCTGAACAAATATCTGAATCTTGGTATTCATTTCTACCAGCTCTCAATGATAAAGTCCTGCATCAACTTGCTGTGGACGGGAGGATCACTATGCTTGCCGTCAAAGTACAATACAAGCGGCGGTCAACGTTTCTGCTCAATGTTTTCAACCTAGACCATGACACACTGCGATTAACAGCGTCTACAGTTACCAAGGACTTCAGCGTTGACAAAGAGAAACGGTTAGAACTTTTATTTTGAATGTCTGTTATTATCTTCGTTTTAGATAGTTCTTGTCATATATAAACGCATATTTGATTATAGTTGAGTTTGGTATAGTTTCATCTTCGCTTTAGTTGCTTTTTGTCAAAAAGTAAAAGCGTATTGGATTCTAGTGGAACTGGTATAGTTTTATATTCTCTTTAGATGTTTCTTGTCATATATAAAATCATAATTGATTCTAGTTGAGTTTGGTGTATGAATTTTAGCTTTAGATGCTTTTTACCATATAGAAAATCATATTTGATTCTAGATAAGTTTGGTAAAGTTTTATCCCCGCTTTAGATTGTACTCGACATTTATCTTAAAATCTTAAATTCGATCTGAGTTTAGTTAATAATAGTTTTATCTTTGCTTTATATAATATATGACCTCTAATTTAGCATCTTTGATTCGAGCTCAATCGAGTTGAGTTTAGTTCTATCTCCACTTTCGATAGTACTTCACATCTATCACTGAATCTTAAACTCGAAATGATTTAAGTCCAGTGTAAATAAATCTCCGCTTTCGAGTGTACATGGCATCTATCAATGCATCTGAAATTCGAACTTGGCTGAGTTAAGAATAGTTTTATCTGCGCTTTAAATGGTAGGTGTTACAGTTGCTATATCCACTTATAAGTGACGTCACTTCATTGTTCTTGTGCTATATGGGAGCATCGTAAGTCCTAGCTAAGTTTTAGAATTTAGTGTTTTTCAAACAGTGATATTTTTAACAGGAGGGAACCTAATTTTGATCTTACTCAAGTATAAATGCAGTGTAATCTAGCTGTTCAAATATGAAATATAATAATTTATGCTTTATGCATTTCTCGAGACATTTATCATTGTTGTTAAGTTCAACGACTCTGGGAAAATCGTCTTCATTTCAGGAGAATCTACTACACGTTCCATTCGAAGATTCTTGCATCAGTCGACTACACCGGCCAAAACTTCAAGAAGTTTTAAGATGTTGAAGTTAAAACACAGTACCCGTTACAGATAATTGGTAACATTTGTAGCTTTACTATTTATAGAGTTGATTTTGTATACGATTCTTTTCTTACCTTCATTAAGAACCCACTACTAAATTAAGTAAAATTATGTAGTTAAATATTTTGGACAAATTGTTCTGCATAACGATCTTACCTTCATGTAAATTTAACAACTTTGATTCTTCTACCGCGAGAAAAATGAAAAAGAGTGTTTTCGTAGACTCTCGTCTCTCACGATATCGTTTCACTTTCCATAGCTACCTCCCTCTCTTTCCTTAGCTACATCCCTCTCTTTCTTAGCTACCTCCCTCTCTTACTTTAGCTACCTCCCTCTTTCTTTAGCTACCTCATTCTCTTTCTTTAGCTACCTCCCTCTCTTTCTTTAGCTACCTCCCTCTTTTACTTTAGCTACCTCCCTCTTTCTTTAGCTACCTCATTCTCTTTCTTAGCTACCTCCCTTTTTTTTAGCTACCTCGCTCTCTTTTCTTAGCTATATCCCTCTCTTTCCTTAGCTACCTCCCTCTCTTTCTTTAGCTACCTCCCTCTCTTTCTTTAGCTACCTCCCTCTCTTTCTTTAGCTACCTCCCTCTCTTTCTTTAGCTACCTCACTCTCTTACTTTAGCTACCTCCCTCTCTTTCTTTAGCTACTTCCCTCTCTTTCTTTAGCTACATCCCTCTATTTTTTTAGCTACCTCCCTCTCTTTCTTTAGCTACTTCCCTCTCTTTTTTTAGCTTCTCCCTCTCTTTCTTTAGCTACATCCCTCTTTTTTTTATCTACATCCCTCTCTTTCTTTAGCTACTTCCCTCTCTTTTTTTAGCTTCTCCCTCTCTTTCTTTAGCTACCTCCCTCTCTTTCTTTAGCTACCTCCCTCTCTTTCTTTAGCTACCTCCCTCTCTTTTTTTAGCTACCTCCCTCTCTTTCTTTAGCTACCTCCCTCTCTTTCTTTAGCTACCTCCCTCTCTTTCTTTAGCCACCTCACTCTCTTTCTGTAGCTACCAAACTCTCTTTCTTTAGCTTCATCCCTCTCTTTTTTTAGCTACCTCCCTCTCTTTCTTTAGCTACCTCCCTCTCTTTCTTTAGACTCTCCCTCTCTTTCTGTAGCTACCTCCCTCTCTTTCTTTTAAACCCCCTCACTCTCTCGTCTGCTATTTATTAACTAATACATACTTTTTTTAACAGGACAGACCATCTTTTGCTACAAATGCATGCTGAAATTGATTTTCATACACAGTGTCAAACTGAATTCTCGAAAGCAACAGTTTGATACTTTTTCCCATGGACAAACATGCAAGGACATATCCTACGTTGCGAAAATCAACGAAAAGTTTATAAGCCTATATGCCCCTGGGTAAGTGATGGGAAATAATAATGTTGAACATAATTATGTTAAAATGTTGCTTATATACTAAATTAATGTTTTTGTTTGCCATATACTGCATGTTGCTTGCATTATGCTAATGTCGTCGATTGACATTAAACTAGTTTTTATTGCTTTTAAACAAATGTGGCTGTTCCCATTACAGTGATACCTTTTTTTGGCTGGCATCATACTAATACCTTTAGATAGCATTATATAACGCCGTGAATTGAACTGATATTACACTGATTCTTTTGTTTACATCATACTAATATCTTTAGATAGCATTATATAACGCCGTGAATTGAACTGATATTACACTGATTCTTTTGTTTACATCATACTAATATTTTTTTTAACATCATACTAATATTTTTTTTAACATCATACTAATATTTTTTTTAACATCACGCTTATAAATTTTTGACCATCTTAATTATGTTTTCATACAAAATTCAATGCATCTTTTTTTAAATGGTTAGTCAGAGGTCGTTTGTTGCGATAACTTGTGTATCACAGAAGCATTCAAATTTAGCAACGTGAGACAACGTTGAGAGAAATACTGAAGAAGATTAAGATCCTACCTGATAGATATAATATCATACGATTTATCTTATATAACAGTGTTATTGTAATTATTGTAATTATACTTGCTGTTTCTATTGCAGGGGGGTGATTGTTTCCGATGGATTCAAACCAAAGTTGATCTGGCGTCGGATGCGAATAAAGGACTTGGTTCTAATCTATCAATAGGGATCTATCTAGAAGTGCAATTTAGAGCATGTGAATAAAGGACTTGGTTCTAATCTATCAATAAGGATATATCTAGAAGTGCAATTTAAAGCATGGGAATAAAGGACTTGGTTCTAATCTATCAATAAGGATCTATCTAGAAGTGCAATTGAAAGCATGCGAATAAAGGACTTGGTTCTAATCTATCAATAAGGATCTATCTAGAAGTGCAATTTAAAGCATGCGAATAAAGGACTTGGTTCTAATCTATCAATAGGGATATATCTAGAAGTGCAATTTAAAGCATGCGAATAAAGGACTTGGTTCTAATCTATCAATAGGGATCTATCTAGAAGTGCAATTGAAAGCATGCGAATAAAGGACTTGGTTCTAATCTATCAATAAGGATCTATCTAGAAGTGCAATTGAAAGCATGCGAATAAAGGACTTGGTTCTAATCTATCAATAGGGATCTATCTAGAAGTGCAATTGAAAGCATGCGAATAAAGGACTTGGTTCTAATGTATCAACAAGGATCTATCTAGAAGTGCAATTTAAAGCATGCGAATAAAGGACTTGGTTCTAATCTATCAATAAGGATATATCTAGAAGTGCAATTTAAAGCATGCGAATAAAGGACTTGGTTCTAATCTATCAATAAGGATTTATCTTGAAGTGCAATTTAAAGCATGCGAATAAAGGACTTGGTTCTAATCTATCAATAGGGATCTATCTAGAAGTGCAATTGAAAGCATGCGAATAAAGGACTTGGTTCTAATCTATCAATAGGAATCTATCTAGAAGTGCAATTTAAAGCATGCGAATAAAGGACTTGGTTCTAATCTATCAATAAGGATCTATCTACAAGTGCAATTGAAAGCATGCAAACAAAGGACTTGGTTCTAATCTATCAATAGGGATCCATCTAGAAGTGCAATTGAAATCATGCGAATAAAGGACTTGGTTCTAATCTATCAATAAGGATCTATCTAGAAGTGCAATTGAAAGCATGCGAATAAAGGACTTGGTTCTAATCTATCAATAGGGATCTATCTAGAAGTGCAATTGAAAGCATGCGAATAAAGGACTTGGTTCTAATCTATCAATAAGGATCTATCTACAAGTGCAATTGAAAGCATGCGAATAAAGGACTTGGTTCTAATCTATCAATAGGGATCTCATCTTCCTACGCAAAGCTTAACAATTGCCAGTCTCGAACTGTCCAAGTTAACCCTTGCTGCCGACACAAGACTTTCCTGTGCTAGCTCTCTAACTCACTGCAAAGGAATTAGATAGTCCAATCAGAAAGCTTCTAGCAAAAGCTAAATCCGGGCACTCGAGCAAACATGGATGCGCCCATGTCGCAATCCGTCGACTGAAAGATTTGTAAAGAGAAAGTGCCGCCTCCAAAGCGATGAACAATATATTCAAGTTCATTTATGTTTATAGTCAATTTGCGTTATTATTTTTCTACAACCCTATAGCGGACAGCGGCCTGTCAAAGAATTTATTCTTAAATTGCTTCGGTAAAGACTTTATTTCCTGTCATCGTACAATTGTTTTATCTTTTGTGCTTGCAAAAACTTTATTGAATACCCGTTGAACTGAAACATTGATTAAATTTTACATAAATTAACCGATAAAATTTGAACATCTCGCGATGTCATAACACTCGAAATGTAGCCTGTGACCTCGTTGTATCGCGGTAGTAAACGTTACTCTCAACAAACTTTACTTCTTGCAGACAAAAACCAGGTATGTAGACGTGTACCATTTAAATATCATGTCGTCAATAAAAAAAGTAAAACAATTGTTATATTAACTTCCATTTTCACTGATTTGATTGGCTCTATTTCATTTTTGAAAATATTACTTTGGTTACTTCGTATGTGCTTTGATATAAAATTTGTTCTCTTACCATGAAATGTTTCCCGTTTGGCTCGTACGTGTGTTTGTGAACAGTTGGATAATAAAAGATGAGACTTGTGCACATGACAAAGATAGCCGCCCCCCCTCTTAGCTCTTTATTTCAATGTTTGAATGAAAAAATAGAATATTATTAGTTTCTTGAGGCATGTGACCCTTTTCTGCAGATTGAGAAAAAAAATGTATTTGGTCTCACCGACGTTGTAAGCGGGTGTTTTTTCTTAAATCATGACCCCCCCCCCCCCCCCCCCCCCCCCACTGAGCTAGCTCTAATTTTAGCCCCCCATTCTCGAACTTGGTGCTACGGGCCTGTATACTATTCATTGTATGTCTAAAAATATTTTCTCTCCTATAAATTTGATTTTCACATATTTTCCAGGATAATTTTTCAGCTATTTAAAAATAAACAATGTGTAAACTGTACTTATTTGATGAAAAAATACAATTATGTAATGGTAACGACCACGATAAATGGGCCTTCGTAGGCCTACTTCCATTTGAAAAAATATAAGGGGCGCAGTCATATGTTATTTATTTACCAAAACCGGTCCTAAAAACAACAAAAACATCTTTTCCGTCCATCAATACATTTATAAACTGAATTTTCTTGTTTGAAAGGTTTGCAATGCCAACTTCTTAGTAATCTGATCGATCAGGTCACTCTCTATGGGCGCAGCCATTTTGCTTATCACGCAAATGATACGGCGTCACCGATTGGTTAGGGTAAGGGAGGTAACTGGAGATTACTAAAAATCACCAGAGGGGGCGCTGGTATCAGCACAGGAAAGTCTTATGTCGGCAGCAAGGGTTAACTTGGACAGTTCTAGAGTGGCAATAGTTAAGCTTTGCGTAGGAAGATGTAGGGATCTATCTAGAAGTGCAATTGAAAGCATGCGAATAAAGGACTTGGTTCTAATCTATCAATAGGGATATATCTAGAAGTGCAATTTAAAGCATGCGAATAAAGGACTTGGTTCTAATCTATCAATAGGGATATATCTAGAAGTGCAATTTAGAGCATGCGAATAAAGGACTTGGTTCTAATCTATCAATAAGGATATATCTAGAAGTGCAATTGAAAGCATGCGAATAAAGGACTTGGTTCTAATCTATCAATAGGGATATATCTACAAGTGCAATTGAAAGCATGCGAATAAAGGACTTGGTTCTAATCTATCAATAGGGATATATCTACAAGTGCAATTGAAAGCATGCGAATAAAGGACTTGGTTCTAATCTATCAATAGGGATATATCTACAAGTGCAATTGAAAGCATGCGAATAAAGGACTTGGTTCTAATCTATCAATAGGGATATATCTACAAGTGCAATTGAAAGCATGCGAATAAAGGACTTGGTTCTAATCTATCAATAGGGATATATCTAGAAGTGCAATTGAAAGCATGCGAATAAAGGACTTGGTTCTAATCTATCAATAGGGATCTATCTAGAAGTGCAATTTAGAGCATGCGAATAAAGGACTTGGTTCTAATCTATCAATAGGGATATATCTAGAAGTGCAATTTAGAGCATGCGAATAAAGGACTTGGTTCTAATGTATCAATAAGGATATATCTAGAAGTGCAATTGAAAGCATGCGAACAAAGGACTTGGTTCTAATCTATCAATAAGGATCTATCTACAAGTGCAATTTAAAGCATGCGATTAAAGGACTTGGTTCTAATGTATCAATAGGGATCTATCTAGAAGTGCAATTTAAAGCATGCGAATAAAGGACTTGGTTCTAATCTATCAATAAGGATCTATCTACAAGTGCAATTTAAAGCATGCGAATAAAGGACTTGGTTCTAATCTATCAATAAGGATCTATCTAGAAGTGCAATTTAAAGCATGCCAATAAAGGACTTGGTTCTAATCTATCAATAAGGATCTATCTAGAAGTGCAATTGAAAGCATGCGAATAAAGGACTTGGTTCTAATCTATCAATAAGGATCTATCTACAAGTGCAATTTAAAGCATGCGTTTAAAGGACTTGGTTCTAATGTATCAATAGGGATCTATCTAGAAGTGCAATTAAAAGCATGCGATTAAAGGACTTGGTTCTAATGTATCAATAGGGATCTATCTAGAAGTGCAATTTAAAGCATGCGAATAAAGGACTTGGTTCTAATGTATCAATAAGGATCTATCTACAAGTGCAATTTAAAGCATGCGAATAAAGGACTTGGTTCTAATCTATCAATAAGGATCTATCTAGAAGTGCAATTTAAAGCATGCCAATAAAGGACTTGGTTCTAATCTATCAATAAGGATCTATCTAGAAGTGCAATTGAAAGCATGCGAATAAAGGACTTGGTTCTAATCTATCAATAGGGATATATCTACAAGTGCAATTGAAAGCATGCGAATAAAGGACTTGGTTCTAATCTATCAATAGGGATATATCTACAAGTGCAATTGAAAGCATGCGAATAAAGGACTTGGTTCTAATCTATCAATAGGGATATATCTAGAAGTGCAATTGAAAGCATGCGAATAAAGGACTTGGTTCTAATCTATCAATAGGGATCTATCTAGAAGTGCAATTTAGAGCATGCGAATAAAGGACTTGGTTCTAATCTATCAATAGGGATATATCTAGAAGTGCAATTTAGAGCATGCGAATAAAGGACTTGGTTCTAATGTATCAATAAGGATATATCTAGAAGTGCAATTGAAAGCATGCGAACAAAGGACTTGGTTCTAATCTATCAATAAGGATCTATCTACAAGTGCAATTTAAAGCATGCGATTAAAGGACTTGGTTCTAATGTATCAATAGGGATCTATCTAGAAGTGCAATTTAAAGCATGCAAACAAAGGACTTGGTTCTAATGTATCAATAAGGATCTATCTACAAGTGCAATTTAAAGCATGCGAATAAAGGACTTGGTTCTAATCTATCAATAAGGATCTATCTAGAAGTGCAATTTAAAGCATGGGAATAAAGGACTTGGTTCTAATCTATCAATAAGGATCTATCTACAAGTGCAATTTAAAGCATGCGAATAAAGGACTTGGTTCTAATGTATCAATATGGATCTATCTACAAGTGCAATTGAAAGCATGCGAATAAAGGACTTGGTTCTAATCTATCAATAAGGATCTATCTAGAAGTGCAATTTAAAGCATGCGAATAAAGGACTTGGTTCTAATCTATCAATAAGGATCTATCTACAAGTGCAATTTAGAGCATGCGAATAAAGGACTTGGTTCTAATCTATCAATATGGATCTACCTAGAAGTGCAATTTAAAGACATGTTGCAGTACATCAGCCGTACGAAATGAAGATCGAATAATCGAGCAGATGGCTTATGAGGATCAATTCCATACTAATATGCATCGTCCATTGCTATATATACACCTTGATAAAAGTTTTGAATCTTTTGCTAGTTCAAAGGAATATAATTATATATATATGTGTATATATGCATAAATATAAACTGAAGAAATGTTACACCTCTTTGAATTTGAATATCACAAAAAATGACGTGTTCAGAGGAATTTGCTTTAATGTGTTGTAACACTCCATTTGTTTAGTGTTTTATGCTAAAATAGCAGACCTGTAACTTTAATGGTAAATAAGTTATCGCCAGTTCTTCATGGGTGGGGTCAATTGTCCTATTTACGATCATGAAATAATTGAAGTCCAAAATGTAAAAATTAACCAAACTGACTTTGTTTTCTTTGATAATGAATGCAAATTCATAAAAAAAGGAAATTAGTTATGTTTTTTTAAATATGTATTCCTTATTTTGTCTGAAAATGACGAAATATTTACCATAAGGTTCTGAGAAAACGTTTTTGTTAAATATGTGCTTCGACTGTTTTAGGAAGCTTTGGCACATGTTTACGGACTAGATTTGTTTCTAGATCTTTCTAAATAGTGAACTTCTTAAACATTTTCGTTTTCATCAGAAAGATCATGTCAATAAACGTAGCTATAGGACTTTTACCACGCATGAAATGCATGTAGACTTAGTTGGTAACCGGTATAAAAGGCCCCTGTATTCATTATTTCACACCATAATTCGATTACAATGCCGAGATGAACAACTGAAGAGCGAGAAAGAGCGATTGGAATGCTGCAGACTGGGTCCACTGATGGAGAAGTCGCTGCTGCGTTCGAATGTCATCGTCTCACCGTTCTTAGGCAGCGTGGACGTCTACAAATGAAGACTGGTACCAGCTTCAAATGCATCTCAGGAATCACTTTCAAGCCGCCACAACGACAGCTTCTACTGCACTTGGACACCGAATCAGTCCCCAGACGGTGAGGAGAAGGCTCCAATAACATGGACTGAGGTCATACCGGCCGATGCGAGCAATGCTGTTGACGCACCGACATCGCAGACGGGAGAAGAAGGGTCTACCGTCACCGGGGTGAGAGGGAGGCACGCTGCTGCGTGAAGGAAGTTATCCCTTTCGGTGGAGGCAGCGTCATGGTCTGCGCAACCACTGACCTCATTGTCATTGACGGCAATATGACGGCGCATAGGTACATTGACAGGGTCCTACAGCCAGAGGTCATCCCATTCTTACAACGCCATCCAAACACCCTTTTTCAACAGGACAATGCTTGTCCTCATGTAGCAAGAGTGACGTTACAGTACCTCAACGTCATCAACGTCCACGTTTTGCCTTGGCCTGCCAGATCGCCCGATATGAATCCCATCGAGCACCTCTGGGATTACATCGATTGAAGGATCCGTCAACCACGCACACACACACGTCAACAACTTATTGCTGCATTGATAGCCGAATGGAGGCAGATACCACCTGCTTTCATCAGACGCCTGACGTTTTCTGTGAGACGAAGAGTTCAAGCATGTTTGAATGCCAATGTCTGACATACCAGATACTGATCACAAACAAATTGTCATTAAACTAATGATTATTCTGTGATTTTGTTCTTTTTGTGCATGATCGGAAATGGGGCAATTGACCCCACCCATGAAGACCTGGCGATAACTTATTTACCATTCAAGATACAGGTCTGCTATTTTAGCACAAAACACGAAACTGATTGAGTGTTATAACACAACAAGCAAATGCCTCTGAACACGTATCTTTTTATTATATTCAAATTCAAAGAGGTTTAACATTTCCTTTGGCGTTCATTTTATATTTATATATAACATATAATTTTTATTAACTACTAAGTGGGCTACCTTAATGATACGAAATATTGTATAATATCAGCCAAGCCCACTTAAGAATTAACAAAAAGAATAAATCAGACTCGACTTGAGTTTTAAAAGCAATGAATTTTATTACAATGTATAAAAATTTCTCTTATTGAAACAAATATTTGTTGAGCAAAACCCTTCTCAAATCATAATTAACTATATTGGTCTTTATAAGTTTCATTAAAATATTAAATCTAAATATGGGCAATGTTGTTAATTTACTGTTAATAATTAATTCTTACTTTTGAGTCGTTGAATTTACTTAAAGCTGTCAAATTCGAAATAATTTCAAAAGGTTAGTACTTGATCTCCAATTTAAAATAATGCGAATATCCCATTTCAAATGTCATGGCCGAAAGAATTATCTCCCTTGTTACCCTTATCAATGTCAATCCAAAAGTTAAACTCGAAACATACGGTAATAAAATAATCATGGACTTGTTAATTCGGTCGGTACCTGTTTTTATAGACCCAATGAAAGCAATATTGACCTCGGACTTTTTGACGTTCAAGCGAATTCTTGGTTATTCTTTGAAATAATTTTCATTTCAGGTGTGAACTTTTTCGCAATAAAAGAATTATTACGGTTATGATATAAAATCAGATAATTTTTTCTATTTGAGGCATTCTTTTTCATGAACAAGTGATTCCTCTAAATCTCTTTTTAGCAGTTTTAGAATTCGGTCTCATAAAAACTTTATGACCAAAATTAAAAAAGTTTATATCATACGGTCCAAGGCGAACTAAAATTCCTCTCTGTTATATGTGACATTGTTGCAATGATCTAAAGATCCATTTTTATTGATAGATGCTTGTATGCACTCAGATTAGATGAATAATGATAATATAATCCGACAACCTAACATAAATAGAGAATACTACACGCGGTCTCATTGTCTCATTACATACAAATTATACGAAACGAGTGTACTTCTGGTGTTATCGGACCGAGCGAAACGAGGTCAGATACCAAAGAAAGGTCACGAGTTTTGTATAATTCGTACGTAATGAGACCTGTTGTTTTGTAGTTTTCATGTTTTCAAATTGTGGCTGTCTTGTTAAAACATTCGAAGGATCCTTTTCATTATTTCGGTCTTTTATATCTCAGATTAGATGGGTAATGATCATATATAATCCTACAAACTATTCTAATCGTAGACATAAGGGACTTTGTTTATATATGTTATTCATTTTAAAAATAATACCAACCATTTTGACAGTCTTTTGTTTCAGGTGTTGCATCAAATGCAAATCTAAGACCAACTTATGACCTAGTTTAACATTATTGTATTTTCATCAATGTATCCATAAAGTTGTACATGCATATAGGATGATGTAGCCTGTTTGTATACCGTTTTCGTTTCTTGATTTGTACTGTGTTGATTCGTAGGTTGTATTTTAATTGGAAATAAAATAATGTTTTAATCATTTCTCTTAAATGATGTGAATGCATATCTGTTATATTTTGGAAGTACCAAAGCAATTCGTCTTCATACTTTCATACATTTGTATATCCTATTATGATATACTTCTGTACCAATTTCCTTCGAGTCAAGCATTCATATTATGACAATAATCAATATAGAAAGATTGATGTTCTTGTAATGATTGTAGCACTTTCTTATTAATCACCTACTTAAGCGTTATGAGTTATATGTTCTTGTAATGATTGTCAGGTAGCACTTTCTTATTAATCACCTACTTAAGCGTTCTGAGTGATATGTTCTTTGATTTTAACGCTCATAAATGTCACATATTCATTTTCTCATGTATTCATGTTAATCTTTTCACGACTTTGATATATTAAAGCTCACTTATTTAACACAGCCAACTTGCCTTCTCATTCTTCAATCTAACTCCCAGCAATTGCTTCCTAAAGGCTGATTCTAGGGCTCTTCTTGAAATGGCGGATCTGCTCAGTGTTTTTATGCTGATAGTCTTTGGTTTCAAGATGATTCAAATGAATGCAGAGATAGACACAATACTTCAAGGGATGTGTCAAACCGTTTGTGAGGAAGATAGACATTGCATGACACAAAATTTTGATACGATTCTTTCATGTTGTCAAAGAACTTCAAAGCATTATGGATTTGAACTGAAAACCCCTGAACGACAATTGAAGGGCAGATCGAAAGAGTTGGTATCCATCGACGGTTCCCTTTCTACAGTAATGAAATACCAGAGATTTAAAGGCAAGCTGAAGGATACCATCGAATCCAAAAATGGAGTTGCAAGAAGAGGCAAGGGCAGAGGCAAGCTGAAAGATTTCATTGAATCCAACAATGGAGTTGCAAGAAGAAGCAAGGGTAGAGACAATTTGAAGGATACCATCGAATCCAAAAATGGAGTTGCAAGAGGAAGCAAGGGTACAGACAAGCTGAAAGATACCATCAAATCCAACAATGAAGTTGCAAGAAGAAGCAAGGGCAGAGGCAAGCTGAAAGATACCATCAAATCCAACAATGGAGTTGCAAGAGGAAGCAAGGGTACAGACAAGCTGAAAGATACCATCAAATCCAACAATGGAGTTGCAAGAAGAGGGAAGGTTAGAGGCAAGCTGAAGGATACCATCAAATCCAACAATGGAGTTGCAAGAAGAAGCAAGGGCAGAGGCAAGCTGAAAGATACCATCAAATCCAACAATGGAGTTGCAAGAAGAGGGAAGGTTAGAGGCAAGCTGAAGGATACCATCGAATCTAACACTGGAGTTGCAAGAAGAGGGAATGGCAGAGGAAAGCTGAGGGGTACCGTCGAACACAACAGTGAAGCTGACATCAAAATGAAGAAACACAAACATATAGGTATCCCTATTCATTGGTTTTAGGAATTGATAAAAAAAAATTTGACAGAATTAATTTCATCGTACACATTTTCATGTACTTTCAAAAGCAGGCGAGGTCTCCAGTGCAGTGAAAATTTCATAGTTAAATGTTTCTGCAATATGGCATTTTAAATAAATGTTCAAACAATGATTCCAAATTTCCATTTTTTTAAAACATCTGTTCTGTGTAAAACTATATATCAGGTTTAAGATAGAAAATTGATTTTACATTTCTAATTGACCTAAAAATGTCTATATCAATCCCACAAACCTATACTATCTGTCAGGGGGTTGTTCGAGATGCTTGAACGTTTCGACCTTTATGATTCCTTGTAAGTTGACATGCGAGTAAGAAATTAAAAAACTACAAGAACTTGTCACACTGACAGGAACATCATACCAAAGGTACCATACCCCTGATTTCTTAACATACCTCTGAGTTGATCCCTGTTTAGCATGTATGGGACCAGCATCGCCCACAGATTCGTAGAAAAAACCTTTTCCGTTCAAGACGTTGAATGATTTTCGGCGTCGTTAAATAAGTTATGACCGTGAGGGCTATCAATGGTATGTAGAGAATAGTGGCTGCATCTAAGTTTAATTCTAAATTTTTCGTTGATGCATACTTCAAAACTTTCGAAAAAATTCACAAATGGATATGCTATTTTGTTAAAATACACTCACGTTTCCTGTGTCTTTTCGCCCATGTCTTGTTAGTACGTTCACTTCTCAGGCTTCTGACAGATTCCCCTAGCGAGAAAAATTGTGACACAAACTATCTGCAATATATCAGACAATAAAACACTTTATAGCTAAGAAGGCTGCTACTGTATCACTGATGAAATGATGCAGTTAACTAATTTCATGGCCGTGGCATAAAGACTAAAAGTGCAAATTTCGATAAATAATAGTATTCTGGAAGCATACGGAAATGACAGAGGCTTTTTAAGTGATTTCTGACTTTGATCGCGTCCAATTAGGCTTTTCCATTTCTACCCAGAGAAGAGTTCGTGATTAAACAGAGTTAAGCGTCGATTTTATGACTGAGTGACCTCTATGAGGGGAGAATGGTTGTACATGTGATGGAGAAAACTTATGTACTAACATATTTTTGTGATTGTACTGTACATGTTCGTTTTTTTATGAACTGCGATTTTCACAGGATTTCTGATGCGGATTTCTTCTGGCATGTTCTTTGTAAACACTGCCTTTAAAAAAAGGAAAATGTCTATTAATGGACTGACAGATTCTCGGTCAAAGATGCTTTATAGCTACGACAGGGAGAAGATATACGCGTTAAGTGAGGTTCAGCTTCAAGTTGGTGTGTTTACTCCATCGGCCATTAACTTCAATACACACAGATACATCAAAGGTATGTACCAATACAATTCCAATACTAGCTGTTTGTATTTACTCCATTAGCCATCATCTGCCATACACACAGATACAACAAAGACATACCCGAATACAAAAACACACAGATATATACAATGTCTGTACAAATACATGTCCTATAGTATATGTTTGTGCTTGCTCCATCATAAATTCTTATATCAGCTGCTTGTTCCATACACAAAGTACTGATATTGTAGCTATTTCATATTTTAGCTGATTGTGTTTAATCTTTCAGTCACAACGTTCAGCAGAGTATGAAAGTAACACATGTAACTATGTAGGTTTAAGCGCATATTTCCTTAAATAATGGAATCAAGTTTGTAATTCTATGTATTACCGACTTGCCATTAGAAAAACCAGTTTCAACTGATAAACCTTAGAATAAAGAGATTGTATAAGTGATGTAGTAATTGTCGATAAGGTGATCTAATCACACGCGTGCAGCACCGACTATATGTCCATCACGATACCCAGTTGATATCTGTTCCATAAAGCTAAATTGCAACAAATATATCCTCAAATAGTCAATAACACGTTATCCCTATCTTATTTCAGACAAATCATAATAATGAATACTCCAATACGCTAAGTAAACACGATAAAAATGCAACTTTAAATACTAGATTTGAATTTAACATGGGTCATATATATATATATATATATATATATATATATATATATATATATATATATAGATAGATATTTTGGCTCTATTCAAGACACATACAAAATTCATGAAAAATATCCTGTGTCACTTTAACATGGGACATGTGCGGATCACAGAAATATCGCCCGCACAACACCCCAGGGCGCAATCCCATTTTACTCACCTATCTACCTGGCCCGATTTTGTGGGTTATAATACAATTTCTTTACTAACTGTTTGCATTTATTTCTATCGTAAAGTTCCGAACTTCGCCACCAGGGATAACCCCTGTACCTGGAACTAAGAGCGCTTCTCTACATTTACATGAGATGCTCGTAACTGACACAATCTGAATCTTGGTAATTCATTTCAAACAGGCCTCAATGATAAAGTCCTGTATCAACTCGTCGTAGACGGGAGGAACACTATGCTTGCCGTCAAAGTAAAATACAAGCAGCGGTCAACGTTTATGGTCAAGGTTTTCAACATAGACAGTAGGGCACCGCGAAATACAGCGTCTATAGTTACAAAGGACTTCAGCGTTGACAAAAAGAAACGGTTAGATGTATTATTTTTTATGTTCGATTTTATCTTCGGTTTAGATGTTTCTTGTCATTAATAAAAGCGCATTTGATTCTAGTTGAGTTTGATATAGTTTTATCTTCGCTTTAGATGTTTCTTGTCATTAATAAAAGCGCATTTGATTCTAGTTGAGTTTGGAATAATTTTATCTTTGCTTTAGATTGTACTTTACATTTATCAAAACATCTTAAATTCAAACTAAATTAAGTTGATGATAGTTTTATCTCTGCTTAAGACGACAAGTGACCTCTAATATAGCATATGTGATTTGATTCGAGCTCAATTGAGTTGTGTGTAGTTCTACCTCAAATGTCGATAGTACTTCACATCTATCTCTGAAAATTGAATCAGACCACTTTAAATTGTAAGTGTGCTATATTGTAGCATCGTAAATTCTAGCTAAGTTGAATTTAGTGTTGATTTTTCAAACAGCGATATGTTAACAGGAGAGAACTGAAGTGCCTGATATGTTCAACGACTATGGTTACATCTTCATTTCAGGAGAATCTACTTCACGTCCCGTTCGAACATTCTTGCATCATTCGACTACACCGGCCACAACTTCAAGATATTTCGGGAGGTTGAATTTGAAACACAGTACCCGTTACAGATTTTTGGTAACATTTGTAACTTTACATAAATTGTGTTATTGAGTGTTTTGTAGAATCAGTTCTGTATAACTATCTTACCTTCATGTAAACTTAAAAACTACTTTGGTTCTTTTACCGAAGTAAACATTTTTATTCTGAAATAAATCCTTTATAGACATATATAAATATATGAAAATAATACACACATATATATGTATCATCCCAACTTGGGATCGCGTCCCATCTTAAGATGGGACGCGTCCCAACTTGGAATTCCAAGTTGGGACGTCCCATCTTGAGATGGGACAATGAATACTTTAACATGTTCATAACATTCTTATTCTAATGTTGAATTTAGTAATAACATGATAACATGTATCATTGAGATAAGCGCTTTAAGGCCCTCGAAAGATATTTTGATTTTATGTTGGTTTTCATGACGTATTGGCTATATCTATCTCTCATCGCATACGAGTCTTTCATCATAGTACAATACGATTTCAAACGTAATTCTTATACACAATTTTATAAATTATTTCATTATATTCTTAAATTTGTTGCTAATCCCTTAAGCATGATTTCAATGTACTCATTGTGTTTGATAGTCGAATCAAAGACTTTGTGTTTCTTAAACATACTTCACAAACACTAACCTATAAGTGGTGTTCCGTCAATGCTTATATGATGTCCAGTAAATAAATCCAGTTATGCCTCCTCCTATGCCTCCTCCTATTTCCGATCGAACCTGATCTGATCAGTGTCATGGTGCAAATGACAAACATACCTGCTTGGTAATTCAGAGAAGGGTGTGGGGTGGGTGGAGGGGGGAGAGGGGGTCCGAAAGAAGGTATTTTGGTAAACATCCGGTTCGGTTATGACACTAATACCTGTCCAATTGGTGACAAGAATGGGTACCAATTGTACATGATCATGCTTGTAACACTGAGGTACACGCCTAGCGTTTGTTGTTTTAGTCAATTATTATCATTCTTATTTATGTAGGCATTGACCCCTATCGGCAATATCACTGATAGGAAGCAGACGTGATCAAATGTTTACATATATTGTTATTGTATTGTTATTCGATGAAAGTTTTCTGGCCAAACTGAAGATATTTATATAAAAAAATTCATGTACAGAACGATTATCATGTAAAGTAACCAAAATGAAATCTAACATCATTTGAAAAACAATATTTCAACTCATTTCTTATCAATACTATATATACAAGAAGATTATGAACGGAGTTTGTTGACTCTGAGTTCATTAATAAACTTTGTTTACCATCATAAGATTTTTTGACACAAACCAGGGTACAGAGTTGAGTAAAATTATTTCTTTTTTACTTAACCCGAGGTAACTTATGATTTCGACCAGTATGAAAAGGTTGTTTTTATATGTACAAGCGTCTATTTAGGCTTGTTAGAAGCGTTGAATTGAGAGAATTGTTGTGTGTTGTTACTGCTAATAAGTTAATCAACTGATCAAATAAGATGAGTAGGTGAGAGGGAAGAATTACATTACAGTGTTTTACAGCTGAAAGTTTACTTAACTAATCGTTTTGTTATCTTAAATATGCTACTAAACATGTCCCCCCGAAAAAAGGCATTAGGTTTCTAAATACACATCAACGAAGTTTTATTGATATACTAACAATTATCGAGTTATTTTGTGCTGACATACATGTTCTAATGTGTTATCTTCAGAGGACTTAATGATTCATATTGTTATTGCTTATACAAATTTGATAAAGAAACTGTCATTTCTTTTACAAATTTGATATTGTAACTGACATTGCTTATTGTAGAATATTATCATATTTCATTGTATGAGAATATGCACTACGTGTAATCACAAAATGGCTAGTAAGTATAATACTATGATGTAAACAGTATTTTATTTCCATAAAACATGTGTTACACAAAATTCAGAATATATATACAAAAAGGAAAAAGGATGAACAAAAAGGCAGCAAATGCCTATATAAATTCTTTTCCTGGAACAAACATAAAATGATTAAGATATCAAGTACATTGATGGAAATATACATTTGCTATTATCCTTCTAAACTCAAATTTATATTAAGCTTTGTCTACCTTACATTTGGTACAAATTTTAAGAAAGAGCTTTAAAAATCGTTTGTTTCTCATTTATGAAATAAACAGATATTATTAGGAATTCGTCAACACTCTGTAACAAAGATTTGTCGCCGTTAAGATAGATTTTAGTATATTGATATGATTTACTAGGGAATATTCAAGCCCTAAGTTGGCACTAGTGGAAAATATCTAAAATGTTGGGGAACCAGACTTTGATAATAGGAACTTTTAACTTTGTTTGCATTTGATACAATCAACCAAGTCGCCAGGTAGATAAACAAGATAATAATTTGTTAAAACAACATGAGCTTATGGTGTCTCCATATGTTGTTTTAGCCTGACACTACCTACGGTGGGCAAATTGGTGCCCAATCATTCGTCCTTTGTCATGCCAAACTGTCACATTAACACATTCAGTGTATTCAGTGCTGGATTGTAACGATGGAGAGTACCTTAATTTCTGCTTATAGAAGGTTTTTGCATGGATTATTCATTTCTTTGTATCAGGTACGTTTTTTAGATATACATTTTTAAAAAAGCAATTTATCATTAGTGTTGTAAATCTTGGATCTGTATTAGAATAACTTCTTATCTTTGTTTGTTAAAAGTTTATACCACCTATTTGTAAAGAAACTAAGAAACAAATATGTCTCTGTGAAATGAGGAGCCGTTTGGTTTCACTCTGTTTACAGCTGTTTGATCTACGCATGTATTGGTCGTTTGAAAAATGCTGAAAACTATTATCTAAATATAAATCTTTATATTGATCGGATTTTGTTATGTCGCTTAACAAATGTGATTTAATCAGTAATCAAATTGGACTTTGAATAATTGTTTTAGTAGTGTTGAATCGTTCGTACTCGATAACAAATGAAACCGAGTCAGAAAGTGAAGTAAATGAACATCAAATCAAATTTTCTTCGTAGATGTAAAAAGAATACAACAAAATTATCTTAAAACATATTTTACTGACACAATTAATCATAGAATATTAATATTATTAACATGTATTAGTATCCCCCGACCCATCTCAAGATGGGACGTCCCAACTTGGAATCCCAAGTTGGGACGCGTCCCATCTTAAGATCGGGCGGATCCGCAGTTGGGATGATACATATATATATACATGCTCTCCCTCTCCCTCTCTCTGTAATTTTTCTCTCTGTTTCTCTCCCCTCTCTTCCCCTCGTTTTCTATTTATAAACCAGTACGTATTTTTTCAACAGGACAGACCATCTTTTGGTACATATGCATGACAGGATCTGTTGTCAAACACAGTTTCAAACTGAATATTGGAGAGCAACAGTCTAGTACGTTTTCCCATATTCACAGATGCAAGGCTATATCCCACGTTGCGAGAATCGAAGAAAAGTTCATTGGCATACACGCACCTGGGTAAGAGCTGTGAAATAATCATATGAGAATTATTATCATCATTTTTGAAAATATATTTTTATTTTCCATATTTTGTGTTACAGGCAAAATTAAAGGAAAGGTTTAAACACACATTCGTCAAATAAATAAAGAAACAATGAAATCCACATATGGCTATTAGATTTCTAGATATAGAAATCTAAATAACATTATTTTTCAAGTGATAAGTGTATAGTTGACCAATATTGAAAAAACTTTTCTTCAGTTTCGGCTGACAGAAATATATATCTAGATAAGTCATAAAAACGTACAATTTCAATTTGAAGATGTTCCAACTTTGGTTTGCAACCATTAATACTACATCTTTGAATATATTTTTTGACTAGTAAAATCATTGCATTTACAGGATCATTGTTCTTTCCGTTAATTCCCAGTATGACAATTGGATTAGTAAATTCTCGTTTCAGTTGAACAGAGTTTAACCATAATTCTATTTCCTTCCATAATCTGAGGATAGGTTAACATTCCCAAAGCATATAGTTTCAGGTTTCTATTTCAATTTTGGAAACAGGACAAAGTGGTAATGATATATATCCTATTTTATAAGGAAATTGTCTAGATGGGAGAATATTATGAATAATTCTATATTGTAACCATTTTAAGTCTGTTCATTTCGAACATTTATTAGCAATAATTTTAAAACTTTCAAATCTTTTTCATCAAAATTTTCATTTTGTAAGTTTTTTCCCCATTTTGAAAAGCTCGCCAGCCGAACAAATTCGAATTAATAAGATCAGCAATTATTTTTTTACTCCCTATAATGGCATCAATTTTTTATACAATACACGGAATTATTTTGTAGCCTTTTCTTATTGCGTTATGTTCAGTGAACGTGAATATGTCATAATGGCTCTGTTCACAGATTCATAAGTCAAAAACTTAGTCTTGATTAAAAATGATTTGGTACATTCTTCGTTTGTTAACAGTTTTCCTTTTTACATGAATCAAATCATTTCCAAACCTAACTCCTTTTTGAAACCATTCCTAATAGAAAAACGAATGTTTATCAATTATGATGTTGTCGTTGTTCCATAACGATCAACATTGTATATCTTCTTGATTTACAACTTTGCTTTTATTCATGGATAAAAAGTTTGATCACTCTGAGAGAATGTCTTTCCAAAAAGAAGGAATTATTTTATTTTGTTTGAAGATACCACCCAAAATTAGAAAATGGGTCTTCTCATTTAGTTAATTTGTCCATTTTAGGTTTTGCTTCTTATTGTTTTAATACATTAAAATTTTGGTGATATGATTATCCAAATATTTGGGGATTTGATACCCCATGCTTAGGGGTTAACATCACTTCGTCTCTTTTAATCTTATCTCGTATGTTTTTTGAGGGATAAAACACTCATTGTTTCCCCATTTTTCTTCTGAATCTTCTGAATCTGGTTGAAGGTAAAGTGAATGTTGTTAAAGTCATTGTCTCATTTTTGCAAGGCAAATTGTAATGCATGCCGGACAAATAGTTCACCACTCACAGAAATCTTTCCCCTAACGTTTGCAACAATTTAATCAATAATTAAGTTCAAACTACCCTACCCTACCTTAATGTTACGTGTTTTGCGAGCGTTAGTTCTTACCACGTCATTTCGCTAAGGCCGTGACGAAGAACACATACAATTTCCAAGCTTAATATCCAATTTAAATAGCTAATAGCTTACCGTTTTTCAAATACTGAAATATCAAAAAGGTGGTAAACTCAACGAAGAATGCGTCTGTCATAAGTATCGGCGCTACAATTACTAGATTTCCGGCGTTTCGCACTCGCGATGGGATTGCACTTGATTCGGTACCTCATCGATCTGAAGCGGCTTACGCCAATTAGCTGCTTCATCCAAAACTGTAAAACGGGCATAAAAATGAAAATCTTTGCAAATACGACAGGAAATATTCGTGTTAGTGATCAGATTTTGTTCGTGAAGAATAGTTAGTTCAGTTTAGTTGCCTCACAAAAATGAGACTATGACTTTAACAATAAATATTGCTTTTTTATCTTTTTTAGGAAATTGAATATTATCTTGCGTTTAAAATTCTTATTCAGGCCCATACAGTTATGACAAAGTATCTTTGTAGATTCAATCTTTTTTATCTGAGTAACATACTGGGCCAGTTTGGTAGAGATATGAAAATGATGCTTTTTGATGTCATGTTAGTTCTGAGTTTTTTTGGTATGAAACGTATGCCTGTTGTTGGCATTATGCCAATGTCGTCAAGTTATATTTAAGTGTATGTGACATAATTTTATATGTTGCTATAATAGCCAAAATACAACGTGTCATGTCGTAAAATCAATCTTGTCGTAAAACTTGCACTTTTATCATAATATTTCCTTAATTATCAGCTTTACTTGTTTCAGTAGAAATCGGCAAACATCCATATACGTGTTACGTGGTCTAATTTCAGCGTCTAATTTACTTATATGCTAGTTAGGTGATCGATTTGATACTACAAAGCCATATTTGTCTTCTTGTCTGTTGACCATAACTTGTCATCGGCGTGCCACTGTCCGGTTTTCGATCACACATCACGACTTAAAGCAGTTTATCCCAGCATACTGAACTGATAACTGATAACTGGCAATTTTCAGATACAACCAGAAGGCCACAATATAATAACACCATATTTAAGGTTAGACATATTTGACTTTAACAGCATTAGCTGTGCCCCTTGAACATTATTTGTAATGTAACTCCCTCTGTGGCCATACATTGAATTGCCATTCATCATAATAATATCTTTTGTCATGCTAATAATTTTGTTACCATCATAATTATATTTTCCTACAAATTCAAAATAACATTATTCAAATTCTCAGTTAGAGGATGTTTGTTACGTTACCTGTCATGTGTATCGTTACCTGTCATGTGTATCGTTACCTGTCATGTGCATCGTTACCTGTCATGTGTATCGTTACCTGTCATGTGTATCGATTCATGTCATGTGTATCGTTACCTGTCATGTGTATCGATTCATGTCATGTGTATCGTTACCTGTCATGTGTATCGTTACCTGTCATGTGTATCGTTACCTGTCATGTGTATCGTTACCTGTCATGTGTATCGATTCATGTCATGTGTATCGTTACCTGTCATGTGTATCGTTACCTGTCATGTGTATCGTTACCTGTCATGTGTATCGTTACCTGTCATGTGTATCCATACCTGTCATGTGTATCGTAATCTGTCATGTGTATCGTTACCTGTCATGTGTATCATTACCTGTCATGTATATCGTTACCTGCCATGTGTATCCTTACCTGTTATGTGTATCCTTACCTGTCAAATGTATCTATACCTATCATGTGTATCGTAACCTGTCATGTGTATCGTTACCTGTCATGTGTATCGTTACCTGTCATGTGTATTCGTACCATATTTAGCAACGTGAGACCACGTTGAGGGAAAGTATTAAACGAGATTGAGATCCTACCTGATCGAGATAGCGTCATATACGTTGTCTTAATATCTCTCTTAACTTGAGGCAAAATTTTATAAATAAACTGAATACCAAAAGAAACTTTGCATCAGATTGACATGACTGTAATTAAAAAACTAAAAATAAAAACGCTTTGATGTAGAGTATATTTAATGCATCAACATGTCAACAGTGGGTTGGAAAACTTCAAATGAACGCTGTGCGGTAAATGGAATTACATCATACAAACAAAGGTGGTTGGGGTCGAAAATCCCATTGTTCAGAGTTTCAATGCAGTTCATTAACATCAGGAGAGTGATCAAAATCACTAAAAATGTCATTTTAAAATTTAATATCGAATGTGACCACCCTGTGCAGCAATACAGGCCATAATTCGACGTCGTACTGAACACGTCAAACGTCGGATGGGATCAGGTGGCAGGTGGTTCCATTCTTCTTGCAGAGCTTGAATCAATTCTTGTCTGTTGGCGGGAATGTGTTGTCGGGCTCGAACTTGCCTGTTCAAGCGGTCCCAGAGGTGTTCAATGGGTGATAAGTCTGGAGAACACGCTGGCCACGGCAAGACATTGACGTTGTTGGCGGCCAAAAAGTCCTGTACGATACAAGCTGTGTGGGGCCTGGCGTTGTCGTGTTGGAACAGAACACCCTTGGGCTGTTGTTGGAGGTAGGGCAGCACCACTGGACGATGGATTTCATCTCTGTAACGTTGCGCGTTGAGATTCCCATTAATGACAATGAGTGGCGTCTTCTGGTTCCCACAAATGCCTCCCCGCACAATAACGCTACCACCACCGTAGGGAACGACTAACGCAGCAAGCAGCAGTCCTTTCACCTCTGCGACGGTAAACACGCTGTCTACCGTAAACTCGAAACAAACAGAACGCGTTGCCACTGCCGACGTTGCCACCTTTGCACTGTATTTGCCCATCGTAGTCGTCTGCGTCGATTTTCAGGAGTCAATAACTGTCCTCTGAACGGTCGGAAGGCCCGGATACCTCCTGTTCGTAGTCTTCTGGACACTGTCTCTGGGCTCACCCGCCGACCCAAAGCATTCCGTGCTGATGACGTCACGGTCAGGAAGCCGTTTCGCAGGTGCAGCGGTCGAAGATAACGGTCTTCCCGTGGCGTGGTGACCCGTGATCGTCCGGTTCTGGGCCTGTCCGATGTCCGTCCAGTCTGTCTGAACCGCTGTACCAAATTTCCAACTGTAACGCGGGAACAGCCAAAGGTTCTTGCAACGTGAACGTGCGTGGCCCCCATATCAAGCATTCCCAATGCTCGCTGACGCTGTCCTTCTGTAAGTCGTGGCATTTTTCAGTGTTTATTTTGCATTGTGGTTGTTTGACATTGCTACTGTCAAGTTTTTATACTCCTGTGGCACGTGCATTTCTCTCAGTAACGACGTCACTTGATTTTGACATTTTCGCGTTTTCAAAGAAACACGGGCATATTGCCGGTAGAAATTGGAGGTCAAAGAAGCTTGCGTTTGGGCGATGTGTTCATACTTATTTGTTTTTTAACCTGTCCAACTAATTTGTAACAACTTTGTTTTTAAATGTGCAAAGTTTCTTTTGGTATTCAGTTTATAATTACACTGGCTGTTTATATTGCAGGGGACTGATTGTTTTTGAAAGAAACGAGTCAAAGTTGATCTGGTGTCACATGCGAATAAAGGACTTGGTTCTAATCTATCAATAGAGATATATCGAAAGTTAAAAGAAATGTGTTGCAGTACAAGTTTTACAACAGCCTTTATAGAAAGAAGATCGGCCCATTGAACACATGCAAATGTGGATCCATTTCAAACTGTACATCGTCCTTTGCGAGATTTACACCTAGAAATGTTTTCAACATCTGCTTATTCAAAGACTATCGGGATAGGAAATATTGTATCAACCCTAGCCCACTTAATAGTTAATAAAAAGAATAAACCAAACTCGATTTGAGTTTTGAATGCAATTATTTCATCACTAAGAAAAAATAATTCTGTTATTGGAACAAATATTTGTTGAGCGAATTATAATAATTGTGTTTTATAAGTTTCCCTTTAATATTATATCTAAAAATGAGAAGTATTGTTAATTGACTGTAAATAATTCATTTTACTTTTAAATTCAGAATAATTTATACAAGGTTAGCACATGATTTGCAATTTCAAATAATGCGAAAATCCCATTTCAAACGTTATGGCCGAAAGAGTTATCTCCCTTGTTACACCAATTACGTACCACTGTCAGGTCAAAAGTGATCCGCTGTCTTTATGACGGCCGCTTGCTTATCAGAAAGAGTCACGGGATGGCCTCAAGCATTCAGCAGGAGGTCGCATGGCATCTCGACGTCAATAATTGAAAAGGATCTACGTTTACAACCTAATAATTATGGAAAACAACACGTTAAAACAATAGATCAGGAACCATTCATTCAATTCAATTTATTTTCGGTACTGAAAAGCCACAGACCTGTAGTAAAATACTTGCATATTTTTATATGTACACGCATGGGTACTATACATTAACTTGACAACAAAAGTGTAATGTTTATCATGTTTCATAATAAATTCTGATCTAAATAACATTGCATAGTACGCAAACATAAACAGATTTTGCAGCACTGTATGGTTTGTGATATTCAACAATTCAACGAACTTGAAAAGGTTTTGAATGGACAAGGAAATATCATTTATATATAACTTTCTTAGAAAATTGTGGACAAAATGGTATTCATCTTCTGTTTTCGATAAGATTACAAAGTTTGCAAATTCTTTTTTTTATTTTGGATTAATTTGAATCTTCCACTCTCGATAAATTATAGCTTTGATATTTGTAAATAGCTGCAACGGGTATCTACCACATTCTCCATACACCATTGTATTCGTCGTGGACAATTTAACACCTTAAAACTTTTTACATGCTCTCCGATGGATTCTTTCAATTTTGTTGTAATATTTCAAACCCCAGATTTCAGTTCCATACGTTAATATCGGCTTAATTTTTGCATCAAATATTTTAAAATATTATTTCATATTTATATTTCCGAGGATACTAAGTTGTTTAAAGATACCGATTCAAATTGCATATTTTGTCAATTATCGTTAACAACAGGTATCATTTCTACAAAGAAGATGGACGGATAGGTATCTTAAAGTTATTTATTTATGGTCCGAACGAAATTAAGGTATGAGAGGCAATATTTATATGAAATTGATGGCTATGGCAAGTGATTTATAAATGCAAAACCATCTTACACAGAATTCGGACCAATGTTATTTACAATACAGTCTACGCCTGCCTATTCTTGCATTAAAATTATGTAAATGTATTTCATTTTAATACTAATCAGAAAATATTTAGAATACACTAATGAGTGACTTCAAGTGTCTTTACTTTAAATGGCTTGATACAAATTGATGGCTGACGTCACAATACTGACATTATTAATGAACAATGATCTAAGGGACATCAAGTGATTTTTTTCCAGTCAACTAAAATTTGGTCCCTGAGCATCTCTTAAGAACCTTGTATTACTAAATAGCTGAGCTTTCCAACTCCCCAGATGTCACTTGTGTAAAATAAAGAAGACAACATCTTGAAATTACATGTTATTTCACGAGCGTATCAATTTGTATCAATACAACATGATATCAAATCATAATCATGCATATCAAAACAGCATCTAAAACAAAACTATTCGTATTTCAATATTCTGAAATTGAATCTTTATCTCTTAAATGCCCAAATCATAACATTTTCTTGTTTTCGATTCAAAATTAAAAAGCGCCATATAAATGTAAAGAAAGTCCGCGTCAAAAGTACATGTATATAAGTTACACAACCTACTAGGCAATGCCAACCTAAACGCCTAAGAATACGTTTCAGTCATTAGATAAGCATTGAGAGAATAATTTTCAGAAACAACTACTACTTCTCAATAAAGATGGACATATTTGACCTAATGAAACGCAAACACAGAACGATTTTATTATTTTATCAATTTTTCTGGCATACAGATGATTGTTTCTTGGTCGGATGAGGCTGCCCTGTATTATTTCTTACTCAATAAAATTGAGAGAATATATCGTTTTTCTATTTTCTAAGACTTTTAGATTGGTGAGGATCCACGAAAGAAATCCACTAAAGATAATAAAAAGACATTATCTAATATCCTTGGTCTTCTGAATGCGGACATGAACACGGTGAAACTCAATACCTGAACGGTTTAGTCTGTCGGCTGTTTCGTGTTGTGAGGAAACAGTTATCATGACTTATAAATGTTTATAGGTGTACCAACAATATCAAATTACACTCTAAGAGTGAAAGTAAAATATATCTTACGGGAATAAGGGTCTCACGTACAGGAATACAAATATTACAGGACAACCGTTCTGAATAAATAAAAGTTCTAAAATGAAAGTTCCAAGTTTTGTTAAGAATTTGGCGAAATCAATCCCTGTGCACAATTGATTTAAAGAAGTGACACTTAAATGGCATTCACGTCATGGGATAGTCTGCTCTGTAGAGTTGCTGTACCCTTGGAAAATTATAGTTTAAAACAAACTAGTATTAAACGAGTTATTTCAACAAATAAAACATGAAACGTGTACTCCTGTTTCCAAGGGATGATTAATTGTTTCAAAAAGCAAAAGTAATAAACGAACAGCGAAATGCACACCTGTAACAAAATATTCATTTCTAATATTTTTCTTGAAAGATTCAGAACTTGAGATAAAAAGTGTGGATAATCCGGTGTTTTTGCGTTTTGAACACATTTGGATTTTGTTATGAGGTTTCCTTCATGAGTTTTTTTAAACATTTACTTATCTTCTCCCAACAAGAGTTCGAAACGCTACAACTCTCTCGCGAAAACCAAACCTGGAACCATCTCTCGCTTTCCTTCCATCAAATATTTATCTTGATCTATTTCGTGACAGTTTTATTTGTTTAACTAATTTATGGATTTCTGTAAGTCTGTTTTATGACTTTGACGTATTACTATCATATTCAAGTACTAAAGCATTCTTGTCACTCAATTTAGTATTGTTGTTTCTATTTCCTCCTTTTTCTTTATTAATTGAGATAAAATCATATCAAAAGCAAGTGAAATGCACACCTTAAAAAAATTTCCCTTATATTGTTCAGGAAAAAATAAGAACTGATGGAAAACGAATGTCTTTAATCCATTTCTTCCGTTTTGAACGCCAAGACATTTGGATTTAGTTCAGTGGTTTCCATCATGAAGTTTTAAATCGCTTACTTATTTTCCCCAATCAAGGATTCGAAAGGACACTATTCTCGCCAAACCTGCCTACCATCTCTCATCAAATATTTTTCTTAATCTATTTTATGTAAAATTTATTTCTTTAGCTAACTAATGGATTCACGTAAATATATTCAATGACTTTGACGTTTAGTTATCACATTTTCCAAGTACTCAAGCATTCTTGTTAATCTATTCATAATTGCTGTGTATACGACCTCTTATTACCATCTAGCGATCATCTTCTTGTCTTTGATGGATTGTCATTTTTTCACGAACTGGGGCATTCTAGTTTATTGTTTTATAAGTATGATATATATCATTTTCGTCCACGAAACATTTTTGAGAATTCATTTGTCAATTTCGGTGTATTAGTGTCACCTTTTCTCGACCTTAGGAATTCCTAAGAATCTTTTGTTGTGATTTAATGTATATTAGCTCATTAGTCTTCAATTTTCGGGTCTTTTTGTTAATCTGTTTGAAAATTATGATGAACGACTGTCGCATATTCAAGGACTCAATACATGAAACAGCATGAGCACAAAACAGTTAGGAGCGAAAACAGCACATATTCTAAAATGATCAGAATTGTAGTAAATGATGACTGTATAGTGTAAAACATGCAGTTATTGCACTACTGGATTAAACTATTGCACTTTACTTACAACTTACTACTGAAATGTAGACTGGGCCTATGGCCTCCACTACAAATGAATAAAGATTGAGATTACAACATAAGCATATTTGTAGGAATTGATTCAACTATAACTAATATCTAACACGATATTGGTGGTATAAGATCATGATACGAATTTAGTTTCACTCAGTTCTTTTACTAGTAACATAAGATTTTTGTAATATATTATCATGCTTAAGCGCTGAACCCAGTTGTCGTCGCTTGCAACTATATTTTTAGATTACATTTTTGAGGAACTTTGTTGTTTCTGGGATGATGCATTAAGGGAATCTATTATTATTCAAATGAAAACCGACAATTTCGGCTTCCATAATCACACAACTCTCCGTTTTACAGTATTTCAAAATGTGTAGAGGAACTGAATAAAACATTCTCTCAAACTGTTCCTCAAAATCACAAGGAGTAAAATAATACAGAACTAGATTCAATCGACCATGGGGAAGCATGAGGTAAGTTCAGTGGAGTTGAGATGAGATGAGATAAGGAGAGATTAGATTGAGATGAGATGAGATAAGGAGAGATTAGATTGATATGAGATGAGATAAGGAGAGATTAGATTGAGATGAGATGAGATAAGGAGAGATTAGATTGATATGAGATGAGATAAGGAGAGATTAGATTGATATGAGATGAGATAAGGAGAGATTAGATTGATATGAGATGAGATAAGGAGAGATTAGATTGAGATGAGATGAGATAAGGAGAGATTAGATTGAGATGAGATGAGATGAGATAAGGAGAGATTAGATTGAGATGAGATGAGGTTAGGAGAGATTAGATTGAGGTGAGGAACACAGGGCCCCGGGACATTAAACAACCCCAGTTCAATCTCCTAAGGTTACACATATATATTAAATATGATTTAGTTGCTCCAGTTTGAATTTAAGACAGATTGTGGTACAATAAATGCTTTAGTCATTTTAGATAGATTGACATCTTGTGTCCTCAAAGGAAATGATAAACTTTTTTGTGTTTTTAAAGATTATCAAAAGGCACGTGATAGCGTATAGCGCGATAGGTTTAGGCTCAAACTAATTGATCAGGGGGAAAAATTCTGAATATATGTAGGGATTTAATAAATATATAATATGTATAAAAGTTAATGCTTATCAAACGAAATTTATAATATCACACCCAGAGAAGACATATTTAAAAACAAATAGATCGCAGGAGTCGCACATATTATTGCGTCAGCTCCAAATAAAATATGTTCGAACATAGTTCCACTTGGCCATGTGTACTAAAGGCAAACATCAAATCAGGTTTGTTCTACTTGTAGTTCCTTTCATGGAGCTTTTCTTCGCATTGACATAAAATAGTACTTGAAGAAGATTATCACTGATGCCATTAGTGGAGCTTCTAAGCTATTCTATTTCAACTTCTATACATTTTAATATCAAAGTTAAAATGAC
Source organism: Phorcus lineatus (assembly GCA_921293015.1). NCBI lineage: Eukaryota > Metazoa > Mollusca > Gastropoda > Trochida > Trochidae > Phorcus > Phorcus lineatus. Next base: position 37,515,975 of record OV121093.1, read on the forward strand.
TAGCGGGAAGTTTCGTTTTGACGACAGTAATAGCATGGAGTAAGTACAAAGAAACGTTTTGGATGTTAGTGGATGAAACCAGATGTATGACGTAATTTGACATTTATGTTGTGGAAAGGTAGGATGAAGAAATATTTCTCGGATCTAAGTCTTTTTACGGTAAAAAATCAATGACACTCGATTGTAGGAAACGGTTCTTGTGCTCTTGTTATAGTATCGACAACCAAACGATGTCCAATTTCTCAACTTGCCAAGTCTATCACCAGCATTTCTCACAGAAAGGCCCCGCCCCCTTCCTGCTCCCGTGTCTCCACGCTGTCTGTGAGACGTGTGTGACATCTGCAGCTGGAAAAGTGATATATTGCAGCCCGTGTCAGAGAGACGTCAACCTGACAGAGACACGTCTTCAGAAGGACGTGATCACAGAGAAGGAGATCCTGCACCTGACAGTGAAACACCATCCTGAACTGGTCCTGTGTACCCACGAGGAGGATGGCAATCAGGCTGTATGTTGGTGTAAGGAATGTGAAGATTTTCTCTGTGAAAACTGTCAAATGACACACGGACGGCTTAAGATAACCAGACAACACTTTGTTGAGGATCTTGGAGATCTTCAGCCTGAAAGCTTTGACGTTGATGATTACTGCAAAGTCCACCCTAAATCTGTCCTGGACACATGGGACGAAGAATGTTGCGTTCTCATATGCGCAAAATGCAAACTTGGTGATCATGCTAAACACAAGACGTTTGACATCGACGAGGCTGCTGAAACTACGAAACGGGAGGTGGCTAATTTGGCGGAAGAGATCAAAGCTTCTGTGACTCAACAAGGAACCCATCTGACAACGATGGACAGAGATCTCCAAGCTTCAGATGAGACATATGGCCTACTGACTGAGGAAATCTCGCACACCTTCAACACGCTGAAGACCCCATTGGAGCAGAGAGAGAAGGAGTTGCAGGTTGAACTCCAGCAACACAGGGAAGAAGTCAGACGTGGTCTGATAGACGAGAAGAACATATCAGAGGCTTGTCAGAAGAAATGTCAGATAGCATCCGACTACATCAGCAAAACACTACAGTATTCATCTCGCCATGACATCATGTCCCTGAGACAAATTCTGCAGAGTAAAAGTAGAGAGTTCATCGGCTCGTCTCGAGCAATTATCTACGAGAGTCCTCAGATGCCAAGGTTCTACACTGATGGTCTGGAGAAGATCAAATCTGCCCTGGTTGGATTTGGGTCAGTAGCAAGGAAAGATGACCAAACAGCGGCTGATAGGAGCATTGGTAAATTTATATCTAGTCTAACATTCACCATTTTGACCTAGGTACAATATCTAATTAATTGCCTGAGGCAGTGTGGGATATGATTTTATGAAACAATATCAATGTGTGAAGTACATGCGTCACATTTCAGAATGGGTACTTTTTTCTATAACACAAGAGTCTATTCAATTAGAATCGCAGGGAAATATCTAGAAAACTTCCCGCTTTTTTGCATTGGCATGTTATGGTCACGCCATGACTAAGTGTATTTTGACGTCTTATCTCACACTTAAACAATACTAATATTTTTCTAATTTAAAATTGTTGCGTGCAAAAGAGCAAATTATGAAACTATTTTATTACTTTTTTTACTTATGGGTTATAATCATTAAGCATAAACTATCTTTTGATTCGGAATGAGATTTAAAATACAATTATTCCAAGCCTGATTATTTGCCTTATTTCATGAATGTTGACATTAATTAATTTCAGATTTTGGAACACAAACAGACGATTTGGCGTCGAGAGATTTAGATTCGGCAAAACAGGTATCGGGGATTGTCAATAAAAGTCGAATTACCATGTAATACATTCTATGAAATTAATATTTGCATTCAATTAAGCAACGAATGCAAATCAATAAGACTTCTGAGTTTTTAATGGAATTATCAGTTCAGTTAAACATTCAGTTATCAAATTGTCTATCCCTCAAGGAGTTGATGCAACCTAGAACTAAATATAAGAAAGACGTTCAATCTCTGAGAGAAATATTCAAGAGAAAGAACGAAGAAAAGCGGAAGGGTAGGTTTTACTTTTACAATTTAGACATCAGCACAATGAGCTTTTAGTTAATTTGCTTCGGTTATAATTAATTTATGGCCAAGAGTATGCTTACCATCTTTTGTGCATACCTTGAACTGACCTGACCGCTAGAATTTAGCACTCCGCGTGGTCGTCCAAACTTGGAATAAATGTTACCTAAAGGGTTCTGATATGCCTTTTAGGCATTAAAACTCTAAGGAGGCCAAATTTTTCTGCTTTGCGATGAATGTAACCTATAGCGTGTAGATGTCGCTTTAAGGGGTCTCAACTCCAGAATGCGTTATGTTTTGAAGTTTGATGTTTCTTTCAGTGGTAAGAAGAAGGTGCTCAGCAATTAATATGCCCAAATATTATTGACGAAACAGAGTAGTTCTGACAGTAACACGTCGTTATTGTCTAAGTGGCGACAACAAGACCCACAGATGACTTATTTACTCCATAAACGCTTTTAGAAAAAAACTTTTCTTTTCGGGAACATACCTTCTTATGTACCACTGAAATCATCTTAAAGAGAAGATATAATCAGAGACTCAGACAGACCGACCAGATGTTTTTATCAACCAACAAATGGTAGTAAATGAGAAGATGAATAATATTAATCGATTTATATATATGTGGCAACTGACTGGGAAATGTCATTGACATCGTCCACCGCATGCCTTTATATTGCACCAGCCTCTATCATTGTCTCTATGTATAATCATGTTATTCGTGCCAAGAGACTTGAAATAAGAACATGGTTGTATCCAGTCATTTCCTCCTTCAGTTTAAAGTTTAATCACCAAAGAGTTTATGTAATAAAATTAATATTTTGCAGTGATGCAGGGCATGCGATATTAAAAACTTACTGAATTGCCATCTTTGTTTGTCAGCTGCTAGTGAACATGACAACTGGCGTAAGAATAGGCCATGTGTTGGAATGTGTGTCATTGATTGTTACTAAATTTAAGCACTTTTAACAATGCACAAGGAAAACAACCTTTTTAACTGCTATGTATTGTGGTACATAATAACTTCCTAACAAAACAATGAATGTTTTCATGTTTCAGGTCCGGAATAACAGCCTGCCTGAGGGTGACTCATGTCAGTACTTTGAGGTGGAGACACGAGTGAGGATTGATGCTACTCTGTCAGGGAATATCCTACTCTTTGAGATTGGCCTGACCACCGAGGAGGGACAAGGAGGAGCTACGAATGCCAACTCTTACGCCCTTGTTGTTCAGCACTGTTCAGAACACCGGTCTATCTGTAGGAAGATCTGGAGACGAGGTGTCAACCTTTGCTGCGTGCCTTACACACTCAGGAAAAAGTCTGGCATTTCAGCCACCCTACATTATGGTGTTGTGTATGACCGTGCCAGGAGTCGCATTACTTTCTTGGATGTAAAGAATGATAAAGTCATTCGCACGATTCTCAGTGTAGGCAACTCAGGTGCCTTTTGGCCGATGTTTGTTGCTCACAGTTCACCCCGTGCCAGGGTAAGCATCGTAGGGAGCAATACTGTATTTACAAAGAGAGAGAGAGATTCGCTTTCACGAAGTGGATCAATAGGTATAAATAAAGGTCAAAAATCGGTTGAGCTATTACTGTGGACAATTTTGTGTGTGTGTGTGTGTGTGTTTTGTATATGGTTGTTTGTCATATTTAGGGCAAACTGACCGAGGTTCAGACAGTTTATCGATTTCAATAATGTGAAACTGTGCATTAAAAAAGATAGTTTGGTTTTCTTATATTTACCTTTTTCAAATTATCAAAAATTAATATTTATTTTTGATTTCTATCCTAAAATGCAGAATTGTTTGTAAGTTATCCGAAAGTAACGGTTTTTACTGCCTAAATGAAATCGCCCGAGGTTCGGACAGTTCTGACCTAACTTCGGACAGTTGCACATAAACATCTCGCATGTATCCATAGCTTGAAATACTTATCAAAATGATCTCAGACATTACAAAACACGCAGTGAGTAGTTCATGTACAATTATATCAACGTCGTTTGGATACATTAATTAATTTGTCATCTCTACAAAGCTTGCTTTCCGATGTTGAATTCTCCCAACATTGCCGCATACGTTGTTACAGAATTATGACGTCACAGTCGCATTTGTAGGCATTCGACGCAGGAACGCCGTTATCGCTAAACCGTTTGTTTTAAAAAATAATCACTTTGTCAAATGTGTTAGTCGTATGTTTTTGCATGTTTCCATAACTTTTGTTGGTTGAATTAAAGCATTACAAGTCCGTATAAAGATAACATAAAAAGTGTCCGAACCATGGTCAAAACTGTCCGAAGCAAGGTCATTTTGACATATTATAAATATATCAACATATACTAAGATTTACACTTTAAATGTAGCAGTATTCAGCACAATTTAACTGTTCGGTTGCTTCTCTTTGTGTATGAATACACTTTAAGATATTTTGGCGCTTCCTACATTTTCCAACCAATGAGTGAACATTTACGTTGAAACAAATATTTGGCCAGTTTCTTCCATGGATATATTATTTTTACATCATAGCAAAACATCGATTAGATATACTACCTACAATCAAATGTTTATCTGTGGAAATGAATAAAATAACATACTGAAAATCGATATTTTAAAACTAATATATTGCCGACATTGCCCTTATTATTGCGTCAGCTCCTAGTCAAAAGTGTCCGAAGTTCGGGCGACCTCGGGTGGTGTCCGATCCTCGGTCAGTTAGCCCTAAGGAAAGATCGTTAGAGCAGGTTACCTTGACTTTTCATGGACGTGTTCGCTTCTCCTCCTCGAACCCATTTTAAGTAAGACAAACTGAGCTATCAATATAACGAAATACTTTTCTTAAACGACCGTAAACTTGATTTATAAAGTTAATTATATATTTTCTAGAAGCTTTTCCGGTGTCAATTCCTGCCCACATGACATCTCGTCAAGCCAAGTCATGAGCTTTATGTCACTTTAAGTTCCGAACTTCTGTCATTTAGCTGTAATGAATAGAAGTAAGAGGTCAAGCATATTCAACGTTGGTGTCCTAAAGGCATACATGTCATTAGCAATTTTCATCTTGTGGCAATTGCTTCTTAATTCCTTAATCTGTAATTTTTCTTAGGTGATTTTTACTTGTATGATGACCACTGGAAGCTCTATTACGATCTCCAACTCGATAGCACTATGTCTTTAACCAACACTATCAAATCTTTTACCGAGGAAAAATATATTGTTAGTCTTGAACTCGACAAACCAAAGAAGATTTTTCTGGATCTGCTAGTGAATTTCTTGTGCCTTTCCAGACCGCAGAAAAACTGAGATTCCTGGCAATTTCAATGCTTTTTCTACTGTGATTTTGTTTATACTGTGGAGAAGTAGCCTTTCCAAATATGACCTTCTCCATAAATATAACACATGAAGACTGTAAGATTGATGGCCTTATCCATAGAACAACTGAAGACAAGCTGAGAATCCTGCATTCCAAGTTTCCTGTAGTATGATATTTACTGTGGACACGTAACCAATCCCGTGGTTTGTTAGCATAAAACAACTGCATTTAACAACTTGTCTTAACTAGTAGCTAGCGTTTAGAATTGTCCAAACATATCCTTAAAATTTTTTTATCTTATCTTATCTATATTTATAGACGCTGGCTTATCTTTGTCAAAAATTATTTCCGTTATTTTTTATCTATCTTATTATTCTATAACATGATAAAACTAGCTGGTACTATTTGCAAAGAGTCAATAATATACAGTCATGTATTCAGTTATTTTTAATCAATTATAATTAATCAATATATCGATGTCAATGAAGCGTTGTTGTTTTACTGTCACTTTATTGTTATAAATGTTTCAGGGTTGAGTTTGTTCCCATATATTCGGGTCAGTTGGAATAAAGAAGATAAATCCAGCACTCATTTTATCATTTTCCCTTCGTGATTCTTCTCGCTCCATATTGTTTACGGATTCACACTGAAAAATCAAGTCACAACTAAATTATAAAGAAATCTAATTTGCTTTTTAATCCATTTTTATAAACAGATACTATAACAGATATACATAATAATAATTTCATTTATTACCCATATGGTTATTCATAAGCGGTGTCATATTTTCAATATGAGCACATGTGCACATATCACTTTTGCCTAACAACGATTGTCTTAGCGCGAGTTACCGTATTTCGTCGTCTGTGAATCAAAATATAAAGATATGTGTACACAAAATGTATTCATAATATATGAAATAACTGATACGAAAACATCATTAATGTTATCGTATATTAATTAGCATTAGTATTGTATTATTGTTACGTGGGAATTTATAACTATGACATTGTCCTCGAACCAGCTGAATATGACAAACACTTGAATATATTAGTAATAACAATTGAACAACACGCAAAAAGTTTAAAGTTACATTAAAAACAAATACAAACAAGTAAATAACAAATGGATCAAAAGGCTTACTAAAAATATTAATCGTCAATTCCTCGATCAAATAGCAGTGTTAGATTGAGTCCTGTTCTTGATTTTATTTTCTTGATGAATCCGGTTGTAAACAATTCCCAAAAGTGGGCAATAATGGCGCTGCAGAATGATCTCAAAGCAAAATGTAGAACGCCATTTAATATACATATATTTTTTTATTCCTCAAGATTATATTGATGTCTTTATCATCATGTTTTTATCATATAATATATTTTTTATGAAAAAGGTTTAAAAAGCAAATCATATTCATTCAAATTTTAGTTGACCTTCGGAGTATATAATGTTATGAGAATCTGATTTTTTACATCTGTAAATGTAGGTAAGTTTATCTAGTGGAGCTGGGGTGATTAAGGGGGGTTTTAAGGGGCTTTGAAAGTATTTCACTCATAACACACGGCCTGCTAGTAATATTGCAGGGAGAAAGCCCGCAACACCAATATGGCCATGTATTGCGGTAAAACCTGCGAGCTTTGGCTAGAACTAGAACCGAACAAAACATGAACTGATGAAATGATGACGTGCAAGAAGGTTATAGGTTAAACCGTTCTGAAATGGAGCAATGATATCATGAGATGCTTACCAGAGAGAACTATGCATGTATTTCTGGAGCGAGTTCATGAAGCATCTGGACGCTTCCTTCACATTTTGGTACGCCGTCACTATTTTGAGTTACACAGGCCTCTGTTAGAGTAACATCGGCGACCAGAATGTTCAAGGCTGAAATGTCTGAAAATCTGGTTTTGACCTAACTGGTTAGTTGTCTAAATAAAATTTTTTATTGTTATAAGTTATTATTATAAGAAAAGAAAAACATTTTTGCAATATGCTTTATATTTAAAGATATACTTTAGATAAATTTTATCAACGGTAACGGTAGCAAAATTCTAAATTTTCCTACTGCTAAGTATTCAGTATCGTGCTCCTTGAAGTTAAAAAAATATACTCTACAATCTACATTGGAAATTTGTATTCTACAGATCATGAAGTGAAGCAGTAGCATTGCAAGTTAACTCGTACGACTGATCCGGTTCCCCCCTGTAGGCCTGTTTACCTGTACTACATAACATATGAATAACAAGAATAAAAAACATAAATTAAATTTCATTGAACCGGGTTTTGTTTACATTGAAATCAACCATATCTAAACAAGATGTTATGTCAAAATGTAATCGACCTTTAATTATGTGTCTATTTTATTTACATATTTACATGATTTTAAACGTGCATATCTGTCTACCATAATTGGTCTGTTAGACCCCGGTGAGAAGAAGGTCACGTGGTCTTAGAGGTCTTTCTTGAAACTTCAGCGTTAAGAACCTCAGAAGATCACAAATGATTAATATTCCCACACAATTTATCATAAATCCTTTGATGCATATATGCATATCATTTGAATGCTCAAATGACGTGTAAAGTAACAACTTTTGATTATTCCTTTCGATGTTTGAAAAACGGCGATGCCTAAAAATAGACAATTTGAGGTGTGTTTTCAAAAACATGCAAAATCAACCAAGTTCGTTGTGTTGATAAAACTATCATATCTATGATAATTTGATTATTGTAAAATGATAACAATATTTTTTTTCGGGTTATTTACTTGGTCAGGGTCATTTATTTGAAAACACTGAAGTTCTACTATAAGATACAGCTGAATTTTATTTTGGCAAATTGCGTAGTGATCCTTAAGTGCCATCCGTTCAAGGAAATCGCTAGAGTCCTTAGACCAAAGGGTACGAAGTGTCACTTTTCTCTTTAAGTCTTAAGAGAGTTAACTAATTGGCATCATAACCCTATTGTTCCATGACTCACTGATACACCTCACTCTATCTTTATCAAAGTCACTCTCGTGTCAATCGTTCGTACACTTTTTCTCACCTTCATTTGTTAATAACGATCAACATTTCCTCCTTATTTTCTCTCTTGTATAAACGATTGATTATGTTGTATTTTGACCCGTACGCGTCTTTATCTTCTAGATACTTGAAATGAAGTTTTTAGTTTAATTTTATATTAAAAAATATCTGATCAAAAATGTCTTTTGAAATAAGTATATATCATCCATTCCCAAAAGACCTACAAGCCATATCAAAATGTCAAATATAACAATAAAGATTAATGTCAATTAATGTCCCTTGAGATCACTTCGGATGTACAAAAGATGAGTATCAAAGCAAATGATTTACGATAATCTTAGACAAGAAATGTATTGTTATCGCATTAAAGGGTAAAACGAAAAAGGAAAAATATGTTAGTTATGTACCCAGAATGTAACATAACAACATAATCGCAATTTATCTTCGTGGATCTTTAGTAGTTAAATATCCAAAGTAATTATATACTGGACAAAATAGGTTTGGTAATGATAATAGTAATGATAGTAAAAACATCTTTCTTGTACCGGGCATTTATCTATGACAGAGCATGCTGAGAGCGTGAAAGGATATAGCATATAGTATATAGATTAGTACTTTGATGCAGCCTATCAAGTGCTTCGCGCGACTGTGTAGGTCCATACCTTCCCGTAATCCAGGTACCCATTTGTACAGCTGGGTAGACTGAGTGCCATGTGTCTTCCCCATGGTCACAGCACACAACAAGGCCCAGGTTATAAATGTCTGGTGCCTCCACCTGGATTCGAACCCCAGCATGCTAAAAACTACACCATTCTTTATTTCGTATATTCCTAAACTTTGTAAATGGAAAAATATGTCCTATTAATAAATTCAAAACTTTCATTATCATTTTAATCAAATATTTATTCCGAAATGTTCCTCAGCAAGCAAGATTCGTTATTTGTAAAGCAAATCATCAGCTTAACGAATTAATTCTTCGTACAGCTGTTTTCGCGTTAGTTGTTCTGCAATTTAGTCACTATTACAAAATAAGTAAGTATAGTTAGGAATATTATAAGTATGTGTAGTTCTTTTAGTAAATACAGCAATTATGTTAAATATGGTACGAATGTTAAATAGAACATAGTGAGGTAAAAGTTAAGATATTAAATATAGTAAATGTATGTACAGAACAAGGGGCGCATAACTAATGACAATCGATTCGTATAGAAAAAAACATTTGTTGAAGAAAATCAAGATGATTTATTCACAAGTATTTTCCAACATTAGGTCTCATCAGGTGAATGACGTTGATAACCGAAAAGACCGATATACTGGTCGAAATGAATTCATCGTATCGTATTAAAGAACATTATCATACCTCATGTAAGAATGCCGATCTCTGATTGGTCCACGTGACCCTAAACAAATATCCATATTCACCGCCGCCGAGGGATGATAAATCCCTTATACCCCGCTACATGAGTAAAGCGTGCTTCCACGTCAATCAATCAAAGTCACGTCAATCAAGGTGTTGTTCATTTCTGTCTGTCTTTTTACTAATAGAGAGCAAGTTTTGAATAATACATTAAGACATTCGGTATAATAAATTCGTTATAACATTCCGTCCCGGGTAACAAAGGGATATATTATTCCCTTGAAAGGTTTTATGCAACTCGCGTTCCGCTCGTTGCATAAAACCTTTCGCGGGAATAATATATCCCTATGTCACCATCGACGGAAAGTTATAACTTATATTGACAATTTGTAATGGGAGAGTGTTAATTATTATTTGTCAGTAACAATGTCGGTTTTTCATATAGACTGCGAGAAATAACGGTTTACCTGTAAGAAACCGAGTGGATTGTGTTAATAAATTCCGAGCAACATAAACCGAAATTCCGAGTTTTGAGTTGGTTATTATTTTTCTAACCCATCTGAAAACCCGTTGACAAGTCTATGTTAGAATCATTGAACGAATGTACAGAAAGAAGTTCTTGCAGCCAATCAGATTTCGAGTTATTTTTAGAAAAACTTTTATTCCCATTCTTGTCCGCTTGGGTTAGAGAGACTTACATGAATGGTTGCATCACTCACAGCGATTGACGTTTTCGGTCTTCATATCGTCTACTAACGTTGCCAAAATTGTAGATTATGCGGACTTAATGGGTCGTTGCACTTTCCGCAGAATTTTACTGACAGGTTTCTTTTATTATTATGTATTTTATGTTATTACGGTCAGATTTAAGTTTCTATAATAAGTGGATGTTTGAGTAGAGGTTCCATTTACAACTCGATATACTTGATTCCCTTAAGATAAGTAATGATATCACATTGACAAAATATTCAGCTTTTATTATTTAGTATGATATAAATAAAAGCGATAAACGATTCGCCCCAATAAACAAACTACCAAAAAGTTATTCATGAGGAGAGAATTTAGCGAAGTTGGATAACGTGTTCCGAATACTTTTTTTTAAAATAAAAGATTATTTTGATATGTCAACATTGATGACGAGTACTATCAAGCAATCGCATTGAAATGGGATCGTACCTCCGTTGGGTATCAAAAAGGGTCTGTTTAGTACCTATCATCGTCAATCATTTCACATGATAAGAGGCCTTCTGAAAAGTGAAATCATATCCATAACTTTCAGCCTCGTCGCTGATTGGCTCGAACCAAAAAGTCACATGACAAGGTCCCTAAGGAACGCAAAATTGCAGCGTGGTTTGAATGATAGGTTCCTCCTAATTTCTAAGAGATTAACGATAAAGATGTAATACAACTGTTTTGACATTATCAAGGAAGAGTAGAATGGTTTTGTCTAATGGGAATACCTTTAGATTTACAGATGATAACCATAAACTTCGTAAATTACACATTTAATCAGTGAGGTAAAAGAGTGCTGTAGACGCTTTCTTTCGAAAAACAGTTTGACAAGAAACGGAGGTTATGAAAGGTAAACAAATTTTATTTTGTCTTGGAATATCAATCAAGTTTTGTTTAAACCATAAAAATAATGTATGAAACATAATTTCTTTCGGAATTATGATGAAAGTAATTTGTGGATCTTGCTAGACAGACAAGAGACATCATTAAATCTTACCTTAATGAAAATTACTAACCTCGCCAAAAGTTCCTAAATTATGGCATGAAATACGTCTATGTATCAGTTTTAGGAGTTTCAGGATAAAAGCTGATTCTATTGTTCGTGACGACGAATTGTCTTATGAAGTGTAAACGTAAACTGCATCTTGTTTTCCCAGAGTCTAACTGGTTGAAATGGATTCTTTCCATCATCCTGCTGTTCGGGAGCACTCGGTGTGGAGATACGAATGGTGTGTATCATTACGTTAATCATCTAAAAGAGATTTGTGTAACTAAGGCCTTTTTTTTAAAACGAGCATTATCAAATATGTGTTCAGAATATATTTAAAATTATAACTTCTTTTTTTTGAAATTTTCATTTGAAATATTGCACCTAGACAAAAGACGGTTTTTCATAAGTTGGACATTGTATGATATTTCTGCTTAGCGTAACTTGTTGTACCTCCATCTGCTTCTTGAATACCCATGTAAGCCTTTACTGCTTTGAGATCTCCCTTGAAACTTCTAGAAGATAAGTAATCTATATAAGGGAAGACTGGAAGAACGCTGGTTCAATGTTGCTACATTTGATTGTGCAATTTTCTGTTGGACTCCACTTTTGAATTTTTTTCTTAAATCGGACTCTTCTATCATGTTTTTCCCCCGACTACTTCGACTATTTTAACTATAATTAAGTAATTATCCCCTTCTTTTCATCAATCACTTGATTTTCATATTGTGATTGTTTGACAGAGAACACTTCTTATTCCGAACTTACCCATAAATATATCTTATTTAGTTAAGTGGATACTAGTCTCAGAATACATACTTCGATTGCTTTGAATGCAGGTTGACTGCTGGATACACTGACACGTGTGGATGGCTGTCAAATATTCTTCACCTATTACATGTTTAGAACCATTTCAGAGTGCCTCTCAACCAATACCCGAGTGTTCCTTGTGAAGGCTCTGAGTGGCTGTCAAATCTGCTTGACCCTTAACGTTTCGAACTTTTCAGAACTTCAGTGCATGACAATCTTATCTTCTTTTCCTAATCAAGGTCCCCGAGCCTGACTGGAGGAATAGATTTAAGTAAGGTATAGGTGGTTGTAAAATATGTCTATCCAATAACATCTAAAGTATTTCCGAATGCATGACCCTGGTGTCAACAGACGGCCACTGTTCCTTCTCCATTGACACCCAAGCCTGACTAGAGACGAAGATCTCTATAGGGTATGGTATGGGTACGGAATGTCATAAATTTACTCCACCAAGAACGTTTTTAACATTACAGAATGCATGACCCTGGTGTCTTCAGCTGGGGCCTGTTCCTTCCCCTCCAAGGACAGCAAGCCAGAGAGCACGGGACTGGTGGAGTGTATGAACTCCTGTCTCTCCTTGTCTGTGGACTGTAGAGGGATCCAGTGGGACTCCCAGCACGCACTCTGCAATAGGATCAGCACGCCCAAACCAGCCTTGAGTCGGCGAGGATGTGTTGTCTTTGAGACAGGTTGTAGCTCACCATCAGGTATTGACTGAGACAGGTATCCTATGTGATCATTATCTCCCAACAGGCGCCATTCAGGTCAGTGCTGACCACATAACCTCTCTTACAAGTTGATCACTGTTCGAAGTTGTAAGTTGTAAAATTTTGCAACGCTCTTACTCAATCATATCCAAGAAATATGCCAACCGGAGCTTACATGCTCTTGCAGGCCCACCCAAGCTTGACGTGTAGAGACCTTACCAAATTTGAGTGTTGTTAGAGCCTGAGGTTTGTCTCTCACTTTGTTTTAATTTAGTCTTTTTCTTCACCCTTTCCAACCCTTTTCTCCCTTTTCTGTTCAATCTTTTTTTCTCGGATTTTCATCCACGTGTTTAATGACTGACATAATGTTGAAAACACGCTAAACACCAACTAATTCACTCAGTTAATATTTGCTACACGGAGACCGTTCTTGTTTTTATCCAATAAATAACTAAATGACATCAATGACTAACTTCTGTTCTGTTAGGGATATATTCGCACCTCGCAAGTGTCAACTTTCTCACTTATTGACTACCTTTCTTTTAATGATCAGGATTCGGTATATCGAAGAGCTCTACTTGTAACAGAGGTCATAAGCATAGGACTGATTGCTTTGGTAGAAAATAGCAAAACGTGGACTTCTTCTAGTTGCCGTCAACTAGGAACTATTTGGTAGCAAACAAATTTGTCGGTAATGATGCTTCCTGATTCTAGGTTTGAAAAAGAACTTTCATCCTTAAAGTTGGAAATTTCCCTGAACTGGAATCTATTGCACATATAACAGTTAAATTATTATTGATATCAACACTCACATCAAACAAAGAAAATGCTCTTCTACAAATTACTACTTTGTTCAACAGATATAATCTGCATGAAGATTGTCCACACTCATAACTTCCGTCGCGGAATCCTGATTCCATCAGTTGAAGAGGAGATGAACTGTAGAATACTCTGTACCATGTGGGAATCTTGTCTCGGGGTCACGTGGCATTCGCAGAAGAATGTGTGTGAAGTGCACGAAGTGTTACAGAGCTGGAGGACTGCAATGAGAGATTTCAGGGATGTGATGGCGGTTAAAGATTTCAATTGTAGTAAGAAGCTCAAGATCTTATAAATATATAAAATGTCAGTAACGGGTCAAGGGTCGAAGATGACCAATTCCAAAAAGGTTTTTGGAGAGGCTTGGTTCGTGCTCACTGTAACACCCACCTCCCCCGTAATTCCCAACCTAATATGTATTCTATCCGGTAGTCTTTCATTTATTTCGGTAACACAGCTGAAAATTGAGAATAACGATGGTGCACTCTCTCAAACTATAAATAAGTACATTATTTGAATTTTGTTAAAATTATTCGAAGACAATTTACTATGTTCTATATAATAGGCTCCAAATGTTAACCTTAATACAAGCTACAGATGTTTGAGGGTATCTTAAATTCTAACCATCGAGTCTGGGTGGTCAGGTAAGTTTTTTTTTTTTTTTATTTTTTTTATTTGTTCCCTTAGGTTACATAGTCAATAATGTACAACATACAACATATAGGTATAACATTAGGAGTTAAGGAAAGAATCATTTCAGTAAACAAATGTAATTAGCTATTGAATAATGGGATGAGTGGAAACCATTTATTATTGAATTTTTCAGTTTCATTATTTCTTTTGGAAATGAATTTTTCTACTAGAAATATTTGTTTCAATTGTTTTTTGTAATCATGGATTTTTGGAATCAGGTTCTTTATATTACATAAGTTGATATATCTTTTAGCAGAAATGATGATTTGATTCATTAACACATTTTTGTGTAATGTAACAAACCAGATCAAATATTTCGAGAAATTTATCTTTTGCGGAAAATAGTTATTAATCCAAAGTTCCAATTCGTTCCAAAATTTCATGGTTTCACAACATTCCCAGTACACATGACAAATACTCTCAGAAACATTATTGCAGAAGGAACATAAATCCTTGTCAATGAGTTTCATTTTCAATAGTTCCTTTTTAGTATATATCACTCTTTGCAAAAATCTGTATTGAAAATCAAGAAGTTTAACATCTTTTATGCCATGTCTATAGGAATTAAAAGTGTTGTGCCAGTCAAACTCAACATCCTCAAATTTTTTTCCCCATTTATGACAAATCTCAAGTTTATCTTGTTTTGAAATCAGTTTCTCATAATACAATCTTGACCCTTTTATAGGCCTAAGAAAATTCTTTTGGTAAATATTGATATTCATGTTATAAAAAGTAGGGATCCTTGTCTGTTTAATTACACATTTCCAATAATTTGGTAAGATGTGAAGAAGATGATTATAGTCCAGTATTGTCCCTCTTATTTCATATTTTGTTTTTATCTCATCAAAAGGCATGAATCCATGTTCATCACAAATGTCTTTAATAGTCAGTAAGCCCTTATCAGCCCAGTGTCTGATAATATGGTTAGGGTCCTTAAAATTATGATTAAGCCATAATGGCTCTGATAGCAAATAATCAATGTTTTCCCCTCCAACATAAAGTTTTTTACAATAGTTGTTCCATGCTATAAAAACATCTTTCCAAAAAGGGTTTTCAATGTTGAAAAGTTTGGTAATGTTTGCACCATATTTAAATATATCATTGAAAGGTATATTGCTCGGATTAATGCTAGGAGCTTTCTTATAAGAACGTTTCAGAGTTGATAATTTTAGAGCTTCGATAAATGTTTTTATATCAACCATACCCAATCCTCCTTCAGTCTTTAATCTTTTCATTGTGCTCCTCTTTATTTTATCTCTTTTATCATTCCAGATAAAAGTAAAGAATATTTGTTCAAGGGATTTAATAAAATCATTTGGAGGATTGGGCAATGAGCTGAAAATATGTACTAATTTTGATAGGGCTAGTGTTTTAATGACTGTTATTTTTCCTATCATTGTTAAATTTCTCTTTCTCCATACTGCCAACAATCTGTTTATTTCTTCTAGTCTTTTTCTTGTATTAATAACCCATAGGTCAGCAAGGTTTTGTGTGAATTTGATTCCTAGCACTTCAAATTCCCCATTAAACCACTCAATTTTCAAATTTGTACATAATGTTTGCTTACTCCCTGCCATTGAGCCAATCCAGATTGCTTTAGTCTTTTCAATATTTATTTTTAAACCTGACATCTTATAGAATGTGTTTATTGTTTCAATAGCTGCATATAGACTCTCAGTTGTGCCATCAAGGAATAGTTGTGTATCATCAGCATATTGGCCTAACTTGTATTCTTTATCATCAATAACAATACCTCTTATTTTATCATTATTTCTAATCATACATCCAAGGATTTCAGCTACAAAGAGAAATAAATATGGTGAAAGGGGGTCCCCCTGTCTACAGCCCCTTTTATTTTTAAAAAATTCAGATAAATGGCCATTTTGTGTCACACATGAAGTTGTGTGATAGGTTAGTACATTGACCCAGTGTATCATCTGTGGCCCAAATCCAAACTTATGGAGGACGGAATTGATAAAATCCTTAGAAACTGTGTCGAAGGCCTTTTCAAAGTCAATAAGAACTAATAAGCCTTTAATATCTCTAGCCTTAGCTTCGAACATGATGTCATATAACAATCTTGTATTTTCACTTATAGTTCTGCCTGGGATAAAACCGGTTTGATTTCCATGTATAAGAATGTCCAAAGTCTTTTTAAAGCGATTTGTTATGCAGGAGCTAATTATTTTATACAAAGCATTCAAAAGAGTGATTGGTCTCCAATTTTTTAGAAGAGTTCTGTCTTTATTTGCTTTAGGTATGCATGTTATAACCCCTCTCTTCATTGTCAAAGACAACTCATTCTTAGCCGAAACCTGCTTAACAAATTTGAAAATCCATTCCTTAAGGTCTTTCCAGAAAAATTTGAAAAAGTCAATAGGGAATCCATCTATTCCTGGACTTTTGTTATTTTTCATATTTTTCACTGCAAAGGTGATTTCTTCCATATTGATATCTTTCTCAAGTTCCTCCTTTAATTTGTCATCTAATGTTGGAGTCCTAACATTTTCCAAATTCATAATATCTTCAAGATCCTCATTTGGTGAATAAAGTTTCTCATAAAAGATTCTAAGTTGTTTTAAAATAGAAGTTGGATCTGTAATCTCCTCATTTTTTTCTGTAACAATTTTGTTTATTGATTTGTTGACAAAAGTTCTTTTTTCTAGATTACAGAAGTACTTTGTAGGCTTTTCACCTTCTTCATACCATAAAATTCTATTTCTAATCTGAATACCTCTTAATTCCTCTTCCTTTATCTTTTCTAATTCCATCTTATATTTTGAAAGTTTTGAGAGCAAAGCTTCATCTATGTTTTGAAAATTTTGTCTTATATTGTCTTCACAATCTTTAATTCTGTTTTCCAATTCTGTTGTCTTTTCATTTCTATCTTTTTTAAGGAAAGATGAAAAAGAAATTGTTTTGCCTCTGACTTTCATAAGAAAAGTTTCTAAAAATAGGCTATCACTTATTGTTAACTTCACCTTATCCTGATTTTCATCAATATCTATATTTTCTGGTACTGTATTATCACAATATTCTTCAATTGTTTCTTTCAAAATTGTCCTAACTAATTCAGGGTATTCAGGATGAAGTAGTAGTGAGGTATTGAATTTCCAATATCCTTTGCCCCTAGTTTGGTTTATAGTGTTTGAGAGTGTTAGGGATATGGCTGAATGATCAGTTTTATAACCTGGTAAAATATCAGAGTCCAGAATAATGTCAAAAATATCTTGCGAGATAAGGAAAAAATCAAGTCTAGCTTGTTTCCTTGGGTTTTTCTTCCACCATGTATATTTTTTTGTTAATTTGTTTAACTCCCTCCAAACATCAATCAGGTCATAATTTTCGAGATGTTGTAAGACAACTTCTCTTGATTTAGGATTATTCAAATGTTTATAATTTTCTAAATCGATTGAGGGGTCTAAAACAATGTTCCAATCTCCTACAATTACTAACGATTGATTGTCAAATGAAAGTATATTTTCAAATAGCTTGATATAGAAATTGGGGTCATCTTTGTTAGGTCCATATAGATTTGTTAATGTAAATCTTTTCTCTTCAACCGTAATGTCAGCAATAATAAAATTCCCATCCTCATCTTCAATTGTTCTGTGTACTGTAAGGTCAACATTGTTGTTAAAGAGAATTGCAACCCCCCTAGAATTAGATTTAAATGGAGCAATAATAGAATGTAGACCCCACTCATTTCTCATGATATTAACTTCCTCCTTAGCTAAGTGGATATCTTGTAAACAGATAATTGAGAAACCTTTTTTTCTATAGATATTCATTACTTCCCTCCTTTTGTTTTTATTCCCAAGTCCTCTGCAATTAGCTGAGATGATATTGATCTTTTTGATATTACAAGAAGTCATTTTAGGCCGATATAAAAAATTGTTTATGTATTGATTTCAAGAATTTGGTCTCATAAGGCATTTTTGTTTTATGATAAAGAAAGTATGGATTTGATACACTTGATTGAAATTTGGTAAAACTGAACTTGAATTGTTTTCTTTCTAAAGTAGAATTCCTACAAAAAGAGAATGAACAATCAGAAACCTTAAGTTGCTTAAGTAATCTATAGTAATATGTGATTTGTATCAAAGGGAACATTTTTTTGTTAAACTGTTGGAATAAAGAAAATATATTAAAAAGAAAAAAGAAAATAATAAAAACCAAAAAAACCGAGGCATGCTCTTGTGTCAGTTCTCCAGATATTTACATTTATGTCTATGCCGCATGTGCCACGAGTAACATAGGTAAAATGATAACAAGAGGTGCAAAAGTAATAAAGAGGTACAGTAGGCCGAATGGTTTTAGCTACTGTAGTCAACTCGGTCCTGAGTCTATTTACGGTAAATGATATTTAAATCATCGCACAGGAAATAGTCCTATACATAGAGGAAAAGTAATGTTCTCAACAAGACTAATGGTTTTAGCTACTGTAGTCAACTCTGTCCTGAGTCTATTTACGGTAAATGATATTTAAATCATCGCACAGGAAATAGTCCTATACATAGAGGAAAAGTAATGTTCTCAACAAGACTAATACGCACCTCGTGAAATGATTCCAACATAATCAGAAACAAGAAAAAGATATAATCCAAATAGTCGGAAAGTCAATCACTTCCTTTGAATGTCCCGAATCACAACATCCGGTTAATAGTCCCGCAGAGAATTTTAACTAAAAATAGAAAAAACACGTGTCAGTGTTATGTAAACAAAAGGTGAAAGTGATTAAAACATGATTGTTGTTGCAATCACACTTTTTTCTGCTTCTTGTCGTTGCACATTTGAGCAGACATTATTCATGTCCCTTAATCTCGCTATCAACCTAAAAAACGGGGTTAGGTCACACATCCATGATGTAGAATGGGTGGTCAGGTAAGTTATTTAACATTCAAATGGTTACTACTTAACATAACGCCACGTTTACTTTTTGTATCATAAACTAATGATGAGTAACTGTTGTAATATTTTCAACTAGCGAGATGGAAAAGTTTATTGAGATAATATATTATAAATAATATTTTCCAATTTTGTAATTGTTTTACAACAAATCCATTATCTTGGATAAATACAGACCGGCTGTCTCGTAATTTCAATAGAATTTTGAATGTTTCATAAATGCCCGTGTTAAGCATCCACGTATTTTCAACCAACAAGTATCACAGTCAAGGACAATCTAATTTAAGGAATAGAATTCCAACCACAAAATCTTATCATTCTTCCTTTATCTCTGGTTGACAGACATACATACATACATACATACATACATACATACATACATACATACATACATACATACATACATACATACATACATACATACAGACAGACAGACAGACAGACAGGTTGTTGCGTTATCCTACATGAAATGATCCATTTGACTTTGACGTAGACTATTCTTTAATGCCAAGGTGTTTTTGTGTTTAACATGTTCCAAGACTTTTTAGTATCTTAAGTAGTATTCTGGCCATAATGTGTCCACAATGTTTCATTGATTGCTACATGTAAAACAAATGCTGTATAACTCCACCATTGTGTTATACATTGGGCAGGCGCCCGCTGTATGACGATGACCCTGAATGTCCAAGGCAAAGGCTATACTACAACTTCCTTGTCCAGCTTTTCGTCCTGTGTAAAGACGATTGACAACAGTCCGTACAAGTCCGTCGTCTGGAAGGCAGGCCAGAAAAGGTGCTTTGTCCGGTTGCAGTCTGATGATTCCGAGCTTTCCTTTGAGTCGAGGAGTGCTAGGATATACAGGTCCAACACATGTTCTAACACAGGTGGGTATGTTACGGATCATCTTGACTACATTACAATCTGAAGATTGTGAGCTCTCAATCTGGCAATGTACTTAATCATTTAAACAAAGGGCGATGTTCATAATTCGGATGTGGGCTTTCTACGTAACTCATTTTCATAGAATCTATCACTCTAAATTTAATGAAACTGCAGTTAGACATAGCAATGTTCACGACCATGGATAAGTAGTTTATCGCTCTTGATCTATAGGTTGATTCCTTTCTGGCGGCGGCGTAGTCGTTAAGTTAGCGCGATTGAGGATTCAGAGATTCCCTGGAATCGAACAGTGCTAAAATACACGAATTCAACATGTGTCTGAAAATAGGTGAATAAGTCACCGTCCGAGCAAACACCTCGAAGAATAATCCTAACACCGTCAATAATCTAACCCTACATTAAAGGCTTTTCAAAAGAATTAAAGATGTTCAAATGAAGATACATGGATAGTCAACGTAATATTTTGTCACATGTCATTAACTACGGAAATTTATAATTCATTGTGTTGAAACCAATGTATTACTTACCGGTAATGAAGAAGTTTACTAATACGAAATCCTGCTTTTCATTAAAATAAAAGCCAAGCTCCTGGGTACATGAAGCTTGATAAAACGTGTTTAGGTACCCAGAGAACCTGTGTGTACAAATTTCGTGGTCGTAGTTACAGCTATGCAAAATTCTAAGCAGAGAGGTAGTAGATAAAGTTTTCAGATATGTGATATTACCAAATTATAAAATTTCATGTTCAACTTTGGGAATTTCACTTCACAATCGCTAGTGACAATTTAATGAAAACTGATAGAGGTAGCCTTATTATAACAAGACGGTTTGACAAAGACGTTGTTTTCTTATTATTTAGATAACATAATTTTGTCATTTTTTAGAAGGTTATGCTTATATCAGCAGCTCGCCTTTTTGATACATTGATATCTAAATGAAAATACTTATTTTATAAACCACAAGAAGAAAAGGGAAAATCGGGAATAGAATGATATATAAAGGGACATTTTTAACATATGCTTTAGGAATAAAGAGGGGACATTGTCAGATAGGAAGTTTAGTGTCAAATATGAGAATGATATGTAAATAACTTTTCTCTTCGCTTAAGAATGAAGAATGGAGAAAAGTGGACTGTGACTTTCAACGAAAATGACAAGCATAAAATTACGTAATTTAAGATTATTCATAATTCACTTAAGACAAAATCTACACATGTCGGATGTTATTATAAATATGACCTTGACAAATGCTACAGAAGGCCCGAAATAAAGAAATATCATCTTTCTAACCATTCCAATGAAACAATATTCAGCATATCTTTAAGGAAATTCCTTTTTTTCAAACAGTCCACTTGAGAACTTTTTAAATCTTTTGCTTGAGAAAAAAAGCAAAATGTTTTTCAGCGGTTAAGTTTGTTTTAACGAGAAAATGCTAAAATTGTTCTTCCCCTCCTGCAGACGTGTGCTTCAAGAAGATGGAGGGGGTGATGATGGACAGCGGGTTTATTCTGGGTGGGGACATGACAGAGGAAGATTGTCTCTCGTTCTGCCAGAGTGTCAGCAACTGCGCCATGGTGTCGTACCAAAGATACAGTAAATTCTGTACCATGCTCAGGGTGGTGACAGAGAGACGGGATATACCTCCCTTCAGTCTATATCAGATCACGCCATGCTCAGGTAAGTTTGCTGTTGTTGTGTAGCATGACGTATCCTGTTCCCTTTGGGTATATTTCGACTGCAAAAATCCTACGAGATTGTCCCCCATTAACCTGTTTGAGACGACTCCATGGTGAGCATGCTTGCTATATTGGGTTGATCTGAAGTATTATTTACCTTTAGGGTGTATTATAAACGTGAAATTCTTACTTACTGACTCCTCCCATTAACGTGTTTGAGACGATGCCATGGTCAGGTATGCTTGCTGTAATGGAGTGATCTGAAATATTCTGTTCATTTAGGGTGTATTTTAACCGTGAAATTCTTACTAGATTGACTCCTCCCATTAACGTGTTTGAGACGATGCCATGGTCAGGCATGCTTGCTGTACTAGAGTGATCTGATATATCCTGTACCATCAGGGTATATTGTAATCATGAAGCTTCTACCAGATCCCCCTCCCTACTTCCCTTTTCCCAAATGTATGAACGACTCTATTCTCAAGTAAACTGAATAGAGGCGACCAGAAGCATCTTGGGCCATCGATATTTTTATCCTCGACTCTGACGAACCCCAAATTGCCTTCACTGACATTCCCTCGTGTCGATTCTAAATGGTTACCCGAAGCTATTTATGTTCTGAAGATGCCTTACCACTACTACTGGTACAATGACGTTGTAAATTTGAATATAAAAATGCTCTTTTCAAATTATTTTGATTGGCTCGGAGGCCTGCGAATTTTCAAGGTAGTTGAAATAATGACCGACATATTTCGGTACATTTAATAAATGTACCAGTAAATGGACCAGTATAGGTCTTTGCCACTTTCATAAGCTGACGTTTGTTTATATTTTTTCACAAGTACCTCCTTGTGAATACCTAATATTATTAAATTTCCTGTGGCTCATGTCAAAGTATACACACCAAACACATATTCCATTGACTATAATATGCATCAAGTTCGCTGCCATCACAATATTTTGTGTTATTGAGCGGGGTCCATTAGAACTGAAAAACATCGCATAAATTCGCGCTAACAGATTTCAGCCATTTTTCGTATGAATGGATGATACTCACTATTTCGCAACAATGCGCAAGTTTTATGTAGGTTATTGAAATTCAACTGGTGTAATGGGGAGCTTGCGAACATTTGAATTAAAAGTGAAGGTACATCCTCTAGATTGGAAGTACATAAACAAATATCGGACAGATCATAAATTTAGATGGTCCATTAGTTCTCCAGATAACTTGGAGGATCCAGAACAAGCTTTCAGCCTCTATATGCAATTTAAATCTTTTTAGAAATATTCCTCGTAGAAAGACTCCTGCAAAAGAGAACTACTCCATCAGAGATATTAGTCTCCGAAGTGTTAAAAATGATATACCATTTTTATAATATCACATGCTAATTGTCTCGTCATTACCTTATTTATTTATTTCAGATTCAGAAACTTATCGGTCGATATATTTCTTTATGAGGGAGGTTCATGTGAAAAATAATCAAGATGTGACGAGCGCCAAGCAGACAGGAAGTGACGTCAGAACAGGAAGTGACGAAGCAGTGTTAGATTTGAGAGTGCTAGAATGTGCAGTTCAATGTGCTCGTGAGAGTAGCTGCAAAGCACTGAAGCACGATACAACGGGGTTAATTACACGCTGTGCACTTGATCCAAAATCAGGAACGACTTTTCAAAAACTCTTCTAAACTCCAGTATATTTTGTGAATGCTGCCATAATTTATTGCTAAAATTAGAGTCAGAAGGAATTTATTCGCAAATGACTTTGAATTGGATTTGTTTTGTATTTTAGCTAGCAAATAAACAGCCGTAAAATGTCATTTTATAAAAAAAAGCTCCGGTGCAGACGTGGTTATGAGTAAAGGAGGATTGATATAAGATCTGCTTTGATTTTCAGCACATACATGTAAGCATGGAGTCCAATTGTCTGACTATGGAAAACAGAATAGGGTTTAAAACGAAATTATTAACCCCTCTAAACTAACAAGTAAGAGGAAGTGTACAATAATTTATCCAATTGTAAATGCTATTGCAGTAACGCACTCAGAAACATATAACAAATGTAATGAAGACATAGCATACATTAATAGAACATGCATAAGATGGGTTGTCATGTTTCTTGCCGAGGGGCTATGTCTTATGCATGTTCTATTAATGTATGCTTTACAGAACGAACTCTTCTTTGAACGTGCTTTGTCATTATCACAGACGTCAAGGCATTGCGATGAAATATAATTAACATGAAAATTCATGAAAAATATATTTATTGACAAAATGTAAAGAATAATAACCACACAAAAAAATAAACGTATACCCTCATTCACTTAATATTTATATTTAAAACGATCACCATGTAATATTAATGTTAATATAACTGGATGGCCCCTGATTCAGCAGATGACATGATAGAGGCATAGGCTACATTCATAATTATCATAATCTCATAAATAAAAAGATATAGATATTTGCGCAAATTATCAGAGTACAACGTGTCACAGAATCAAGTAAATGCGTGCCGTAATATTATCTTCCAAAACCTAACTATTTGCATACTTTAATTTCAGGGGCAAACAAAAACTTTCATATTGGTGGATATAGCAATAACTTAAGTTCCGGTATAGTTGGTTACGAGGCTGAAGCATTCCCGAAGTTCGGCAGTGAAAAGACTATATGGTTATAGGTCTATTAGCATTGGTTACAATCTTGTAGTATTTTCCCATGATGTATTGGACAAGATGACTCGTTACGGACTTCTATGCTGACGGTTTTCATATATCATTCAGTCTTGTTTCGTCCTTTACTGTGGAACAATAACATATAAATGTTTATCTCACGTGGCAAAGGATCACAAACTACAAAATCATTGTTCAAACCCTCGTTGAGCGCACCAGAGGACTCGTCACGACCTCATAAGCTTCCAGATCTTTAGCCAACTCCTCCAGGCTCTTGATTAAGTCAGACACATCGTCTCTCCTCCGGAAGAACATGGTGACATAATCCATCATTTCGAGGTCTTTCATAGCTACCATTTTGCCTTTGAATGGTACCATAAAGGTCTTCTGTAACTGGAAGCCGTGGATGTCGTGTAGTATAACCCTAAGTGTACTGTTATCTCTTTTTATTGTGGTCTTTCCGATGACTTCTTCAAGCAATTTCTGGACATCCTCCTTGTCAGTTCTATCCATCAACAGTGTAATGGATTCAAGTAGGTGCCCAAGAACACTATCGTATTTGATAAACTGCTCCTGGGCCTTGTTCTTTCTCACTATCCGCTGTGTGGAGTCGATAGCCGAAGCCAGCATCCCAATGCCTGCGAACCCTGCCGTTGCGGCTAGAGACAGTCCTGCAGTAAATGGAGCAAGAACTAAACCTGCAACCCCGAGGACGCTTGATACCTTCAAGGCAACATCTGAAGCTTTATGAATATTCTTCACCTCTTTCGCCATGCTGCGAATTGTGTTGACAGTGTTTGTCCTCGTCGAAAGCTCATCTTCAGATCTGTCCACCAACTGTTTCACTAACTCCTGCAGGGACCTAGTATAATAACAAAACATATTTCAACTACACTTTCGCTTTTTTTAAGCCTAGCTGTGTTGTGTCAATTTTCTGTGCCTTTAATTGTAGTTACTGCTTCCAAATTTGGCAGTTTTATCAGAAATTTCCTTGATTTTGTAATATAGCTTTGGGTACAAAATTTGGATGTCATCATTTGAGCCTATTTTTTACTTATAAAACGTCAAAATAAAGTTTTAGTTTACAAACTGAAAGCACCAAATGTACAATGTTGAGATATTAATGAAATTGAATTGTTTTTGGAGAAAAATGTTGTTTTTCGCATAAACTAATGTTTATTAGTTTGAATAATAAAAATTTAAAAAATCGTTCTATTGCCTCTTTGACTTTTTATGTCTGTTTGGGAGTGACCTCTATGGGCCCTTTCCAGAATCACCGAATAGAAATTTTTAATTAACCTACATTTCAGATCGTGAAGTCTTTGTCTTCAAGATCGGTGATCCTGAAAAAGAAATTACTTAATAAGCGACCCGTTAAAAAGAGCACGAGTAGAACATTTACGGTACATTTATACATTGAAAATAGGTCTGTTTTAAGATTCGAACCCGCACCTTATTACAAGCGCCGTTCACTCAGGGGAGGCATTCGCAACTGGAAACTGTTACCTGAATGTGAACTGGTCGGGATCAGGATAATCTCAAAGGTTATTACTTTCATATTCCTTACTTCATAAATACGTTATAAAAGGTAAACTGCATAAAAGATAGGAATATTTGATCTGAAATAATGAATAAAGAACAATAGGTTATAGTGTGAATATCAACATGACATATGTAAATATCCCTGCTTTAAATTCTAAGTATAGAAAAAGATTTGAAGTAATGTTTTGATATGAACAGTTTCACATACCCTTGTCCCTCTCCTCCCGTTCTTTTCTCATCAGGGAGACTGTCAGTTCCTGCAATAATTCCTTCCTGCTCGCAAACTTCTTACAAGGGAAATCTTTCGGGAACATTCCTTGTGGAATATTGATATCAATCTTCATTTTCATTGGTTGACCCGAATCGTCGTCGATATTCCAATCGGGCTCATTTTCGAGAATTCCTCGGACCAGTTCCTCAATGAAGCCTCCCTCCAAAGCGTTGAGCAGAGTGAAGACAGCTCGATCTGTCTGGGGTTGCAGTCCGATGATGATTGAGCCACGGCGGAAATAGTTCACAATCATGTTGACACCTTCGAATAACGACCTCAGAATCTTTCTTGTTTTTGAATGGAGGTCACAACCAATGGTGTATCCGTTTCTAGGTCGTGTACGTCGTTCATCACATTCAATACGGAAGATTATTTCCTCTCCTGCAGTTACCTCCCCTGGAGTTGTCTCTTGTCCCAATACCAGCGTTTTTGTTGGGTCAAGGTCTGGAAGATAAGAATGTGTATAATTCAATAAAACAAAAAAAAATGGTTTTGGGTTGTATCCTTATTTCCAATTTTCTAGGCCTTTCTTATTTTAACAAAATTCCTTTGAATGAGCTGATGTAATCTCAACTAGTAAATCACAAAGACTCTGGCAAGCCTTTAGTCAAAATCTAGAAGCAAGTTACTCCAATCAACCATTCCTTGAATTGATCGCCGCAATCGTTCTATTCCCCGCCATCCTTCTTTTCCGTAAAACATGACCATTGGGCTCAATATTCATTAAATCAAAAGACATTAAAACCGTACTTACTTTATTTTCCATTTCTAAATACTTTTTCGAAAATATTTCTGCCAAAATGCAAACTTACATACAAAATTCATATGAAACTTAATTCTTTTGTACAATTTTCAAAGCACAAAGTTTGTAAGTAAATGCCATTAAAACCTTATATGTTTGGGGTCAAATATGACTTACATTGTTATTCTGCATTTGGATAAAGAAAGAAAGGACATAACAGTCGTGTGGTGCAAGCAAGCAGCCTACTAGTTAAGATTAAAATTCCCTAAAGAGAAGGCCAGTGAAAGTGGTAACGTTATTCCTTTCTGAAATATTGCGTAACAACGTTGGGTCACCAAACACATTTAGTGCCATTTTCAGCACCATCGTACAAGGGTTAATTTAAATGACTTCACGTATAATCTTGATTACTATAAGTCAAATATGAAATAAAGCGTTAGTAGTGGTCTTAGAATAGCCTTTTCCTGATTGGTTCGTGTGTGAGGCAATAGACAAATCAGGGAAAGGCTATACACATTTAATTTTCCTCCGTACTTTGTTCTTACCTTCATCTGGTATCATGTTGATAGCAACAACTGCCTCAACATCTTTATGTTTTGAGCTAATTTTAAACTGGAACGTCTTCAATTCAGTGCAGATATTGATGATATTTTCCCTTCCGACCTGTGTGACCGGGCCGTGGATTGGTCGAGAGATGATAGCCTCGTTCCGCAATCCATGCTGAATAAACCCACCGGGAGCTGCAGGGGCCTCTGGTTCAGATATGACGCTGTCGTCGCTGACGTCACTCGGCGTCTCTGGTGATGGCATATTGCGCCTTGTTACATCGAATTATACCTTAACTGAAACAGTGTATTAGATAGAATTAACTTGTACTTTTCAATAACTTTACTTCAGGATACAAAATCCTGTCACCAGGTACCCTTCTCGAAGAGAATTGTGATATAGCAGGCCTCAACTGCACAAAGATCACCCCCCCCCCCCCCAGGAGGAGTCGTGGATTCGTGAAAAAAAAATCGAGATTTTTTCCCTTGAAGTTAAAATAAAATCCAAATGGGGGTTTGGGGTTCAAATCTCCAAGAATGGGAGGATACCCCTGGATTCGCCCGAAGTTTTTAATGTTACGTTACATTAAATCCACATGAACTACGTTATCGGAAAGATTTTGCTCATAACCAGAAAAGCGGAAACGGCAGCCGCTATGGTCAATCTAATAAAAATGCTAATACTGTGTTATTAAATCGGTTGATTTACAACATTACTTTCATAAAAAATATTTCATGATTTGTTCTCAGTTCAGAGTTTAGGTAACTTCAATAGCTGCTCACGGTACTAGTTCAGTCGTTTCCATGTGTCAATAATTTATTCGTTTTGTGCACAGCTTACCATAGATTTTTATATGTTCAAGCCGACAGCGGCTGTCTTAACGTTTTCATTGTTGATTGCAGGTAAATTGTAAAGAATGTTAAGTATTTCATTGCATCGATAGAAATTTTAATTAAATGCATAAGAATGCATTAGATAGCCAATTTAAACCCTAAAAGCGTGCACTAGTGCCTTTAAGCATACATATGATATGAAAATCTTGTATGCTCCTGTTAGATAAAGACCATGCGTGGGAAGATATCTACCAGAACATTAGCTGTCTATTCCACCGCTCAAGATAACAAATGTCAATGTAGCAATTAGAGGAAAATAATTGATGCAAACGCAAGTGCCATTAAATTAACAATAAAAAGAACAAACCTATGAGTGGCTGTAGAATCTGAAAGCTATTTTTACTGGTGAGAAATGAACCCCGTTATTGTTGAAACATTACATTTCATCAACATAATTAAACATGGCGCTGAAAGAAACGTGAGGTTTGACGTCATAATATTTATATACGAGTAATTATGATTTATATTTCTCAAGTTTGAGCTGAGGAATTAACAGTGTCACATGTCATACTAAATATGCCAAATTACCCAACCCTATAAATATATAAGTAATGTCGTATTTGTTTTCCCTTTATCGAAATATAAAACATCTTAATTTATAATGAGCATTCATAATTAGGCTATATATTTGTTACAAACATTCATAATCCTCATATTATAAAACTTAACTTATCCACATAAATTGAAAATACAGAGTAAAGGCTTTCAACTATTTTACTTGGCTTGGCAGCCATGCAAGTTGACTATAAATACAACGGGGATTTCCCTTTCAATGAAAAATACCAAAACTACGCAGTTTTTAGTAGCAGCGGTTAGTTTAGAAGAGGTATATTATATATATGACCGGTAATTAACGGACGTACTTAACAGTGGTGAATATCTAGGTAAACGGATATCCAAGTGTCATGCAGTCATCCGTTAAACTTTGAAATACCTAAGACATGTTGACGACACACACGGAAGTGACCTACTTTCTCGTCGAAATGAGGTTTTAGATTTCTATGCATAGACAACGTTTTGTCATACCAAGCACAATCTGTTTTCAAAAGTAATTTGAAGCTCACATACTCACACGTCATGGACTGTGTAGGACTAGTGAAAGCTGCAGTTATGTATTGGAAATCCAGTTCACTGTTCAGCGCCTTCACAAAACGAGTCGCCACTGATTGAGAGAACGCGACGCATTCGATCGATTCATGCAAACACTGGTTACCTCCCTTTATGAAGTACAAAGGCTAGGAATGAAATACAGCAATTTCTAAAGCTATGTTTTCACTCCAAAGCTGTTTCATACATATCTTTTATTTAATAATTCATTTTCACTGTATTCATCTTAATATACACTGAATAAGTTTCAAACGTTCCTGATTTCCCCGCAAATCTTTATTGAGATTTATCATAATAAACCTGGCTTTGCAATGTAGAGATCGTTATATAACCAAATCGTTATGATTGTTTTACATGATATGTTAAGGACATTACAAGGCATCACCAAGACCTTTACTGACCATGTTACATATAACGTCACGATGATGATATTACAATGATAATATGATCCCTTAGTCTGATGAATCACTCGTGTAACATTGTCTGATACCTTTTAGACATAACACTATAGATTCTCTCCCAAAAGAGGTAGTTTCGAAATATAAACTAAACACTCTGTCCTCATGCGAGCGTTACTTGCAAAATGCTTGATTGTATTCAATCAAAGTTAGCTGTGCAGTCAGCGACGCCGTTTCGAAAGTTATCGTTCAAAGGCTTCAGTTATTTTATGAAGGCTGAACTATAAATATTTGGATATGTATTTAGCACTTTGAGTATTCTTTACAGAACGCATATGCATTCCCCCTAACTAGAGACGACATAGTTGCATAAGCTGTGAGACAACAAATGTGTTATCTACGCATGCAGTGTTTTCATTGGCTGGAATATTGCAAGGTAAATATTTGCCGCCAGGTGAACCTGCCGGAAACTCGAGAAGAGCTCGTATTAGAATAGATGTTGCACGTGAATTAGGGAAAGAGCTACCTTTTTCGGGAGAGAAGGAACAATATATAGCTCTATAAAATATTAAACTAAATGGAAACGCAAACACAACACACATTGTTGACAGGGACTTGTTTATCTTTCTAAAAGGATGTAGAAGGTTTATCGACAAAGAAAAATAAATTTCTTTGAATAATTTCTTCTTTATTGCTGTGAATGTCAACTCTCGGTGTCTCGTCTCATATCATCAAAAATTATATTTAAAATATCAAGTACTAATGTTTTATTCCATAAAGTGATGTCGACTTTAATGAAATAGAAAGTTCATTTTAAATAAATCAACATGCAATCCGCAAATTCTATTATTCATACGTATTTTAATTTATTTGTTTTAATTGCTTTAAGTTCGTATGAATAATTTGAGGCCATCAATAATAAAGGTGTTTCTTTTGTACACATATAAAACTATATCAATAACTATATACAACCACATCTGTGATTATAAAAAGAGTGATGAAACGCTCATAAAATCTCGCGAAAGGCCGTTTATTCGAGCAAATCAGTATTCCCCTTCTAGGTTTTAATTCCCTTTTATAACGAGGAGCATTATACTACAGAAATCAAGAATCGTTGACGAATATGCGCTAGAATGACTTTTTATTAAACGAAATCGTTTCGAGAAACATTATGTATTGCAAATATGGTAAAACATAAGCCGTGACATATGTTTCATCTATAAACCTGTCTATTCATGCACATAACGATTTTGAAGCGGCTATTTCAACACAAATCCTAGTATTTTGTCGTCATTAAAAATACGTTCGCACTTTGAAGTTAATACAAAATCAAGAACATTGATTGGTTGAGAGCACGGTCATGTGATCTGAATTCAAGAGGTTCGTTTCCCATGAACTCTCCAAAGAAACGTTCATACTTGTGTGAACATTTTCTAGCCGATTTAGGTCGTGTAACTACTAACTACTTGCTCGAATTCCACGTCCAATCTAGTGATTAATTAATATATAATCTTACTTACCATATTCTTCTTTCTTTATTCATTAAAATGACAGGAAGAAATTTAATATAATGAAAAATATTTGAAATCAAGATTTTATATGATTCTTGAATAAGCATTGCTTCAGGTGTCTTTGCCTTTGAAACTAAAGCGAACAAGACGAAATGTATTCAGACAATGGAAAGATAAATTCAACATTAATTATATCATTTTAGGAAACCCGACTAAACACTCACGATATATCCATACCTGATAAGTAAGGGGCGAATGCACTGTCGTTGTAATCACAACCCTGTTTGAACGACTGTTGTTTACATATTTTGGCGAAGAGACACAAAAAAGTAGTTTGAATGTAGCTTTGGCATCGTTCATTTTCAATTGCAAACGCAAAGGACTGGGGTCAATATTTCAATCCGATTAAAACAGGAATTACAATACTTTCTATGCATCCTCTAGGCAATAATTTGATAATTCTATGAAATATGTTTTCCCTTTTCATACAATGTGATGGCCATAAGCAAATGTGCTTAACACGTGACGTGATGTTGACATTATGTCTGTTGTGGCCCATGAGGACTCTTAATACGTGCACCACAAACTTTGTCTGATTACTTATCGACACTTGGTTATTTACGGGCGCATCCCTCCATTTTATGTTAGTTGTTACTCATAGCGCAAATGATGTGAGCGCTTCATACCGGGGAACCAGTTTCACTGTTCAGTTAGAGTTATCTACCTTTTTTGTTTGTCGTTTCCGGTGTTTAAAACGCACATGGCGAATCAAATAACTAATACAGCCACAATACTTACGCTGTTGCAACTTTGTGCCTGTAAGCGCACACTTCTTTTACCCTCCACTTGTGTAATTACTTATTTCTGAGGTTGTCTGATGATAAAACATTTGAATTACGAACAGTGCTTGTGTCATCATAGTAAAAGAAGTGCATCGTAAATTCTCGGCATGGATTCGCCCGATTCCATTCACCGCTGGTTTGTGTTTTGCAATAGTGACATTTTGATTCGGTGCTTCAATACCACAACGCACTTACATGAACACTTGTCAATTTGATATTCAACATGTCTCGTTCTAGGAATTTGACAGGCAAGGCCGTTGATTTGTATCATGACAGGGTATCTGTGTACGTGAGTGAACTCTTGAGGTTAGATAAACAAATAGACGATGTGATTGCTCAATCCGAAACAGTAACAGAGGTTCATCAGTTACGTGAATATCGCAACTATATAGATTCAAAACACAAAGAATATTCAAATGTAAACACAGAATTTGTTACCTATTTGCAACGTACCAGAACTGTAGAAAGCATGGCTACAGAAACAGAACAGCAGAACATAAATGACGATGTGTTGAATAAAGTACAGAAATACATGAAAACAATAAATGATCGTATCAGGAGCCTTACAGATATTGACAATATTGAATCTGTGTCAATGATAGGAAGCAGGAATTCTCGTCATTCGAGTGTCAGTTCCCTTTTAATGAAACAGCGTGCTAAGGCAGAGGCTGCTAAGACAAGACTAAAATTTGCTGAAAGAGAATCTGAACTTCAAAGACAGCAAACAGAGCTGGAAATCAGTAGGAAGCTCCTGGCTTCACAATGTGAGGCAGAGGAAGCTCAAGTTGAACTTGACGCCATGCAAAGTTTGATAAAGGTAGACAGGGATCAAAAATTAGAAATATCAGCAAAAATCAGACAAATGGAAAAGTTTGTAGAAACACAAAAGAGTGTTCTGAAACAAGAAATATCTCAAGCACAGTAGCAACACCACAGTGACCACACAGTCTACCAGAGACAAAACAGTAACTATGAAACGACTGGTAACCATGGTAATAACAATCACAATGTCCCTATTGTTCCTCAGCATGTACTTCAGGATGAAGTTACTCAAAGGATCAGTGACGTTGAGCCCGTTATGAACAGCAGTCTCAACCCCGGTGCTCAGCCATACATCCCAAATGTGCCAAAACCTGTTCTTCATAACTCTAATGAATTCAACCTTTGCGCTGAACTTTCTAAATACCTAATGAAGAAGGATTTGCTTTTGTCACGATTCAGTAAATTTAATGACAAACCAGAATATTTTGTTACATGGCAAAACAGTTTTAACTCAATTGTGCGAGACCTTGGGGTTTCTGCTCATGAAGAGATGGATTTACTAGTGAAGTGGCTGGGTCCTGACTCCAGTAAACAAGCAGCAAGCATACGGGCTGCTAATGCATATGACCCTGTTCGAGCCCTAGACAAGATATGGGAACGACTTGAGAACAGATATGGTAGTCCGGAGTTAGTCGAATCAGAGCTTAAAAGAAAACTCTTTCATTTCCCCAAGCTTTCAGGTAGAGATCACGCAAAACTGTTTGATTTGGCAGATATCGTGTCAGAGATCGAGTCTGTGAAATGTAGTCCTAGGTATTCAACTCTACTGGCATACTATGACTCATCTGCAGGCGTGTCACCAATAGTCTGTAAACTCCCCTATGGTCTCCAAGAGAGATGGACAAGTGAAGCCGTAAAATACAAAGAGCAACACAATGTTGCATATCCTCCTTTCAAAGTATTTTCAGACTTTCTTTGTCGTCAGGCAAGTATTAGGAATGATCCAAGCTTTGTGTATGACGGACAACCAGCTGTGACCGGCACTAGGAAAGTGACACCTTACCAAAGCACATCCCGGATACAGACAGACTACAGACTTAACTCTAAGAAGACAGATGTCTCGAGAGAGCAAAGTGATAAGGTCTGTGTTAGACTTTGCCCTTATCATGGAGCGTCAGAAGGACACACTCTAAATTACTGCAAGGGCTTTCGTCGATTGCCAATCAAAGAAAGAAGAGATTTCCTTGCGAAGCAAAAAATATGCTTCCGATGTTGTGAGAGCACTGCACATTCTGCACGCACATGTGAGGAAAAAGTGCTATGTTTCTTCTGTAAAAGTGAAAAACATGCTACAGCATTGCACATACAACCAGACAATGACATCTCAGGTAAATCAGCTAATCCTCAACCACCCTCAAGGAAGTATGGAGGGGAGGAAAAGTGTGCGATGCCAAGAGACAGACCTCATTCTGTTACTTCCACTTGTACTCAAATTTGTGAAAATTTAACTGGTGGTAAATCATGTTCAAAGACTGTTTTGATGAAAGTTTTCCCTATTTACAGACCAGATCAGTCTCTCACTACCTATGCAATACTAGACGATCAAAGCAACAAATCCCTTGCAAGATCAGAATTTTTCAATGCTTTCAGTGAACATGGACAAGAGATAGAATACACCCTCTCATCTTGCAATGGTTCAGCCACAATGTCAGGTAGGCGAGCATCAGGTTACATGGTTCAGAGCTTAGACGCTTCCAACTCATTGCACTTACCTACACTAATCGAGTGCAATGAAATCCCAAATGTGCGGGATGAAATACCCACACCTGTGGCAGCCGAATATCACACACACCTGAGAGATATTGCGGAGTTCATACCCCCTGTTGATTCACAAGCGGATGTCTTGCTTCTGATAGGTCGGGATCTCCCTACTGCTCACCATGTTCTGGACCAGCGTCTCGGGCCATCAAATGCCCCCTATGCTCAGAAGATGTATCTGGGCTGGGTTATTGTAGGCGAGGTTTGCCTTGGAAAGGTCCATCAACTGGAAGATGTCATTGTTAGGAAAACTCATGTTCTTAAGGATGGGCGCACTTCTATTATGCCACCATGCACAAACAACTTTGAAGTGAGAGAAAAGAGAGACTTTCAGGACATTTTCATCAAAACTGACCTTGATGAAACACAAGGTCCTTCTGTTGAGGACAAACAGTTCTTAAGACTCATGGACTCAGAGTTTTCAAGAGACTGTGATGGGTTTTGGACTGCACCTCTTCCCTTTAGACAAGACAGACAGATACTTCCATGTAACAAACCACAAGCTCTACATCGAGCACAGCTGTTGGACAAGAGTCTGCGAAAGGATCCTATCAAACGTGAGCACATGATAACATTCATGTCAAAGATTGTTGACAAGGGTCATGCAGAGGTTGCTACGGCAATACCGAAGGATAAGGAGTGCTGGTACCTACCCTTGTTTGGGGTTTACAATGCCAAGAAACCAGGATGTATAAGAGGTGTGTTCGACTCGTCGGCAAAATACAACAGTCTCTCACTTAATAATGTGCTTATGACAGGACCTGACCTGATAAACAATCTGTTGGGTATCCTTCTAAGATTCTGGACTGAGTCTGTCGCGGTAATTGCTGACATAGAACAAATGTTCTACTGTTTCAAGGTCAAGCCCTCTCATCGTGACTTTCTCAGGTTTATTTGGTACAAGGACAATGACCCCAATCAAGAAATGATAGAGTATCGAATGACCACTCACGTATTTGGAAACTCACCATCTCCGGCCGTCGCTACATATGGCCTCAGGAAGTCTGTAGAGAACGCAGATGATGATGTGAAAGAGTTTGTTTGTTCTAACTTCTATGTTGACGACGGACTGCTATCGGTTCCCACAGATGAGATGGCGATAGACCTCGTGCACAGAACCCAGACTCAATTGAGGCAGGGAGGAAACATTCGACTTCACAAAATAGCTTCAAATAGACAAACAGTTTTGGCTTCATTTGACACAGAGGATCTAGCCAAAGACATTAAGGACTTGGACTTGAGTACTGATACTCCTCCGATACAGAGGAGCCTAGGACTAGCCTGGAACATCTCTCAGGATACGTTCACATTCCAGGTGTGCACTGAACAAAAGCCCTTTACCAAACGTGGAGTGTTGTCCACAATTCATAGTCTCTACGACCCGATTGGATTTACTGCGCCGGTGGTAATCAAGGGAAGACTCCTGTTGAGAGAACTAATGGGTTTGACTACTGACTGGGATGAAGTCCTCCCATCCAAATACTTGTCAGAATGGCGGAACTGGTGTGAATCGCTATCAGCGCTTGAAAATATAGCGATACCAAGAGTGTATTCTGAACATTCATTCTCACAAGCAGAACACAGAGAAATCCATCTGTTCTCAGACGCCTCGAAGGAAGCTGTCGGAGCTGTTGCCTATCTCAAGATTTATGACGTCAACGATTCAAGTACTGTGAGTTTTCTGTATGGCAAAGCAAAGGTAGCGCCCCGTCACGGGCACACAATTCCACGTCTTGAACTCTGCGCAGCAGTGTTGTCTGTGGAAATGGCGGACATGTTGACCCGACAGTTGAGACTAAGACCAGACTGTCTGAAGTTCTATACAGATAGTCGTGTGGTGCTTGGCTACATTCATAATGAAAAGAGACGATTCCATGTGTATGTAGCAAATCGTGTAGACAGAATACGTCGATCTTCTCATCCTCACCAATGGAACTATGTATCCACAGACATCAATCCCGCAGATCAGGCAACAAGATCTCTGCCATCGTCTCGTCTCAATGACAGTCTGTGGCTCAACGCACCTGACTTCCTCAGATATGAAACTTTTGTCTAGGATGACAATCTTTCATATTCTCTTATAAATCCAGAGAGCGACAAGGAATTGAAACCTGAAGTCACAGTGGCTAAAACATCCATCAACAGCAAACAAAGGAATCTTGACACAGATCGCTTCTCAAGATTTTCCTCATGGAAGAGACTTGTCAATACCATTTCTCTTTTGAGACATATCCTGAAATCTTTTCACGTTCCTTTGGGACCATGTAAGGGTTGGCACCAGTGTAGAGTATATCAAACTGTCGATGACTTTGAAGACGCAGAACGTGTCATACTAAGACTTGTGCAACAGGAATGTTTTTCTGATGAGATAACATGCTTGCAAACTGTTGGAAACAAATACTTTTCCAGAAAGAGTTAAATCTTATCTCTTTCGCCAATCTTGGATGAACATGGAATTCTCAGGGTTGGGGGAAGATTGAAAAACAGCAAACTTTCTATCAAGGAGGTTAAACCAATCATTATCCCAAAAAATCATCATGTGGCAAGACTTCTTGTCCGACACTTCCACGAGAAGGTATATCACCAGGGCAGACACTTCACAGAAGGTGCACTCAGATCTGGAGGTTACTGGATTGTTGGAGCAAAGAGACTTGTGTCATCAGTCATCAGCAAGTGTGTGATATGCAGAAAACTTCGATGCAAACCTGAGACACAAATGATGTCAGATCTACCCATAGACAGAATCACTCAGTGCCCACCTTTCACGTTTGTAGGTGTAGATGCCTTTGGCCCTTGGGAGATAGTGACACGTCGCACTAGGAGCGGAGCAGCAAATACAAAACGTTGGGCGATACTTTTCACCTGCCTAGTGATCCGTGCTGTACACATTGACTTGGTGGAAGAGATGTCAAGTTCTTCCTTCATAAACTGTCTCCGTCGATTTCTTGCTCTTCGCGGAGCTGTGAAACAGTTCCGTTCTGACTGTGGGACAAACTTTGTTGGCTGTACTGAACCTCTCGACATCAATGCAGTGAATGTTGAGGATGGTCCAATACACAGTTTTCTGTATGAGAATGGTGTTACTTGGATGTTCAACGCTCCTCACTCTTCTCATATGGGAGAAGGCCTAAGAAGAGAAGGCCTAAGTGGCAAGTTTCATAACCAAACTTGCAAGAAGGCGATGTTGTTCTCATGAAAGATACTCAAAGTGCGAGAAATGAGTGGCCCATGGGTCGCGTTGACTCTGTGTATCCCGAACCCGATGGACTAGTTAGGAAAGTGGCAGTCCGTGTATGCAAGGACAGCAAATGTGTGACTTACATCCGTCCAGTGACTGAACTAGTCCGTTTGCCGTGACTCAAATACCAGCAACCTGTCTTACTCTAGTCTTAATGATTATTCTCAGGACAATCCATAATTGCGACTTCCTCTTTTAGTATTATAAAGGAACTTCTTTTTATGTCTATTATGCTTTTATTTCAGTTTCAATTGTGATTTTTGCCAAAATCAGAAGGGGAGTGTTGTGGCCCATGAGGACTCTTAATACGTGCACCACAAACTTTGTCTGATTACTTATCGACACTTGGTTATTTTACGGGCGCATCCCTCCATTTTATGTTAGTTGTTACTCATAGCGCAAATGATGTGAGCGCTTCATACCGGGGAACCAGTTTCACTGTTCAGTTAGAGTTATCTACCTTTTTTGTTTGTCGTTTCCGGTGTTTAAAACGCACATGGCGAATCAAATAACTAATACAGCCACAATACTTACGCTGTTGCAACTTTGTGCCTGTAAGCGCACACTTCTTTTACCCTCCACTTGTGTAATTACTTATTTCTGAGGTTGTCTGATGATAAAACATTTGAATTACGAACAGTGCTTGTGTCATCATAATGTCAAATGAGGGTTTCCCATTAATGTTTTATGTTGGGTTGATCTGATGTTTAAAGGGGCCACTATGACACTGTCTCAGAAATCTTGTTGACTTTTTGAATGAAATTGGGGGAAGGTATTCACTTTCCAAAGGGAAACAGTATTATGACCCGTTGTTTGCCGAAGAAGACGAAACTGCGATTGATCACCAAACAAAATGTTCCTACAGTTTCCCAGATTCAGTTTCTTGACTTTCAAACACATTCTGTGTTCTACATTGTTGTAACAAGAGATGAGGCAATTGGTTGACCTGGATGTCGAGATCCTAGGTTTGGCCCGTAACTCTTGAGAGTTCGAAATCTAGTTAAAACTAGCTGTAATAATGTCCCGAAGTCCGTCATTACAGCAAGCGAATTACAGGTATATGCCGTGTCGAGCAGGCGCGAACATCATCCAATCAAAAGAGTGCCGGCCCAGCTCTTCGAATCGCAGGTCAATGCGATTGTTTCGTCGTTTTTAAGAACCTCGATTACAAAATCCGAATGTCACCAATGTTTCGCGGTGAATTGTGTAGAAAAATATGATGACAGCATGAATTCTGTGCTGATAATGTTTAAGGAATAGTATTGGGTTGTTTATTTGGTAATTTGCGCAAAAGCAAACCAACACATTAGGTAAAACGATGACAAAATAAGTTTTAAAGGATTAATGTAGACAAACGTAGGGTAAACGTCAGCATGTGACATTAACCAAATTGCAAAAGAAACCCGTCGTTGATTGGTTGAAAGGTGTCTTCCTGCACTCGTTTATTGGTTGGTTCAAAATTAGTCAAAGGTCAGCTGAACATGACCTCAATCAGTAATTCTTTAGATGTATTTACGGATCAATACATGTTGTTTTAACTAGATTATAGAGTTTGAAGAATGTATCAAACTGAACATTGACAAAGAACATTTCACATCTCCTGGCATGTACAGCAGGAAACCAGAGACATGATAAGAACAAAACATCCTGACAACCAGCAAGACAGCCAACCCCATATTTGAAATTTCTATGATTAAAAAAATTCTGTATTTATCATGAGACAATTTTGCTCTGATAAGTGCCAAAATAGTATGTATACTAATATAAATTAAAAATATGCCTAATAATCATCCCTTATTGATTAGTTTGATAGTTTTAAAATCCTTCATATGGGCAGAAGTAAGAATATATATTATGAATAATTTTCATGATGTTATGAATCAAGTCAATTATCAATTCCTCAGGGAATGCTGCTTAAGTGGTAAGTTTCCGAAAACTTAGGTTGTGAGTAATCGATGCTTTATAGTTATGGTGCATTGTCCGGTTTTGATCATGATTGTGTTTTTGCGTCTTCATATTGCCCCTATATATATATATTATGAAGGGATTAGCATTTAATAATACTTCTCTCAGCTCAGTACTTTTCAATATCATACAAGTCAAATGACAGCCTTGGCAGATTTGCAACAAGCCACAGCGTCTTTAATCTTTCTAAGCGTCCGATTTGAGAACAAGAATAAGGTCCTGCTCACAATGCTTTAACGCACTAGTGCACGCCAATATTTCTTAAACACAGCGAATGCACAGATACTGCATATCTCTGGATATCATACAATCGGATCGCCGGAAAATAAGCTTACATAATAATACTCACTATCCTCACTCAAGTATCTACCTCGTAAGTTATCAAACAAATAGTAACGTATTCAGGTAGTAAAGTTGTGTTTTAAAGACCGGAAGTGTTTAATGTAACGTATCTTTCAATCCGCATGAACTACGATTGCTGAAATATTAAGATTTTGCTTATAACCAAAAAAGCAGAAACGGCAGCCGCTTTGGTCAATCTAATAGCAATGCTAATGCTGTGTTATTAAATCGGTTTATTTACAACATTGCTTTCATTAAACATAATTTATTCTTTGTTCTCATTTCAGAGTTTAGGTAAATTCAACAGCTGCACGTAATACTAGTTCAGCCGTGTTCAACTGTCTATGATTTATCCGTTTTTTGCACAGCTAAGCATAGACCTTTTATATGTCCAAGCCGACAGCGGCTGTCTAAATTTTTTCATTGATTGCAGGTCAATTATAAAGAATTTTAAGTATTTCATTGCATCGGTAGAAAGCGTAATTGAATGCATAAGTCCTCTTAAACCTTAAAATATCAAATTTAAACCGTAAATACGAGTACTAGTGGCTTTGAGGGTAAGAGTATTCAATTGTTTGCAAGGAATGTGGTTAACTACGTTAACAATCACAGGTCAAAAAAGGACAGACGCACGTTTTTAGTAAATTATATTTGTTCAAATATTACCCAAAAAACTTTAGTTTTTGCGAAATCTATTATCTTCAGAGGATCAAAGATCTAATTTCTCAATCCGGTCATCCGTAGTCGTAGGGGAAATAATCAAGTATTAAGCAAAAAACACTGAAGGTCATTTCATTAATCATTTAAAGGGGGTCTGCAACTCTTAATTTTTAACTTCCAGAGTTTAATTAGCGCGGCCCCGCGAGAGTCGTAAATCTCAATCAGCGCGTCCTCTACTAAGCGGTGTTTTTACTGCGCAACAGCAGTTAGGGAAATGGATTGTCGTAGCTTAAATGAATATCGTACGTTCGTTTTTGTCCATTTTCTTATACAAAACGTTGTCTTGCAACTGGTAACTTTTATTTTCATATGCTTGAGATCACCAAAATAACGTGCTACTGTCCCGAAATTAAATATTTTAAAACTGAAACATATCTTATTCGCCGGCTAGCACAATGTACATGTAGGTTGTGCATGTAAATAGTCCATCAAAAACGCGCCGGGTACCAGTGATAATATCATGCAATGGACACCATCTAAATGCTACTGTCACTGCTGAAGATGCATAGTTGTCACAAGTTTCAGAAAGCTGTCAATTGCACGTGTATTTTTAAAAGTCTCGGAAAGGGCTCTCGAGTGAATTTCATCCACATCCAATAGGGAATGTTGATGTTTTATGCTAACGTGCATTTTCATGCAGAAATTAAGATTGGGATTATTACCCTCTCTATCGCACGTGCATTTCATGCAGAATCAAAGGTGAGCACGTGAATTTCATGCAGAAACAAGGAACAGAATGTTTCTCTCTCTCAAATACACGTTCATGCAGTTTCACAATGAACAAACGACACTGGGCAACCAATGCACGTTTGGAAAGCAAGACATGAGTTTTGTTCAATAAATATAAGTTTGTAACATGATTGTAGGTATTATTGATTATTGTAGGTAGTTCGGAGTTCTAATGCGCATCTCCTACTGTCAGAGAAAACGTGATCTTGATGACGTCATCTAATGATATGCAATACTCTCCCACACGTTGATAAGTGCTTCCTTGTGCGCTGGCCGAATAATCGTCGAATGCATTTTGGGTGGCGAAACCCATCCATCCCGCATCTGTTGGCTCTAAACACAGCGAACACACAATTTCACGTGATACGCTGGATGGAGGGTCAGGGAAACTTTAGGGGAATATATTTCAGAAAACGATGTGTAACACAATTATGATATGTTCTATTAAGAGCACCACAAACTAGCCACAGCATTAATAAGTTTTTTAAAACTTACAATTTTTTTTGAAGAAATATTACGGGATAGGGACCAATAATTATTTTACAAATCATAGCAAATCATTTGATCGATAAAAGTCCGGGAGTCGTCTTAAAATATTTTGTTTAATTTAAATTCATGAGTAAAGGCCAAATCGGTATCAATTGTTCAATAATCTTTAGTACAGTGGATTAAAAAGTTTTCTATGGTTTTCTTCGGCGATGTCTTTGCAATCTTAAGAATATTACAAGCGAGATATAACTTGCCATAACTGGTAACCTTGTTAATAATAATTTCCTTAATTTAATGGTCTGTTGCTTATCTAAAAAACATTAGCTCACAATTCTCATAATTTAAACAATCCAATTAGAACTTTAATTTGTCGAGATTGTTTTGCAGAGAGAAATGGAAAATTGACAGTTACGATGTTTTTTTTCAGCAATGTTACATCGATATGCGGATACGACGTTTGTAAACAGACAAGTCTAAGTCTAAGACATTTTTATATATGAAAGATTGATACTAGAAATGACACTTGAACTTGAGTTTTTTGTGTACGAACCTTAAAAAGAAAGAATAGCTTTTTTCGTTTGCATTAAAAATTGCTTGAAAATATTGTCAAAGGTCGTTATTTTACGAATGCTTCGCGTTACATTTGTATAAAGTTCAAATCATTTAACACTTTAAAATGACTGGTCCCTATGATGTTCAGGAGAGGTAATTTACTTCGTGTCCGACACACATATTTGAATATGCAGATAGGGGTCAGCGATATAGAGGTTGGGCTTAGTTGCTGTCCGAAGATCAAAACAACAGCTAACAGTACACGCCTTTTTGGGCAATAAAGATAATTTCCCCTATGAGTTTCAAGGAAAACAGTAACCTGTCTTCTGATGAGTTGTTTTTTGATCAGTAAAAGAATTGTGTTTGTATAATTTTGAGTTTTTGATCCGAACTGCCTATACATTATTGAGTTCTTAGTCTTCGTGATAAATAAATCAAAATAAAATTAAAACACGAGTCTCTTTATCACAACATACTTTAATTTTACACACAAACACCTTACGCATGTCTGCGTTTGCCAGGCGTGTTTGAAACCTGATAGTTAGATAAGTGTTACTGAACATGGGCGAGCAAGTGGAGGTGCTGTTAAAGAACAACACACATTTGGGAGAAGGGCCTTTCTGGGACGAGAGAACAGAGGCTCTTTACTACGTGGATCTGTTTAAAGGGGACGTCTGTAGATATGCTTCGACGTCAGGAGAGGCATCAAGACTTCATGTTGCAGGTTCGTACCGCTTATCTTCGTTATAATGCTGTGTTACGTGGATATGTTTAAAGGGGACGTCTGTAGATATGATTCTAGGTCAGGGGAGGCATCAAGACTTCATGTTGCAGGTTCGTACTGCACATCTTCGATATAACGCTTTGTAACGTGGATCTGTTTAAAGGGGGCGTCTGTAGATATGATTTAAGGTCCGAGGAGGCATCTCAATCAAATCATTTATTCGCTTTGTTAATCTAAACAAAACGTGCTAGTGCCCCTTATCTTATCAAATGTTGGTTCTTCTTGTTACTCACTTATGGTACCGTAGTCAAAGTTAATATATATATATATATACATGTATGAACACAAAATATATATATATCAACACACACAAAAATATATTAACACAAAAAAACTTCTTCTAGTTCAAGTAATAAATAGGTAAAAAACAAGAGTCTGGAAATAATTTGAATCCCCGACCGGTTTCACATTATTCAGTGATCATCATGGGGTCTTTATGACGTTGCCATGCTATACATATATTATTGACTTAAAAAAGGTAAATGTTTACAACGTAAATCATCATATTTTGGACAAATGCAGATAAAATAGTACTTATCTTCTACACCTGGACAACATATAGAACATGATCGTATCAAGCTGAAATATCCGATCAGCCAGAGACTGCAGCGTTCTTTCCGCGATATCGGCCATGTCGTAACGTCAGCTGTACAATGGGAGACAACTCCAAATATCTCGCGACTTCGATCTTTTTTTCCCGTTGTTGCCTAGGGTTCCAGGTTCAAGTCCCTTGACGACGGGCTGATACAGGTTTTTGCCCTCGACGACGGGCTGATACAGGTTATCTGCCCTGCGGGCTGATACAGGGTGCTTGACGGAGGGTCTATCG
This sequence comes from Phorcus lineatus, assembly GCA_921293015.1. Lineage (NCBI taxonomy): Eukaryota > Metazoa > Mollusca > Gastropoda > Trochida > Trochidae > Phorcus > Phorcus lineatus. Next base: position 37,560,721 of record OV121093.1, read on the forward strand.
TACATTCAAAATGTCTGTCTTTATAAGCAAGTATAAGATAAATATGATAACAAGTCAGTTGTCACACGTTGAGCTTCCTGGTTTTGTCAAACTTTTTTTGTAAACTATTTCTTTTAATTCTACATTCCCAGATGGAACTGCATCTCTCATTATCCCCAGAGAAAAGGGCGGATTTGCCATCACTCGACAGACTGACGTCGCCATCTTGGAATCATGGGAGAGTGGACGTGTGAAGAACATCTCCCGTATCTATGACGACCAGGATATGATGTTGAATGATGGGAAGGTTGATGCTTCGGGAAGGCTGTGGTTCGGTGAGTATCTGCAGCATCTGAGGTTTGAATTACTTGATCATAATTTCTATCTATAAAATTTACTACTACACACAAATAGATCAGTGTTTGTTGTAACCATGGGTCAGGTTAACCTTGTCATAATGATATCAAGATTAGATTAGATTGCTCACTAGGTCAGTATCGCTGTTACCTCCTGTAGAACTGGATATACTTGCTACCAATTATATTCATTTACTATCCAAAACTGGCTTTCGAAGTAGATATCATTTGTGTGCTAACAATCAATATCTACAAGCTATAATTACTTTGAAGATATAACAACAATCAAATCGTCATAATGCAATTACATCATCACTGAATGAAATCACAAGGCTTTGACATTATTTAGAATAGAGCAAACAATACTGTGACTTCAAAAATTTTTGACCTTACTTTAGGATTGTTTTACACTTTTAAGCTCCTTTTAAATTACAGCAATTTGTACGAAATATTTTGCTGTTATACATCGACAGAGGCACAACAATGTAAAAGAAATCCTTGTAATTGCAAAATCAGTTTTATTTCAAAAGATTTTCAGAATTATTTAAACAAATCTTGAAATTTTTTCGTTAACATTACGTTATGTTGCAGCTAGTTACACACATCAATACATGGTGGAATAAAAATTGAGAAATACGTGAACTTAAACGGCAGAGGATTTAATTTCGTTTTCATCAGCATTGACACTCATGAAATCAAAGTTCGTCTTATCTCGACTTCGCTTTTTTGGATTGATGATATCTAGTTTCTATGTCACTCGATGAAAAAAACAAATAAATACAATAAAATCCAAAGATCTTGTAATTATTTCATTACAACATCTTTTTAAAGATATGTCATATTTTCGCCAAGGTTCCTGTTTCTGCGACCGCAGCAACACCGACGCCTCAACGTGGCCCAAAGAGCGCGGTTCTCTGTACAGCCTGGGTAAGGACGGTGTACACAGGAGACATGTGAACCTCATCACCATTAGTAACGGGATGGACTGGAGTCTAGACAGCAGGACCATGTACTACATCGACTCTGTACCCAGGAAAGTGTACGCCTTCGATTTCAACTTGGACGACGGTACCATATGTGAGTAACAAGAAGAATCAACATTTGATTAGTTAAGGGGCAGTAGCACGTTTCTTTTAGATGAATAAAGTGAACTCTTAAAAACAAAAAATAAAGGTTTCCAATTTCAAGGCAATGTTTTTGTTACCATGAGGTAAGGTACCATGATCCTTGAAGCTATGCGAATCCATTTCCCCACCTTGAATGCTTAAAAGCTGTTCCCACAAGAAATGACCCCCCCCCAACCCCCCCCCCCCCCCCCCCCCCCCCCGACTACTTGTAAAAGGGATGCTTGACCTACTGAAGATAATTCATTTAGTAAAAATGCAAATACTGAAGTTAAACAAATATGGAGGATATAGAGGTCTCTTTAAATATCAAAATGATTGCTGTTTACATTTGTGTATATTTTAATATTCTTAAAAAAAATATTTCAGGTAACCAGAAAATACTAGCGGACTTCAGCGGAAATGACATCAGCGACCGAGGTTACCCGGATGGAATGGCAGTTGATGAGGAAGGGAAACTGTGGGTCGCCTGTTCACAAGCCAGCAGGGTTGTCAGAGTAGACGGAGAAACCGGTTAGTTGGTCTAAAAGTCTCTAAAGACGCTAAATCTCTTAGGTGAAGAGTAATTTGGAAGTTATTTAGATAGTATCAGTGTTAAGACTAGGTCACTTTTACCATATAATTGTTATTGCTATTGAAAACCATGTCTATCGATGAATATAATCTATGTTGTCAGTCACTGACTAATGGGGTACTATACTTAGAACATGTTGCAAATAGTGGATTAGTGGGACTGTATCGAGCACAGGATGGAACTACCGTATTTGTGGCATTACAGATGAAGAAACGAGCTGACTATTTCTTACGAAAAACTTTTGGTTAAAGACACAGGACTCGTGCGGCACGTTATTTATTTATTATTTTCTTTATTGACACTTTAGGTAAGGAATTCTTCGTTCAAAATCTCACACTGCTATTTTCCAGGCCAAGTAATCCGATCTGTGAAACTTCCAACTGCCTTTATTACATCGTGTTGTTTTGGCGGGAAAGACTACAGCGACCTCTTTGTAACCTCGGGGACGACCTCGGAAGCTTTGTCCGGGTCGCTCTTCAAAGTCACTGGACTCGGTACGAGGGGCAGAAAACAGAACTTCTTTAAATATTAACTTATAAATAAAGTAATTGTGAACCATGTCTATCATCAATTACAAATAAATGAACTATATCATATATATAAATTGCGAGAATTTTGGTTTATATTACTTATTGCATAAATGTATATATATGCATATAAGTAACATAAATAGATGGCATCAATTATTTTTACAAACGATTAGGCTTATTTAATTTAAAATAACCATACAGTTTGAACATTCTTTTGAAAGTTTCAGAAAGATCTAATGAACGTTATCATACTTCTGCTCGGGAAAGGCATACAAATTATTGACAAGTTACAGTCTCAGATGCTTAAATATCATATAACCTCAAGGTCCATGAACCCGCGCTGTGTATACGGACAAAGCTGGTTTGTCTTATGTTTAGACATCAAACACACACTATGGACAGGATTAACATCTCGGAAATACAGTTAATTGAATTTTCTTATAAAAGGGCAATTATAAAGTTTCATAATTATCATGTATGCTGTCAGCAGTTACAACGTAATTCTTATAACCCACTTCCTGTCTCGTTGCTATGGATTCCTTTGTTCTAACTGTAGGTGTACTGACCGATACACCTCTACTCTGTAGGTGTATTGACCGATACTTTTCTTATACACCTACCCTTTTTTGTACATCTAATCTTAGTCAGGAGAAGTGATCTTCAACTTGTAAAATTTGGACTTGTAAACATTTGAGAAATACTCACACAGATATCGGGAATCGAACCTTGGACCTACATGTTGCAGAGCAGCGACTCTGCCGACTGAGCTACTGAGGATTGATACAACCTGAAGTGCTGTGTTGTTTCTGTTGTGTTCTGTATATGTTGTTATTTTTCCCTATATAAACCTATGAAAAGGTAATAGTATATACCAATTTTGTAATAAAATGAAGTTAGTTTATGGTTTTTAAACCGCAATGAGAAGAGAATTGTTTATATTCTATTGATCTAGTAAGGTCAAGACCAATATACATAGAGAAGGATGGAAAGCATTGTTTCGTCTAATATAACTCGACTGGAGTGGGGTTTAAGTCAGATATACCCACACTTCCCTCGGTGCATCACTCAATACACCTCGGGAAGTGTGGATATATCTAATACATATTTCAACTTCAAAAACTTGTATCCGAATCAGAATTCAGAAGCGAGCTTTCGCTTTCCATAGAGAGCCTGTCTTCAAGTTTGGACACGGCGGGTCCCAGCGGATGTTCCCGACCTTACCTGTATAAACCTGATCTATCGAGTGACAACGAAGCTTGTCACGAAGACAATGGGGGATCGATGTCCCGACCATTCGAGACGATCGCCTAACAAGCACAAACTGGTAACTTGATTCACATTCGTTTCGACGTGTTACTTTCAAATGAATTTCAAAATTATCCAAATTAAATATGACGAAATCACCTGTAAGAAGTATTTATGATGTATCAAGAAGGTCATTGGATATAGAATAATACAATGTAGTATATGTCATTTTTATTGAAAATTCAGATATTATTATTTCAATCTCCAAATTGGCGAACTGAAACTGATTATTTTCAATTCAAATGCTTTGATAACTCATTTTATTTGGTTAAACTTGTTTTCTTGTGTTCGCCATTGAATGTGAAAACAAGTAAAAATAATGTTAAAAAAAGACGTTTGCTAGCTTACAGCTTGAAAGATATAGGTATCAATGAACCTAAATATGCTAAATTGAATTTCAGCTATATCTCTCCTACGACAAGGCACTTTATTCATACCATTACAATAATGCCATGATAATGTGCTGCCATTGTTTGGTTACAAAAGATTTAAGTTGACTACACGGTTACCCTGACTGTTGACGCCTAAAATTTATTCTTAATGAAGACTTGAACACTCACGCTCAGCATTTAAATTGGGCTTCGATGTCCCCACCAATCAGTTTTTCCGATTTTAAAGCGAATTGAGACCCGTTCCAGTCACTACTTCTACAAGGTGTTCGCCACAGCCAAACATGAGTTTGTCACTTGAAATGGATACATCTTGGAGAGATTACGAGATATACTTAATTACCATCCCTATTATGGTTTTCAGGCAAGATGATATGATTTGCTATATCCTTGTTTATACCTCAAAGATACATGAACAATGTGTTACTTTTTATGCAACTAGGTGTCAACGTTGAGCATAGTCCTTTGTGTCATTTCATAAGATTTCTAATTTTTAAGGATATTCGTCAGTATTTCGTATTACATATCATGCTCATAAACCTAGATATAATAGATAATGAGTTGATACGCTGTTTGAGTGGCATTCTAGAAGTTGTCAGTATAAGTAAGACAAGGAATCTTTATGGATTATCAACTTCTTTATAGTACTGTTGCGACGTTCAGTAAAGCTTTTTATATTGTTTTCAAGCAATTTCAATGAGTTGATACATTGTGGAGTGATCATGGATGGATGATGATGATGTAAGGCGATGTGCTCCAAGATAACTTTCTCCTTGGTCTCTTTGTTTAGAACAGAACAATATCGTACAAATATCCCATAGAGCGATCAAATGAAACACAAATAAAGCATGTCCAATTTATATGTTGGCACGACAAAATTTATAGTTGACCTGTAGAAACCATGCTATATTCAAAAAGAACAATACTGACAAATATCAAATTGAACAATACTGTATTAATATCACAAAGAGAGGTAAAAAAAGCAACACAAATATAACATTTCCAGTATACATGTTGAGACAGCAAAAATACTGTAGAAATATCACATAGAGCGACAAGAAAGCAACACAAATATAACGTATCCAATTTTATGTTGAGAGTATCCAATGTTGAGACTCGAAAAGGTATAGCTGCCCCGTAGAAATCATGCAATGTTCAAATGAAATATTGCTTTCAAAATATTTCATATAGCGGTACAAATCAATACAAATATAACATATCCAGTTTTCATGATGAGCCATGAATAATAACAGCTGACCTGTAGAAATCATGCCATGTTCAAATGGAATATTGCTTTCCAAACGTTACACGGAGCGGTATAAAGCAATACAAATACGACAAATTCAGTATATATGATGAGACATGAAAAGTTGACCTGTAAAAAGCATGACGTACACATATAAAATGTAAATGCATTCAAACTATCACATTTCTACGGAAGCACCCTAGTGCCACAGTCAAATTTTTTTTATCTCCTAATTAGGAGATACTATAACCTAATTAGGAGATAGTAACTCCTAATTAGGAGATATTAACGCCTAATTAGGAGATAAGTAACCCCTAATTAGGACTTAATTAACACCTAATTAGGAGATAACTAAGTCCTACTTATGACATAGCTATTTCCTAATTAGGATTTAATTATCACCTAATTAGGAGATATATCACCTAATTAGGAGAAAGTAACTCCTAATTAGCAGATAGTAACTCCTAATTAGGACTTAGTTATCACTTAATTAGGAGACAACTAAGTCCTACTTAGGACATAGCTATTTCCTAATTAGTTGATACTTTCTCGTAATTAGGTGATAATTAAGTCCTAATTAGGAGATACTAACTCCTAATTAGGTGATACTAACTCCTTATTAGGTGATAACTATCCCCTAATTAGGTGATAACTAAATCCTAATTAGGTGATAACTATCTCCTAATTAGGAGTTAGTATGTCCTAATTAGGACTTAATATCTCCTAATTAGTTTCTCCTAATTAGGAGATAGTTTCTCCTAATTAGGTGATAGTTATGTCATAATTAGGCGATGATTAAGTCCTAATTAGGTGATAACTAACTCCTAATTAGGAGTTAGTGTGTCCTAATTAGGACTTAATATCTCCTAATTAGGAGAAAGTTTCTCCTAATTAGGTGATAGTTATGTCATAATTAGGCGATGATTAAGTCCTAATTAGGTGATGGTATCTCCTAATTAGGGGATAAAATTTTTTTGACTGTGGCACTAGGATGCTTCCGTACATTTCGCCCATTACCAGTATCCTTTAGATTTGATTAGAAAATAAACTGTCACTAATCTGATTGGGTATTGACCTCAGATCAGATTGGCTACCTCCACAAGTGCGCTGTGCTTAATAGTTTTGAGGTGTTAATCATTTGACAGAGGGTTGATACGCATAAAGAAGAGGAATGAAGAAGTTTTTTTCAAATCCAATCATCTTGATATCGCTCATCATGTTCTTGTCGGAGTGGTTTATCCTAGATTCTTGCTTCACGAAGAAGTTCTGGAGCTGGTCACGTGATGGGCTGACACGACCAAAGACGTCTATTCTGTAGAGCAGTGAATCAATGACGTACATGAGGGACGGTTCCACGTAGTGGAAGCTGATGGAGAACTGGCTGCAACATTCCGGGCCCTGTAACATAGTTACATTGTAACACAAACCCATAGTACGAATTTCAGGAGTGGGGTTGAAGATGGGCTATATCCTTTCTTTCTAACTCAGTGGCTGAGGGGGATGACACAGTAAGGAAACACAGCGGAAAAATATATTTTATCATGCCACGGGCCTGTAACATTTACCACCTTTTATTGAAAATGCTTTTTACCACTGACAGATGCATATGATAGCGGTGATTGCTATTAGGAAGTCATGTTGTACCTACCACCTGTATGGGGTGGGCGGGGTAGTAGCTGAGGTAGTACTTCATGGGTCCCACCATGTGTTGTTTGATGGTCTGAGCGTGGAAAGCATCCCTCCCAAACCGGTCCCTCGTCATGAAGGGTTTCACTCCAAGCAGCTCCATACACCGACCCACCTAGATGGTTGAAACAATTAAAATCTTCATTCAAAGTGTTCGTATGCCCGGGGTACTAGGCGAGATTCTCTGATAAGAAGGCTTTAAAGTAATACAAATTTAGATTTGTTTCATTATAATAAAGAAAGTGAAAAAGTTATTATGCCCGAAAACGTATATATTTGAGTGGTCAGACCGTATTCAAGATATCAACTTACCTCCAAATCTTCGTCATTAGGATTTGACACACACTCGTTCCCCTTCGTTAGTCCTTTCTCCACGAGCATGCGCAGTGCATCTCTACTCAAGACGTAACTTCCGCCCCCGCTCATGTAGCCCTGATTGATATGCATCTTGAAGTGGAAGCCCAGATAGGCTGGCTCTTCTGGACTAAAGTTGGATAGAAGAAGACGAAGATTCTCAACAATGAGGTACGTATCATCATCTGCCTTCACCACAAAGTCGAATTCGTCCCTGTAGTGAGTGTGGACGTAGCGCATGGCCTCCATGGTTTTTGCAGTGAGATGGGACCGTCCCTCTTTGACGTTGAGGGATAGATGAGGGAATATGGAATGATAATGACTGTAGATGAACAGGTGCTTGTCACAGCGCGGTCCCCACGTCTTGTTTACTGCAAGGGCCTTTGTCAGCTCGTTCTCCGGGATTGATGTCACTAGACATAGGATACGGGACCTGTTGTCTTCGTCTCGTTGACTCGGGCCGATTAGGACTACAAAAATGATGATATTTGCACTGATTGACAATATGTATAGGCAATCAAATCTGACAATCAAACCGTAATAAATGGTACTAAAACCTTAAACAGAACTTGTAGAAACTCAAATTACGTGTTAAACAGACCGAAGCTACAAACGTTTGAGTGAGCCTTTTTGAAGTATTTGTAGAACAGTAACGATATTCATCTGAAACTGATATATGCTCTTTGATTGATCACATTATAGAGCACTAAAGTAGATCTCATAATCACAAATACACGTGTGGTGCACTCACTGTTCTTGAGACTGTTATCACTCCACGTGTGTTGAGATACGAAGTCGAGACGAGACTTGAAGGGTAATATTATTTTATGGTTGACCGCCAATGCTGCAACACAGATCAGCCTGGATGCCAAATGGGCATAAGGAATACTGACAAAACAAACTGCAATTACTCAGATCAGAAATAAATTAAGAAAGAAAATATTGCCAGTGATGTAACAATCATGTAACAATAACATTATTAATTTAGAGGTGGAGCAACAAAAAATTAATACAAAATTTGTGATTGAAATGTAGTGTTTCCTAGGAATGGTGTTTTAACATATTTGCATGACATTTTTTCAGCATATCCGGAAACTTTGTCAAAGATTATCAATTTAACTCCATTTCTCCCTCGATCAAAATGTATTCATCATTTTATTTCATGTATTCTATTTATCATGGGAATTGACCTTAATTATCTCTTAATTTATGAAATATTGATCAAAGCACGTTAAACCCCAACTCACTCACTCACTCACTCTCTTAATTTATTATGATTAAACAAAGGTACCCACCAATATATATCATCAGACCAACGGTGACCACAAATGCCGCTTTGGCGGTGTAAAGCGGCCACCTTCTCATCCCTGGGTCAGGTCAGGTCAGGTCAAAGGTCAGGTCAGGTTAAAGATCAGGCCAGGTCAATTCGATCTTCTGATAACATGGTGACTAGATTTGAAAGAAGATCATAAAAAAACCTTACAGATAAAACATTTAAATTCAGCGAAAATTAAACAGCGAAAGGTACTTTAAAGCACGAATCTTAATTTATATGCAACTAATGTGACAATGATGTATAACGCTGCGTTAAATTTGTAACGCAGTTTATATGGCCGTATAACAAATACACGTTTATGGAGTATGAGAGTTTATGATACTTAATTGTCCTTATATCCGCCATCATATCCATATGCGTTTCGATTCCGTACGTTGTTGCAAATATATTATACACATAAATAGCATCTAACGGTTTTTAAGGCATGAACTCGTAATCATGACACTGAGTGATTTGTTTTAACTGACTAGAGATGTGAACAAGGAACCGAACAACTAGTTTTATCTTATGTTGCCATAACTTTTAGGCTCTTCATCGTAAAGACGGATTACAACTCAGTTAAACATATCATCACCAGGCAAGCTCCGAACATTTGTTGTTCGTGTACATTTCATGTTGATGTATTTTATAACAGAAATAGAAATGAACTAAATTAATCTATTTATAGTCACATATGTCATGCCTCAATAATATAACTCTATGGAGGGAGATACTCACTTTAAGACAGTGCATGGAATTCACGAACTTTTCGTGACAATATGTCTGAGAAAGTTGGTTTTGTTTCAGTCTGATTAAATCGACTGTGTTTACACTATCCAAAATTCGTATTGACGCTACCGAGATTCGAACTCTATCTGTTCAAGGTATCCTCTCCACAAGCGTCTGACCGCAGTCCACAGTAGGGCACGTTTTTACTTAAACTCAGCTTACCAAGCACAAGCAAAAGCATGCGGTATCAGTAGCAAGTAACTCCTATTTGCCATTCGTTAACTTGGATCGCCGATTTCCTTATTTTAAACGCGATGATGTGATTGGATCGCAAATGACTAGGTTTTGTCTGCGCGAAACAGGTGTCAGCATGTGCGAGCAGGGGAGTTACCTTCAGAACGTTGTTCCGTGACCGATTCCGCTCAGATTTGAAATATATGTTTATCTATATATAGGAAAATGATATTTGATCGAAAACAACTTATTATCATAACTCATGTAAGAATGCCGATCTCTGATTGGTCCACGTTACCCTAAGCAAATATCCATATACACCGCAACCGAGGGATGATAAATCCTTTATACCCCGCTACATGAGTAAAGCGTGCTTCCACGTCAATCAATCAAAGTCACGTGATCAGGTCATAATATAGAGCAAGTTTTTAATAATACATTAAGACATTCGGTATGATATAATTCGTTATAACATTCCGTCGAGGGTCACATAGGTTCCGCTCGTTGCATAAAACCTTTTGCGGGAATAATATATCCCTATGTGACCCTCGACGGAATGTTATAACTTATTGCATTATGTTCTAACATTTCGAACCTCTGTGCCATACATAAGTATCGAACCTCTATGAATTATGGCACAGTTCTGTTGTTAAATACTCTGCATGCAGCTTTTAGCGACACCTAGATGTCATCTTCCCTTATTATCCTAACAACATATATATTTTGCTGGTCAACCAAACAGAGATCAATATGCAATGTACATATGATAACGTTTTTATACAGTAGTATGCCTTTCCCTCACGTTTCGCTCGTTTCGTCCTTCTAGCACAAAGTCCTTAATAAACTGTACTTAAAGGCACTAGCTCACGCATTTTCGCGTTCTATTATTTGTATTGGCTATGCGAGCACTTATGAGAACACATGCATTTACTTTAGTTTCTAACGATGCAGTCAAATACGTATTAATCCTTACAAATGACCTAAAATCAAATCTGAAAATCTGAAAAGATATTCTGTTATATAACCTCTTTGTAAACAAAATATAAGCATTGATTATGCTTTTACCCTATTTGATTTTGCCGAACTCTAAGTTCATATAACTGTTTAAAAACCATATGGTTGATGATAAGCGAGTTAATATTTTCGATATGAGTACATGTGCACATATCACTTTTGACGTATCTGTTTGGTTGAAATATAACCTTGACCTCTCTGAACGAGACGAGGGACTACTTCCTCCATTCATAAACTTTTACCTCGTAGCGTAAATTTCATTCACGGTTTTCAATCACGATGAGACGAGAATATAAGTCAGGAAACATAACAACAATAAAAGCTTTCTTTATTCACAAATTGTAACTAAATAAACCATTTGAAGTCAACAAATATTGATTTTGTATAGGCTATTTTCCAGTTTTCCTGCAAAATTTGGTTATAAAATTTTCACAAGTTTACGTAGCAGCTACCCGACAATATGGCGACGTTTTCGCCCGTCAATTCTCGTTAAAATAGATTGTTGTAAAAATTATTGACCTAATTCAGCCACTTGGAAGCTTTTATTTGTTTGTGATTCGTAAGGAAGCAGGTACAATCGAACAAATTCCTTGTTATCGTTTGAGATTTTTGAATTGAATATGTTTAGAATCAGAGCTTGAAATGCCTTCTGAAAACCCTTTTGGTTAAATATACATGATCTATAGTATCATTATCGACTGTCGACAGATGACTGTTGATTTTATATAGATATGCTTTAGACCTCCATTTAATATGTTTAGAATCAGAGCTTGAAATGATTTCTGAAAACCCTTGTTAAATATACATGATCTATAGTATCATTGTCGACTTTTCAGAATAGATGACTGTTGATTTTATATAGATATGCTATAGACCTCCATTGAATATGTTTAGAATCAGAGCTTGAAATGCTTTCTGAAAACCCTTGTTAAATATACATGATCTATAGTATCATTGTCGACTGTCGACAGATGACTGTTGATTTTACATAGATATTATATAGACCTCCATTGATTAAGTTTGAAATAACGACATGAACCACCAAACTTCCTTTTTTCAGTGATCTCAACCAAGTGTCTAAATGTTAAGGAAATGATATAACAGAGAATGATTAATAGAATTACAAAAGGATGAGGAACGGGAAATAACGTTTCTTTTAAAAAAAAAACATCTATACGTTCCTCACCTAAATATTGAAAGTTTTATGTATTAGATGTGGCAACAATTTTCGAAGTGCATCGAACATTATTCTTCAGGAATCGTTGGTACTCATTGCGACTCACACTCACAAGCCCCAAAATTCCTAAATATTTTAGATACAAGAAAATCTTTGTGAAACTGACAGTGCTTATTTCTGAAAACCACATATCATATCAAATACAAAATCTAAATTTATTTGCCTCAATTTTTGCGATTTTTAGACACCAGGGCCTACTTTCACAAAACAACCGTACCAAGGTAAACATTAACTATCATTCTCTAACATTGCACTAAGGCTACCTTAAGGACTTACGGTCACCTTAGCTTTAGGGCTTTGTGAAAGGAGGACCTGTCATTTAGACCATCAACTCCCTTGACATCGTAGATCCCTACCAACATTGTTGTCAATAACAGCAAACCACTCATGATAAGCACGTGGGATGCATGAAAAGCACGTGACTTACAAAAAACATGGGCGAACTTAATTAAGTAATGCATTTTCAGGGCACAAGAGTTATTTCCACTGGCCCAAAAAGTGTCCAATATCACAAATTAATGAAATGCATAACAAGGACATTATCAATGATACGTACTGCAAAACTGCGGAAACAAAATATTGAAATGGCTAATACATTTCTATTAAATCACAAATTTTGCAAAGTAGGAACACAGATTGTGGCTGGTTAGACTTTTAACGAACCTTTCATGAACATTTTCTCTCTAGGGTAACTTGGAAAGGCGACTGTCTTTCTTATATACATGAACTTTCTCTTCATTCATGTTCATCTACTAACAATTATCTGGACGGTTCAGATTATGTTGTGGAGAATCACGCAGTTCATAGAGTAAAACTTTTAACATCAAAACTATCGTGTTTCCAAATGTATTGCTTGTTAGAGACTAATAATCTGCTTTATGAATCACCGCAGGAATGCGAGCATGTCGACTCAATCGACATTGAGTCGACGAGTTGTTTATGCATCATATTATCGTTAAGTCTTTGTATCTTTTTGTGCGCGATGATCTCTCTCAGAGTGAATAGTGTCTCATTAGTACATTTGGTTAGGGGTATGTATTGATTCTATAAAAACATAATTGTGAAAAATTGTATGTACATGTATATCGGAAAAAGGTTTTCTATGTATCTACACTAAGAACAATGGAAACCATAGAAACGAAACCGGAAGTTTAGTATATCTAAACATAGAAAAAGGTAAGAGGAAAACATACACAACAACCTGACTTATAATAAAAGGTTTAGGATTAAATGATTTACCTGAAGAACTGTAGCCTCTATTCAAAGAATGTAGTCATCGATATCTTCCGTTATGACAATTTATCCAATAATCATAGAAGTCTTTAAATACCACTGCATTCTATACAATACCGACCCAATCTGAAATACTTTCAAGCAAGAACAATGTGCCTCAAAATGTCTGATGTCTGCAAGTCAACACTGGCTCAAGTTCTCAGTTACTGTTCTGGAAGTCCTCGCGTGTCGCGTGTCCGTTCGAGGGTAAGGTACCGTTATATCATTTCAAATCCAAATTGTTCACCTGAAAGCTAAGCTAAGCAATAGGGCAACAGGAATATTTGGGCTAGCAACAGGAAAATGGGCAGGGCGACACAGAAAAAGGGCAGGGCGCATACTCAAAAGGGCGCAACGCCCTGCTAAAACTGACATGCAGAAACACTATAAATGGTCCAATGGTATATGAATGTGGTTCGCACAATAGTTCCATCGTATAATAAATTTAATTAATTCAAACTTTTTCAATGAATGTACTGACATTTAAGATCCCTTAGTATCAAATTTTCAGAATCTTATGTCATTTACAATGTTGTTGAGAACGAGGTGTAATCAAAGTGGACGGTAGAAACCAGATCAAACTTTAGTCTTGAGCAGTTTCAAAACTCCTATCTTCCTCTCACTTGCCTTTCAACGTTTGTCTTTTCCCTTACCTTTTCGGACCTTTTTACCAAATGATCTATCAATTCTTTTGGTCTGATCCTCATCGATGTGTTGAATGACTGTTATAGCGTTGAGACAAGTTAAACCTCACTGCTCACGCACTTGTTTCCCCAGTAGGGTATTGTGTCCTTATAAAAAATATCACTAGTAACAAAGAGCATATGGGGAATATATGATCGATTACTCTGCGTGTGTGTATGAGTTGTTAAGGTTTTGTTAAGGTTCTCGGGTAACAGGTAGGAAGCACAAATCCTGATTCCATAGATATATGTCCATGACACAGCATGCTCAAAGCGGCACAAGTAGTATTACCCTGGAGGGATAGTACTTTCGGTGCTGCCTATTAGAATAACCCCTTCCCTCATATTCAGGTACCCATTTGTACAGCTGTGTGAACTGAGTGCAAAGTGGATGAAGTTTCTTGCCCAGGGACCCAACACAGGATGAAACCCAATTTGGTGTCTCAACCGGGATTCGAACCCGGGTCTCTGCAGTGAGAGGCAAGCAAGCTAACCACTACACCACTGTGCTCAACATAATGATATACATCTGATACGCTCCAATAGCTCTGCCAGCGAAACTGCACATTCTATGGGTGACCATTTCTTTTAACTGGCTATCGTGATATTTTGGACACATTAGTTGTGTTTTACTCTGTTCAAATAAGGAGATTTACCTATTGTTTTTTTTATTTTTAATTATTTGTTATTTGAACATAGATTTGATACCTGTTGCTTTTATTCGGAGCCGAGCGCGTAGCGTTATTCCTTAATTACGAGGTATTTGTTGGCAGTAAAGTGAGCGCTATAGAAATATAAATGTAAATGGTATTGATATGATCTTGAAATATGAGTTGAAATCGTAAATCGGACAACTGGAGATCTTGCATCTTTTATTGTTGTTGTATGAAATCGCCTTTATGCAGAGCGCTAGCCCATGACCCTTCACCCCCTTAATGAGCGATATTGACGTTTGTTTAGTATTGCATTGTGGCCTGTGTTGGCCTTTTTACTAATAACGATGATTACGTTTGGCTACGTAGCTGTACCCATGAACCTTGTCTTGAAAATGAACTGATCAATGACATAATGTCGTGTTTGATTAAGTTGGAAAAGAGAATAAATATGACTAACCGAATATATATGATGATTGAAATCAGATGACTGAACGAAACCAAATGGCATCTCGAAAGGAAGCTTTCAATAGCGTAATTGCTTTATGATTTATGATTTATATCTTATTACAAGTGTTCGATCTTTAGGATTCATTATTAAATATATATATCTAGATATGAAGTATCAAGTATGTATCAAACATTTTTGTTATTTCATGAAATATTTTTGACATACCATTCTGTTGAAGCGGAAGTAAAATAATCTGTTGCACGACCTGTGTTGTTCAAAAATGCCAGAATGCCCATCAGAGAAGAGTTATTTGGCAACATGTCTTATGATCTGATCCCCACCGGTAATTGTGCTAGAATGAATGTTATTCCAATCAAATGATATCTTATTAAAGTACTTAATGTGTTTTGAAATCAGAGAAATGTTGTGTTGGATTTTTATGGAATAAGTTTTAAATTGAAACCCCAGGCCACAGGTTCAGGTTAATCTCCATTTTAACTAAAAGCGCTTTTTATATTAGCGAAATCCACTTCTACCATGATGATTTTAATTATGAGCTCTTATTATTAGCGAAATGCACTTTGTAAAAGACCCTAACTTCCGGAAAACGAAATTAACTCCGCTGTATCGGGGGTTTTGTTTCTTAGTATGGAAAGTAGATAAAAAATTTACAAAGGTTAACGTAATACTTAATGTTCACAAAACATTTTGGCCACATAATAAAGCAACATAATTGTAAATAGCAAACCCTTCGTATTTTGGCGATAGATAACAAAGGATGCGACATCCCTATGATGCAAATAAATGACTCTAACAGTTAGTACACTTCGACATGGTAATAAGGATTGTGACGTCAGAAGCGCTCGTGTCATGACGTCATTCTATTCTTGCAGTATTCGCTAGAACAGTAGTGCTCAGTAATGGAAATGACCCGACCCCTCTATGCTGATTTATCACTCAAACTTCTTATTTTGTTGAAAATATGACATTTAATTAAAAACATTGGCTCTAAAAGTGTCAACACATGGAATATAACACGTTTAATTCCTTTCGAAAAGAGATTGATCTTTTTTAAAAGGCAGAATACCGAATCTGAAGTTAGCAATCGGATAGTTTAGACGTACATATATGTACCAATACATTGTAAAAGATTTCGGGTAAACAGAGCAACTTCAGTTTTTCGCACGAGTTTAAACCTATACCAGCCTTTAATACAATAATTTAAACGGTAGTGTATGTTGCAATTGTATCACCCTATTTCTGGTATTTTGGTTATTTACATGTATGTAATTAGATTAATCACTTTACCGGTCTCATATCATATTCCAATCACCAAAAAGTATAAATATTCTCCTTCAGATGAGCCTATTACTTCTGAGACTTTATCATAAAATGTCTGGGTGTCGTCAGTTGGACCTTGGATGTTTAATTGGAAGTAAATGCAGTTAGCAAATTCTATATCGAGAGTATTAATATATCTATTTTCATCATTTAAACTCAAAATTATTATTGAATAAATTAGCCGTTCCACTCCTATTAGATTACAACGAACCCGAATAACATTTAACGTATTTTCATGGCTGTTTGATAAGTTGTTCGTTATTTAGTGCAATGGACGTCCTGTAGATAATAATTGGATGAGGTTTTCTTTGTCAAGAAATTTGAAACTTGTCTTCGCTACCTTCGATTCATTGAAATCACTGATCTGTCAAGGTATCATGTGCGTAGTCACGTGATCACCTATGACGTCATGTTGGCGACAGAGGTCGCTTTACGTTAGTCTTGCTCTGTGTACAACCTTGCTAAAGTGTCCCCATACAGAGAGAAACTGCTTGTATTGAATTCTATAATTGAAAAATGTGAAATTTGAGACTTCCATATTTGTTTATATAGTGGTATAAAAAGTAAGAAAGGAAAATTCTAAATGAAAATATATAGAAAGGAAGAATTTCAACCAATGGCTGCTCTTTACATCAATGGCAAAACAAAAAAAAACGCCTAAGCGTTACTGAGGTATATCAATTGACGGAAAAGTGATGTTTTCGGAAATCACGATATTATTCACTTGCTCAATGATTTGACACGCTAAAAGTATAAGAGCGGTGAATTCGATCATTTACTACTTGTGTTGTTGTTTCGTGTCACCGTATAACAACTGGAACATGCACTACACGATGGTCGGCAACGTATCCCGAATGACGTCGTCCGACGTCTTACATTTTCCATGAGAAGAAGTGTCCTTGCATGTATTGACTGTAACAGTGGTCACACCCATTACTATCTCCACTATTTATGAAAGTCATACAACGTAATGTCGTCTGATGTGTCCATGTAAATTTCAAAATATACCCAAAGTAGACAAAAACAGATAGAGAGATGTGATACTTTGAACAAAACACTCGTGTCTTTGCAATGTTTGAAAATGGTTCACTATAAATATTAAATATTTTAAACGCAAAGTTGTCCTGTTTTCTTTACTTAGCAAATTCCTGTGGGGTATGTGTACTTTCTTTTGTAGTTCAGTTTATCAATATTTGACAAGGTGGTGGATGAATAGTTGATATGGTGGTTAATAGGTTTGACAAGGTGTTTGATGAATATTTGAAGTAGTGATGGATGAATATTTGACAAGTTGGTAGATAAATATTTGAAGTAGTGATGGCAGAATATTTGACAAGCTGGAAGATGAATATTTGAAGAAGTGATGGATGAATATTAGACAAGTTGGTTGATCAATATTTGAAATAGTGGTGAATGACTGTTTCATAAAGATGTCGAAATATTTGACATGCTGATCGATAAGTATTTGACAAAGGGGTGGATATTTGACAGGAGAATTGATAAATATACTACATGATTGTTTGTACATTGTACAAAGTTTTATTCATTTTTAGATCTATGATGTTCTTGAAGTAAGATTGAGGCAAAAGAAGGTTTTCGATTTATGAAGATAATATTAATGTTTGTTGAAAGTTTAATTACTTTTAGAAATTGAATACAATGATAAATATTTTTGTCATACCATAGTTTTATCATTTAACGATCAAAGTGAGTACAAGTCCAAATGTGTTGAGATAAGGAAGAGTCCATTATTCAAATTATATATGATAAAAGGTGTTGTTAAAGATGGGTATTATTCTATGTATGTTTTATGTGTGTGACAAGATTTTCGTTTGTGTATATCAGTAGGCTTAATTAATAGGACTGATATAATCAGTGAATATTCAATTACGTTTTCTTTGGTTTGACAACCTGTTGCCCCTTCTTTGAATGTAGATTTCATTTGTAATAAGTATTATTCATTGTTTTTAGATAACAGATTGTTTTGAGAGATTTACCATTATAATGCCTATTACTATGCTCATAGAGTAAATGTCATGAATGTTGATGTGCTTGCTTTGCAGCTGCGTTGTATTGTATAGGGATTTTACGGTAAGATTTTCTGTGAAACATAGTTGATATATATATATGTATGAGCAACTACTGTGGAATACCTCAGTTCATATAGCATCAATTAATGTCTCAGTTGATCTAGCAATAGTTAATTCTAGCAATTGTTAAAGCTTCAGTTCATCTAATAATGGTTAATGTCTCAGTTCATCTAGCATCAATTAAGCATATGTCACTGACATCAACAGTGCACCGTTATCCTGAAGAGCAACAGATATTGATGTCTTATTAAAATACCGTTTGTTATTGTTTGGTTGTAGAATTAGTAAAATTACAGGTGATTTCACCCTGTGCGAAGGTGTCAAAACAACGTTTGCTGAAAGAATAACTTTTATTTCAATCATGAAGGATGATGTATACCTTGCCAGGAAAGCTTTGCCTGTTTAACAGAGTTAACGTGAGGTTGGTAACCACTGGTTAGAGAGAATGTCTCAATCCGTTAACCAACAGTTAAATATGTTGGTTTAAACATATTTTTTTATTTCGTATGAAATTTTAATTGGCGAACAAGTCATGTGGCTTATTTTAACGCCGCTCCAATACAAAAATCATCAAGCGCGATACAGAATAAAACGAAATCAAGAAATACAAAACTAATGAAAACATTTTTGTGATATAGATATCATAGGATTTTGAAACTCATCAAGTGTTGTTGGGTATGCCTGGTCATTGGGTAAACTGCAGCTTATGATTATAAACGATTATTAAATCCAAAATAATTTTAGTGGTTGAGGAAATGAGGAAATCGTTTACTTTTGTTGATGAACTCATGCAAGGAGATAAGAATATTACTGTTCATTAAGTAGCTCAAATTAACGCTTCCGTATCAGACTGTTGTTACATCATATCCATGAATATAGAAATACATATTTGTTCTTAAATGTTGATAGTTCCGACAAATTAAGAGATAATGAATCACGTCTTCATTTTCGTGTCCGCATGAACATCTAGACGTGTCCGATATATGTATATTAATTTAAGCTTGAGGTGACAATGGTTTATCTGACAAAATCTGGACCCTGAAATTAAATTGAAATGACTTTGCGCTCCTGATCGATTTATCATACTTTTGAATTGATTCAGGGAAGGGGCGTGAGTGGTTTCAAATGGCAGGGAATTCCACAGCGTTATGGTGCTTGGTAAGAAAGATTGTGAATATCTTTGTGTTCTGCAATTAATTTCTTGGATGGAAAAACGGTTTCTGAGATAATAGTCACTTTGTTCAAATACTCAAACAACTGGTATGAGATCTCTTAAATAGTCTAGAGCCTTATTATGATACATTTTATAAAAAGTAATGAGTTTAGATCGATAACGCCTGTCCTTTAGAGAGCTGTAGATGGTTTCTTCATAAATTCTACCATGGCTTGTGCCACGTACCGCGCCGCAGATAGTTCTTAATGCATCCAAATGTAAATTTTCTAATAACGCGGATATACTTTTGAGTTTTTCGGCTGCACGTCATGCTCTCAGTCTTACTAGGATTGAAACTAACTTGCCATTTTTTAGCCCACTCTGCAATTTTTGCTAGATCGTTATTAATAGTTGCGGCAGCTGTTATATGATCATCTATTATTACATATAATGATGTATCATCAGCAAAAAGACGAATGTTACTATCTAACCCGTCTACAATATCATTTATATAGATAATGAACAAAAGTGGCCCTAACACGGAACCCTGAGGTACGCCTGCTTCTACGGAACTAAAATTTGAGCTATAACCATTTATTTATACTTTTGGTCTTCTGCAATCTAAGTAACTTTTAAACCATTCTAAAAGATTCCCTCTTATACAGTAAGCATGAAGTTTATGAATGATGCCTTTGTTCCATACGTTATCAAAAGCTTTGCTTATATCGCAAAAAAACTGCCCTGATTTCCTTAGCTTTGTCCACTGCACTTGCTATGAAATTGTAAAGATACGTTAGTTGATTTATCGTGGAGTCGCCAGTTAAGTATGTTCGACAGGATTCCCCTGGATCCGAAATAATTTTAAAGATAATGATATTATTGCAGCAACATCAACTCCATTTCCTTCAGGCCACTGGAATAATACAGTGTGAATACTGTATACACATAATTTGTGTGAATGCGAATTAATATATCCAAGTATACATTTGGTAGATTGATGCCTCAGGAATGTTTCCTTATCAAAGACAGGAACTCACATCAACTGCTGGCATAGTGAACCTCAGGCTCCTGACAACAAGACTTGAAATACGAACTTGATATAGTTCACTTATCGGGTAGCGTGCTCGAAAGATGGCCATCTTCACCTTATTGTGGTATATCTGGAAGGAAAATAAGTGAACTGTAAGTTATTGGAAAGGCTATTATTTTATGATATTTTATGTTCATAAGGATGTCTATGCTGGTTAATATTTACATTCCAACTTAGTGTTTCCAAGATAATGTTGTAAGGCAACTTCTGTGATACGGGCTTGACTTAAGTCCCGTATTAAAAGTCGTGAATTATAAAATTCTAATCAATATGTCATATGCTAACGAGTGACACTATGTGAGATTCTTTTGCCATAAAGGTTGGGTCATCATTCGGGAAGTATTTAGTTTCTAGCTATAAAAGCCCATTGAAGGTATATGTTCACATTCAAAAGTTTGACTATGATAATTAAACGAATCAAGTCCCATTAAAAATTAAATAAGCCGACAGTTTTAAACTTTCCTATTATTTACTTGCTAGAAATTAATCAGAAAAATATCTGCAGAATATAAAATGTCATTATTGATATTGCATTCCACGAATTTATCAATATATTTTATAATTGTTTAGGTTTATAATGGGTGAATTGACTGTCGATGTTCTTAAACAAATTTAACTGTTTTTAGAGCACTGTTAAATAAGTAGCATGCAGGTCTCAATAGCTACTGGAGTATCATTAGGTGAATATTTCATCAGATCAATCTTTGATTTCTTCATAAATTGAATTATGGTGAACTAATAATAATAATAATAATAATAATAATAATAATAATAATGTGGATATTTATATGGCGCCTTTTCCACGCCCTAAGACATGCTGAAAGCGCTGCCTACATCATTACCCTGAGGGAAAACGTACTTTCAAAGCTGCTACTAAGCGCTCAGTCCCTATATCCAGGTACCCATTTTAACAGCTGGGTGGACTGAGTGCAATGTGGATGAAGTGCCTTGCCCAAGGACACAACACAGTTTTGGACCCAGGTCACAAATTACTGGTGTCTCCACCGGGATTCGAACCCGAGTCGACGGCGTGAAGGGCCAGCACGCGAACCACTACACCACTGTGCTCCACTAACTGTCGCCTATTTATCAGCAAAGACGATATCAATGATTACTTTTTTTCATAAAAATAATAAATTTTTTTGTTTTGCATGTTTGATTATCTCAGTGCCTTATACAACGAGACCGACCGTATCTGAGTGTGGGGGCAGGGACAGCACATGAAAATCTCAGTTAATCAAGCAATGAATCTGGTCACCAAACCATCCGACAAGCCGCCTCCGAAGTTGCTTCATTTTTGGATAACAGTCAACTGTTCTGTGCACACTGGACACCGTCTTCAGTGCAGAATTTAAGTTAAGAGTATTTTTGTTCACACAGTTTGAGTATTTAAGAAACAGATGACCACTTACGCTGTACAGATCGTCTTTGATGCTGATTGATAAGTATTTGACAAAGTGGTGGATATTTCACAGAAGGATGGATAAATATTCGACATGATTGTCTTGAACATTGTTCAAAGTAATATTAATTTTTACATGAATTTCTATGATGTGTGAAGTATTTCCTTTGTTTATTCGCTGTAGTCTCGTATTTTCTCCTCAAAAGTTTAAATGCAAATTACCTCGCAGGAAGAGAAGGGTTTTGATTTATGAGGATAATATTATTATTGTTAGTTTAATTACTTTTAGAAATTGAATACAATGCTAAATATGTTTGCCATACCATAGTTACAACATTAATTCAGAGTGAGTACAGTCCGAATGTGTTGAGATTGGGAAAGGGCGACGATTCTTATTATTTATTAGAATAGGTGTTGTTAGTGATGGCATGTATGTTTTTACTACGAACCATGACCACTAACCCTGTATAGATCGTCTTAAATACAGATAGTCACGTTCACTTCTGTTCCGGTGTCAAACCAGGAGCCGGGTAAGGGCTCTGACTGATCCCAAAGTAGTTGCCCCTCTACAGATTTGACGCTGTTCATCACACTTCTTTGATTTCCACTAAAACTTAAATGAAGGGGCTCAGTTTTCTCATCTTTACTCGTTAAACTGATAAAGCACCTGAAATAAACAATATCAGTTTGGATTTAGTGACACTTAGCACAAACTTGGAATTGGCAGACATTGTCCGATCTTTGTAGGTGATTGCGTAACGAAATTTACATCCTTTCTTAACGAAGTTTCCCTTTAATTTTCAAAGAATTTATAAGGAAAAGAAAACCAATATAAAATGATGAATTAAGACAAATTCAAAAGTTCTTCATAACACAATCGGTCGCCAGTTCTCTACATTCACAATAAATTGTTAAATGTGTCCTTTACAAAAATGATGAATCATTGAAACAACGTTTTGAATCCTTTTTTATCATATTAAACATCTAAATTTTCAACGTTTTTATCATTTTTTAGGTCCAATTTGCCCGATGTCTCTTCCGCTAGGACACACAACTCTTTTGGGCTTCTGAATATCTACGGTTGGCTACTCACCACTGATAAAACATATCACATCCTAACTTGTGTACAAAAAACAAATTGCTAGATTCTATTTCAATAAAATTAGTAAGATTAGTTCAGCTGTTATTACAATAGAAATTTGGAGAATGAAGTTGAAGATGGATACATGTAGACAGGGAACTTACGTTGGTCTGCAGTTCCCGCTTGCTAAAATGATCACACATCGACCTGGGACAATTCGGCCACTTGAACGGATACGATACAAAGGTCCACGCTATTGAGAAAAATTTTAAATTATTTGGTGGAAAGTTAGATGAAGCTGTAAACATACATCGAATACACAATTTCCAGTACAGATTGCAATGAGATTACCATCTTAACACACGGATTGTCCAAGCCTTCCCAGGTTCCACCTTTTCTACACACACTGTATGGGATGTTTGAAAAGTGATAGTCATCACATGTAAACCAAGCTTTGGATCCTTCTTCAAGATCTTCTACACCGAGTAGTCTCCCCTTGGGAATGGATGTCGGCGCTTTACAAACAGTAATGGCTGGAACGAAGAAAATACTTTCTAGAATGAAAAGGAATTAAAGACAATATAAAAAATAGTATATATCTTCAAATTGCCTAATGACAATGGTAATGCATATTTTTTGTGACCTGTTGGTCTCTAATATGAACATCAAGGGCTACGCCCTAAAAGTTAGGAGCTTGAAAAGTGATCACCATTTATTTTGCTGGACCTGAACTTAGTGCAAATAAATGTTCTCAGTTTAAGATGATCGATAAGGCAATTTCCACGGACTCAGTTTACTCTCTACAGATGACATAAGTTCATGATACATCATATATATACGTTGAATAAGTTTACTATCCCAAGGCAAGATTTTAGCTTTCTATGGCTTTCAGGCACTCTCATTTTAGAAAATGAGATACTAAACTAGTGTCCAAAAGAAGCGATACCACCTGTTTGCAACGACAGAAAAGAAAAACTAAACAAAGCAGAAGTTTAGGATAAGTGTTATTCTTTTGAGAAATCCTTTCACAACACCTGTACACAAAATCATTTCAATCAAATCTGTACAATCAATAAGACAAGCCGTTAAAGATCGGTGGGGTCGAAAAATAAACATTTCGTTAGAACACTGATCACAGAAGCAACGGGAAATGACACACCACACGTCTAAAAGTCAAGTCAGTAGCGGGTATGTCCACCGTGAGCATCAATACATGCCTGAACACGCCTGCGGACTGATGAAGTCAAACGTCTGATGACGTTGGGAGTGATTCGTTGCCATTCCTCGAGGAGACATCGTTCCAAGTCCTGCACGTTGACTGGAGGCACATGGCGACGTCGGATTCGCCGATCGAGGTGGTCCCATAAGCGCTCGATGGGATTCAAGTCCGGTGAACATGCGGGCCATGGCAAAACGTGTACGTTGGCGTTGGCAAGGAAGTTCTGTGTCAATCTTGCTGTGTGTGGCCTTGCATTGTTATGTTGGAAAATGATTCCACGAGGCTGTTGCTGAAGAAAGGGCACCACAACAGGCCGTAAGATGTCATCACGATAACGCTGTGCATTCAGGTTTCCACGAATTACGACAAGCCTCGTTGTGACGTCACCACATATGCCACCCCAAACCATTAACCCTCCACCTCCAAATGGCCGGACCTGTAGGACACAGTTAGGCGCCAAACGTTCACCAACTCTTCGGTATACAAGCTGCCGTCCATCGTTTCGGAAAATGAGGAATCTGCTCTCATCAGAGAACATAACACGTGCCCACTCCCGCCGTTGCCAACGTAGAACTCGCCTGGCCCATATCAGTCTGTCGTGCCGGTGTCGAGGCGTCAGTTGCGGTCCACGGTAGGGATGACGTGGCCGGATACAATACTGCCGTAGTCTCCTGTAGACTGTCTGTCGACTGATCCCAGTGCTGTCACCGCCGTGGATGTCGCTGTTACGGTGCGGTTCCTCAGGTGTAATACCCGGATGTAACGATCCTCAAGGGGCGTGGTTACACGTGGTCTTCCACTCCTGGGCCTGTCTGACGTATGACCTGTCAGACCGCTGCATCAACCTGGTGATAGTGATGCGTGCGCAGCCCAACCTTCTGGCGAGGTCGACATGTGACGCTCCTTGTTGAACCATTCCAACGGCTCTCTCTCTCTCTCTGGATGGCTGTCAGACGTGGCATATCTTGTTTTTTTTGTTGCTGTGATATCAACGTGTCTGATCAGTCGTTTTATACAGTTTTCATGCACGTGCAGAACATGCTAGAGCGGGAAATGTCACTTTCACGTCATTTACGTTTTTTCCCTGAAGTGATCAAGTGTTCCCGGTATTTTTTATGGACTATGCTGTGTTTGGGATGTGCAATACGAATTGGCATGTTTTCATACTAACAATTTCACTTTAAAAAAAAATTGGAAAAAAAGTTGGTATCGTTTCTTTTGGACACTAGTTTAGTTATACTCTCCTAAAGCAACTAACCTGGAACTTGGTTCAAAATAGTTTACGACTTGATACTTTAGAAGGCAAGGCAAATAATATTCAGAGGCATGTAGCAATTAACATTGCATAGGATTGAAGAGTTTATGCCATCACATCAGCTTACTTATATAAACTGGAGTTTCATTTTTGTAGAATGAGGTCATTTTCGTTTGTTTTTTATGGCATGAAAATGTCACATCAATCCCAAATATCTGTACTTTTCTAGTTGGTCAGTAAAACAAATAACTTACTCGCTTCAGAAAAATTACTTACGATTACAAATAATATCAGGAAGGACCCAGTGCCCCTGATCATCACACAGGGCTATCTTCCTCCTGGTGGGATCCACGTATTTCTCCTCTCTTGTCTGATTACATTCATATTCGATCGCAACCGGAAATCCGGGGAAGCTGGTCCGCTTCTTTACTGCGCCTTCTCTCACGTGGGTTGGCTCTTCCTCACACCCTGTCGGAGTTGGCATGTTTTCTTCAACATGTCTTTTTGTGGTCTGCAAATTTTTCATTTGTTAATATTTGTCATATTCTCTTGGTGACGATACCATGATTGGTCCTCTGTATCTCGTTAATAAGATACAGTAATCTTTAATCTTCGTACTCAAAATGATAAATACTATAAAAAAAACATCATTTTAAGGTGCATAAATGAATGCGTGTATGACATAATTTGGAAAGAAACATATTTTTAATACGTCACAATAAATGAAGCATGGAATGCAGCTGCTCTCTGCTCTTGTGAACCGCGATCTCTGTATTTTGGTCTTTTCATTATCACGCAGCACTCAAATCTATTAATTAAACCTTTTGCGTTGCTTGCATTGCATCTGAGTCGTTGTGTGGCTGAAATCAGTTTAATGGCAAAGAGAAAATCCTACCATAACGGTCATTTTAAGTCATGGAGGGATCAAATTTCCTCACTGTGTTTTAATGTTTTGTTTTATGGTATTTTTTATATTAAACAGAGATTCCAATTCTAATGTATTAATTTTTACGCGACTTTCTAGACTGTAATTATTTCAGGGGAATAAACAGTACCATGGTGTATCTTCTGTATCTTGTCATTAAGATAAAGCCATTATTCAGGGGAACGTATAAAAACGGTCACACCAGAAGTTGAGAAAGATTCAAACATGGCATGTTTTTATTTTTTAACCTGCCATTTTTGCCCATTTTGAAATACTAGTAATACTTGTTGTTCAAGCGATGTCAAAGTGATCTTACGATAATTCAAAC
This sequence comes from Phorcus lineatus, assembly GCA_921293015.1. NCBI lineage: Eukaryota > Metazoa > Mollusca > Gastropoda > Trochida > Trochidae > Phorcus > Phorcus lineatus. The sequence goes on from OV121093.1 coordinate 37,587,736, forward strand.
AAAACATGATACGTGTCGTATACTTGAAATGATCAAATACTACCATATTAAGCTTGGTAAAATGATTGCGTGAGCTCGAAAATTACTTATTTCTTATACTTATTACTTACATTTAAACGTTTTAAGAAAAATATCTTTATATATTTTGAAATAACGCGAAGTGCATTAATGAAAAGCTTGTTGCTGGTGGTGAAATAAATCATCTCAATCATTTCTCAAAGTCATTTGGCCTGACCTGGAGCAACATGGGTCCAAGCTGCAGAAGCCGAAGTGAAAAAGGTGGAAATGTAATTCATGATTACATTTCAAACAACAAGATGTATATCCTGATTTTTTTTAAAAATAACAAGAATGTTCATGCTATCAATCCTTTGGTAATTTTATCTGATAATTGGTGAGAGACTGAGATCAAAATATCAAAATTTACGTAGTCAAAATGATAAAAGAAAGGTTGTGTTTACGAGTTTCAGGTAACTGCATAGTTTTGATATGCTCACGTCTTTGCTTGTTGTTCTTATTGTAGACACACTTGCAAGGAAACATTCTGATTAAATATGTATCGTATGTCATGCCAAATAAAATCTAAACTTAAAAGGGAAGGATATATTTTACATTCATTAATAGATAATTTCAGAAATAATTTCTTGTTGGAAAATTGCTTTTAATAAACTTTTCTCCATTCAAATAACTTATTGGGAGTGAAAATTCAAAACCCAAACCTGACGCTGAAGAGTAAGCTACCAGGTCAATACAAAATAATACTTGCAGACTGAGCTTCCTATTGTTATTAACTCTTACTTGGACTGTTTCTCATTTACAATATAGACATAATCCTTCTAAATCAGCGTATATGAATCCGTTCTCGCTCCTTCCTTATAACCTGATATAAGTCTTAACCCTCATATCCCTAGCTATCAAACCAGCCAATGAGACGACTCACATTCAGCAACAGCAGCACCATCCGGATGAAAAAATCCGTTGAGTTCAAGCTAGTATTTTCAAAGTCCTTAATTTACAAGATTTCATTGGCTGATAAATTAACAAGTGAGCATAGCCACGAATATCAAGCCTCCAGCCAGACGATGGAAGGGAAGAAGCATGAGCGGATTCATATACGCTGATTTAAAAGAATGTATAGAAATTCAAAACATTTCTTAACGCACTCTTATTAGTACCTGTTTAATGGACAATTTCCTAAACACCATGAACAGTTCTGGATCAAGTTGCAGCCCACATGGCGTGTCTACTCTACTGTACATCGCACTGTCACATGTAGGATCAGCAACTAACTGTACATAGCATTCAAACTGTCTATTTAGAACAGCTATGCCTTCCACCAAACACAGTGAACTAACACAGAGGAGTAACAGGTTTAAGTCCAAAGCAACCATCTTCCTCGATGGTTCAAATCTACTTATGGTGCAGAGGGATAGACTAACAAGGTATTGATTGGTGTGAATTGTTTAAAAGCCTCTTTGTTTTACATATAAGAGATTCATGAGTGTCTATTTCTAATCTTTCCTAGTGCGCATTAAAAAAACAGGGAACAATTTGCAAAAGATAAAAATACTCTTTCCAAAATGCTCTCCCAGAATGTTACAATATTGCCCTATATGAAAGACAAACTATTTTTTTGTATCTTTGAAATCATTTGTATAAAGTAACATTTCAAGTTAAAGTTGATCACAAATGTATACTTGTAAGTGTGATTGCCTCTGATAATAAATGACCCTGAGTTCTAAACCAAGTGTAGGCACTAAAGATTTGAGAATTTGCCTCAGATCTGTGTTGTGTTCCTCGGCACGGCACAACATTCACACTGCACATTGTCTACCTGGGAATTTAATCAAGCGAAGGTATGGACCTTCTAAACAACGCCTTGCTAGCGGCTTCGAAAGTAAGATTCCTTCAAGGTAATGATAATGATAATGATAATCATGGGTAATGACTTCGTGTGGTTACGACATGCTTATGCAAGGACTGATCGCAATGAAAATTAGACATCAACAAGAGAATTATGATTTTACTTACAACCTCATGAATATTCATGAATTTAAAAATTATTCAAAAGTCTTATAGTGTCAAAAATAAAGCAAATTGTTCATACTCTGCTATGGAATGTGTATAGAGGTTACTAGATAGGAAATAACTTGAGAGATCCCTTGTCACAGAATGTGCAAAATGGCAAGTCATGCAAGCTGTTCATGCATTGCTATCGAATTCTATTCTTTGGAAATGTAGCAATGTCTATGGGGGTTACCTAAATGGATAACGTTGAAACCGCCATCGTTTGAATATAATATCGAATTTCGAATTTTTTAAATAAAAGATAAAATCAAGTTCATTCAACAATTATTTTGCGAAATAAATGCTTGATGTAAAAATAGGTATATTTAAATAGAAATAAAAATAGTTTCTATGGTAAAAGGTAAAAAAAAATCAAGTTAATAATTAATCTTAAAGACAACTCTACATTAACATTTATAAACAAAAGTTCATCGTGAATCGATTTCGAGAAACTACAATCTTAACAATGCTGAAGAGTCATAAGAAACATCAGAAATAATTAAACTGTCTCAGAAAACGAAAAGCACTTAAGTGAAACTCTATTTGGTCAATAACATTTTATATTTCATAGGTAATGCAGTTGACATTTGCCTTGATTTTTTAAAGATTCCATTCCATTTTCTAGCAAAATGTTGAAGTTGACTGTCAAACTGTGTACAAAGAGAATCGCACAACACAAGTCAATGAACATACATGAACTTTACTTTTCTTTATAAATGTTGAGAATCTATAGAGACATACTATGGTCTTATATTAGAAATCCTTCATTACATTTCCTTGACAAAATTACATTTCTACACGAAACACTGCCCTTTTGAAATAAATCGTATAATTTATATTTTTCTTAACTTTACCGGTTATTAAAGTTGAAAAGGGTCAGTGGATAGCCAGGGTAGGAATAAGTTTTAAACTTTAATAACCAGCATAGTTAAGAACCATATTAAACCAGAATGTTTTCTTGCAAGTTTGACTACATTAAAAAAAAAACAAAGACGCAAAGGAATCCAGAATATCCTTGTGCTTTTAAAATCGCAAACATGACCTATACATTTTTTATCATTTTGATCTCCGTCTATCACCAACTTTTAAAAAAGTCCCAAAGGATTAATAGCAATAACATGCTTGTTAATTTTAAAATCAGAATAGGTATCTTGTTATTGGATATGTAACTCATTTCCCTTTTTTCACTTCAGCTTCAGCAGCTTGTACCAAATTTTCTCCAGGTCAGGCCAAGTGACTTTGAGACAAAGGTGAGATATGATGTTTTTTCACACCATCCATCAAGGTTTTTATTAATGCATGTCTCGTAATTGTCCAAGATATAAGGATCTTTTCTTTTACCTTTTACAATGCACATCTTCTATAATTAATAGTATAGATTGCGCAATCAATTTAATAAGCTTTTGCTAAAAGGTTAGCTAGATGTTTTTGTTAGTACCCTTGTATTTGATATTTTGAAGTATTGAATATGTATCTTGTTTTTGTTTTAAGTACCGTGAGATCACTTTAGCATCGTCTGTGCAACCGGATGACACAATTTCGGCTGACTTGCTGACTTTAGTTTTTCTCGATAGCATGGACCTGTCTGACGAAGATAAACGTTTCCTTATCCTTCAGCAGAACGACCATTGAGTGAGTTAGTGAGTGAGTGAGTTATTGTTTAACGCCGCTTCGGCAATATTTCAGCTATTAGCGGCGAACGATCATTGAGCAATTCTTAGAGGTAAGCTGAGGTGAGTTGGTGTTTAACGCCGCTTTTAAGATTATTTCACTTATATCGCGGCTGCTAGTATTATTGCAGGGAGAAAGCCCGCAACACTATTGTGGCTATGCATTGCGGTGAAACCTGCGAGCATCGGCTGGAACTAGCGAACCATGGGTGGTACTGCACTAAATTTCAGTGTAGCATTGCACCCAAACCTGACTGCGTGCAGAACAGTTCTCTACTGCAGACAAAGTTGCCGAGCCCCTGGCTGGATTCGAACCACGGACCTCCTGATCCGAAGCCGAACGCGCTAACCACTGCTATCCCGCCCCGCAATTCTTAGAGATTGGTAGAATTGACAAAGGGTAGGATAAGTAGTGTCATCCTGCAAATCACTCTAGGCGCGGAAGAGCACAGTGGTTACTGGTTAGCGAGTTTGGCGTGCATCAATAGGTCCGGGGTTTAGATCCTTTTAGGGGCTCGGCAACGTTGTCTGCAGTAAGGAACTGTTCTAAATGTAGTAGGGGTTGAGTACACTGCTTCACAGAATTTCCTTGGTTCGCTGGTTGCAGCCAGTGATCGCAGGTTTAAAGGCAGTGTATTACGAAAATAGATATGCGGGAATTCCCCCTCCAATGATACTAGCATTAATGCATTTTTAAAAGCGGCCTTAAACGCCGAATCTATTCACTTAAGGTAACGAGAACATTTTTATAAGAATTGCTAACAATCGATGTTAGTCTGAAAACAGCCACCAGGGTTTTTTTAATTGTTTCTTCTATGAAATACATATCATATCAATCCACGATAAAGAAAATATCATACATCTTCTGTTCATTGAACCCATAACTCCTTTAAGAAATTCCATAAGCTTTATCCGCTAACAAATGTCGTTTCCATTCCAAGACAATGTCCGAGCAGTACTGGCCGGATGTTTAGGAAATGGGAGAATTTGGAAACATTATTACAACACAAGTACTCGACGGGGAGATTATGTCATCAAGAGACTCACGATTAAGCACGCTGTACATGTGAGTCACCTTCCGTAGATGCCCTTATTTGAGAGTTTCCACATCATATGCGTTACCTCGTCGCAGGGAGGGGAAGGTCACGTGATACATATACAGTTTTATGAAAGTATATGAATATTTTGGTAACTTGAATCAAAAGTAGCTATATGTGTAGACATTAACTATATTTCCTGGATTGAAGGGTTTGGTGTTTTTAAAAACGATCGCCAAAACGCAACTGAAATGTACATGTTTTGTAAGTGTCCGTAGCTGAGAAGCATTGACTTGGTTGAGGGCAGTCGCATATTTTCGGCGGCTGTCCCTCAACATGCTTTGGATAATGACAAACTAGCAAATTGAAATTCATTTGTAGGTAGGTATATGATATGTCAATTCGAGCTTGTTTAAATTGATACTTATTTGTATAGATTTGAAAGAATTCACACTTTTTCGGTGGCTCTTATCAAATTGATATACATTCGAGAAAATGAATAGAGTATTCTTCGTAGCTCTATCTGCAAAGGAATTTGACACTAGTAAGTCATAATCGGGCATTTGTGTCTTAAAAACATTGTCCTGTAAAAAAATTGTATATATTTGGGATATTATTTTTTGTTGCAACTTTGTAATAAAATATCTGAATTTGAAGACCAAAGTGCTCGTTGTTTATTTGTATCGTTTAAAAACACTAGCTTCCACTGCGTTATATTTCCAATGTTTGAATTAGGAAAAAAGCTTATGCAAAATGAAGATGAAGTGAATAGTATTGAAATAAAGACTTTACATTGTCAAAGTTTTTTTTCAAGATTAAATATACACCGCGCAAACCTATAAATAATGTAAGATAAAGTAAGAAATTGTCAAGTCAGAACTTTGTCACGACTTGTAATTTACAACGAGTAGGCCATCATCATCTCCCTTTGGTATTCAGCAAATTGCTAAATTGTACATAAAAAATGACGTGGACTTGTGTAAGAATGCTCTCATCATGTTTTCCAATTTGCTTCTGTGTTCTCTTTTACAACCTCTTATTTGTAGACATCAGGCACAAGGGGGGTAACTCAGCTACACTACACTTTCTGGCCAGATCATAACGTTCCCTCAGCTCCAGCTCATTTCTGGAAGCAGTTTCGGCGTCTGGAGCAGGATACAGAACCCGTGGTTGTTCACTGCAGGTGAGGTTTACTGATCAAAACAGCACCGTTAAAGCCTGTCTGTAGACACGTGAATTTGTGAATTGAATTCGGAAAAAGAGAGACTTATCCAGGCAATAATCCTGTAATCATTCGTGAACTGGGAAATCCTTCATTAGATAACGGGAAGACATGTCTATTGAAACCCTTCATTCAGTTGCTGTTTTCTAATATTTTACATTGTCTTCTATGAAATGTTTCTACCGGGATTTCGAGCGCACAGGTTATTACTTACTCCACCTCTTTTAATGAACTTGAAAACTGTTTCAAATATTAACTAAACTAGGATGTTGCCAAGTTAGGTGAGTTAAAAGCAGACCAAGTCAAGGATGTTTCGGGTATAATTTTGCAAAAACGTTTACCATAAGTCACCATGTAGTTAACCATTGCATTATTTATCCGTTATGGAATAGGACAAACAGTTGCATTAATCGAAGAAAGTGAAGTATTCAAATTTATTAGGAGAATGTGTATAATTTGTGATTTCTTTGTATTTCCAGAAAATAAATCTGGGCCCAATTTAATTACAGTTTTAACAGACCGGAGCCAATACACCAAATCAGTTGTGCTGTGAGATAATTATTTTATTTCCAATTGTACTAATTTGTAGCAACGGATAGAGGAAGCTGTCTTTCTCAGACATATTTGCTGGATGTTACACATAAAATGATTGGTAAGAAAATGATTTTAGTGCCTAAATTGTCGAATATTGCAAATAATCCAAAATATACTATATAAGTACATAAACAGAGCGGAAACGAATAGTGTCCCTACCAGTATTTATATCAAAGGAAATTTTTTTTCTTGATAACTATGCTATGCTTATTGCCAGATTGTTAAAATGATTTTCTGCTTAAGGTGTCAGTGTCAATTGGTCAGTGATTATCTATTAGGGGTACATTCGAACATATTAATTTTCGCAATCAAGTTTTAATAGTGTTATTGCTCATACGATGACACAGTTGATGAAAGGTCAAGCCTAACTGTCGGCTAATTCAGCTACATCTTTGTTATACGAGGCATAAGCATTTTGAGGTATTACTAATTTAAGCAGACCCTTTGGGCCATATTGTAGATTAAAGCATTAGGAAAATACTTTAAAGAAATCATGAACTTCAATCACCTCTGTCTCTTTTACTTCAAGATAATAAAATTCTAAAAATTAATTGGTATGTTTGCTTACACGCATCCCTTGAAAACATACATAGTATATTTATATTATGTAATGATGTATCTTTATGTCACTGCAAAACTTATGTTCATAGTGTTGATTGATGCGTACATCTTTCATATACGTTATGTTTCTACTGAGATATCTAATCAACATATTTGTTTAAGATCTCTCAGGATGTTTTCCTTCAAACTCTTAATTTTTTCCTCGGGTAATAAACATATGAAAGAATATTCTTTCATTTGTAATTGTTTGTTAGTTTGTTTCAGTTTATATGTAATAACTTTTTTCTTTTTATGTATAAATTAAAGGTCATTAAAACTCTACTGCACCTAATAATCTTTCTTTCAGCCCTATATCACTTTTATGTATGATTTCCACATACCTTGCACACTGTCAAATACCTTGCCCGCTTTTCACATATCACCCTGTTATCGACTGCAGTCCAACCAGGCTTTATCACATCACCTGTAGTTGAAGCAAACTAGAAAGTGAAAGTTTTAAATTGTCGATAGTTGTCAATATAAGAAACTTTCTCATCCAAAACCATGTTCCACAGGATAGGAGTTATCGTTTTGACATTAGTTTTTGAACAATGCCCTGTTAATGTCATGTTCATGACATCACAATTGTTTTACATTATCAAATAATGACATCACAGTGCTTTGACGTCTTAAACATGATGACGTCACAATGATATGCTATCGCTGCAACGAGTCTTAGAATATTGCAGTGCTCAGAAATGTACATTTTTAAGGAATCGAAATAAAACATGATTTTGGATGACAAGCCTCGGACATACTTTTATCAACTCGTTTTGAAGACACTTGGGTGAGATTCACTATATATTCACTTTATCAATAAGAGTTTTGTATGAGATTGTTGTTATTCTGATGTCAAAATATACACGTAATAGTAGATGGAACACATTAACAAGACGACGACACACATATGTTACATACGTGAAGGAATTCAATTACATGTACATAGGATCGTTTTCACCTTTCATGCATACATTCCTCTCAAACAAATGTCCGTGTCAAATCCCAGATACACGATCAATGATACATTTTACTACTAGTGTCTTTTTAGGTACATGGGTATAACACTACTGAACCAGAGTTGAAAGAATTGTTCTTATAAGGTTGAAATTCCACGAATTAGGCAGTAAATGCATTCGTTATCGCAGTTATTTTTACATATTTCCATGCACCGTATGAATGCATTCAAAAACTTGTACAACTGGTTGCAGCTAGGAATCGTCATTGTTTACGTGATTGTTACTAAGCACAACATCATGTTTGCTTGATCAGCATTTTGATGCTTCAGACAGACGGAATCGGTATACAATAGTTTCTCAGACAGTGTCATCAAAGGAATTATAGTTTTCATTACACCGATTTGATTTTAAGTTAAATTGTTTATGTTTTGTTTATGTGTCGTTTTATTTGACAATAGTTCACATCTTTAACCCTCGACCAACCAATTATATTGTGGTAACCAAAAGCAATAAGTTAAAACAAATACTAGTTTCTTAGATTTAATTTATAGCATTGATCCTACCAACGGTTTTGAATCTTGTATTCTCTTCCCAACCATGACAAGTCAATGGACACATAAACGAAAATAAAATATTTGTCATCAGTTCATTAGAGGGAAAAATTTCCTCACGTCTTGTTATCTTCTTTTTATTATCTCCTTTTATTTTGCCTCAATTTCATTATCATGCCCTCGCTATGAAGTCAGTGTGTCCATCTGACCATCAATGAGTCTGTCAGCTCATTACTTGTAGGATTCATTTACATATACTTTTGCATACTTTCTTCTTGAATTCAGTCATCTGAAACAAATATCCGTACCACAACACAGACACTACATCAATAATACATTACACTTCTCCTTGTGTCGTTGAACCATTATGCATAATTATATTAAAGCAAGAGTCGATAGACCAGTTCTTGTGAAGTTCCGCGAATTAGACTGTAAAAGTTACTAGGCATAAACTGATGTTGACGTGAATAACAACTGTGGTTGTCATAATAACCATTAACGTTATTATAATGAATTAAAAAACCTTGCCAAACCGGTTGCGGCTTGATGTCTGTCTGTTAGGAAGTAGTCATTGTCTACTTTAAGGCGGGGCCAGTACAATATCACATTAGATTGGTGATCATTTTGATGCTTTAGCAAACTCCGACAGTATCGCATTGTGTTTCAATATATCCTCAGACATTGTCATCAAAGCTGAACTAATTTTAATAACAACAATTGGATTCTAAGGTAAATCGTTCATGTCTTACTTATGTGACATTTTCATTTGACAATAACTCTTTCGTTATCACTCACAATCACTGGAAATGTGGAAACCAAAATCAAAACATAAAAATGGATCCAGATGTTAGATGTAATCTTTTACATTTAATAATACTAACGATTTGAATCTTTAATACCAACTTTAAAAGTCAGTGAAAGAATAAACGGAAATAAAACATTTATCTGTCTTTAAGAGGAAAAGTAATTATTCTTTTATTTTTATCTATTTTTTTGATTATTGATTTTCGCTTATTTTTATACCCTGGTCATACGTTTTGGACAGCTCATAACTCATTGTTGGAATTGACAAATTTGGCACATGTTATCACTATGATGATTTTTCTCCGTTTTTCGGTAAAGTTTGTTCCTTTTACAAAGGCACTTAATGTTGGAATGTAAAGGAAATACGACTATAATTTCTTTGCTGTGTAGATGTCTTTTTATATGTAGAAGTGTCGAATGTGCTTATGCATGATTACATTCTTCATTTTTTCGTCAAAATTATTTCCTAATAGCTTAAGACACAACACTGGTTGATATAAAGAAAATTTTAGAACTATGATGTATTGTGTTTCTTTCGTATGTTTTTATCACTTATTTGCATAAAGTATGCAAATTTTCTTGTAATTGTTATGGGGCAAAATCCCTCTATCCCCCATGTGACAGATTTATGAAAAAATTCAATTATGTACAATACGATGGTAACAATGAGTAATGAGCTGTACATGTTAGCTCCTTTAACTTAAAACACCTGTGAAACATGATTCCTTTATGTACAGGTACTTGATTAAACTTCTATATCTGTGTTATTATTATGGTTACCGAGGTTACTAAGAACACTGCTTTGGGGGCTTATATTAAATATTATAATTGACTTTGATAGAATTTTGACTTAAGCTTTTGGAACCACTATGAAGGCGGTGATACATAAGTGAACCATGCTCACTATGACATATACTATTCTTACAGCACTTTGTAGTATTCTTGGGCAGATAGTTTATAACTTATCATTACATATTCAAACAAAGGAACTTATGACAATGATGCAACGAAATAAGCACATTGTTATGCAATTAGAATAACATCCTTCTCATCGGAATATTGCTTCTCTTAGAAACATCTATCATTTCCATTCTATCCATTTCATTTTAAGTTGAAGTTTTCATAAGTAGAATTTGAGGAAGTCAAATTTATTTTAATTATTGTCAGATTACATCAATAAAGAATCATAACTTTCCTGAATACAAGCAGTTACTGATTTCCAGATTTTCCATCGCTGTAACATAGAATCCAAAACACATTGACAGTCACTATATTACAATTATTCCACATTTATTCCCTTATTCCACCCTGGTTGGCAACAAACCGCTGTCGAAGTGCTAACATGAATTCAACATCACAAGCATAACCAATCAAGCGCTATATCAAATAATCAATAAAACACCCCTTACAGTACTTACATGACAAAGCGTCAATTCCTGAGGAATACAAAATGGTGGGAAACATGAATTATGTATTACAAGTTGACAACCAATCATTAACTAGTCTATCCGAGGTTGATGGTTGGACTTCATGCATATATTGAATAAAAGGTGTGTATAGCAAAAGTTGTTAATATATATTTTTAAAAATATCCTTATTAAAGTGCATTTAAGATATACTTTATCAGCTGGAAAAGGTTACATATTAGCCTTTCCAGGGAATAAAGAGGTTGACTAAATGGTACCACTCGATTTTGCTTGTGTATGTTTATGATGCTTAGTGCTTATAACAATATTTCTGTTCTTCACTCTTCTTATTTTGGAACCATCATTATGTCAATTTGGAGGGTTTAGTAACATACAAGGTTGGTTCTTGGTGGGAACATTTATCCACTTTCCTTCAAACATGTTCACTTGTCATTATCTATATATATGTCATTTCTCGAGAATTCAAAATTTTGCCAGAAAAAAGGGCATTCTTCTGTACAAAGATACATCCATGTTGCTGCAATTTCCTTAAGGATTTTAGTCCACAACAACAAACTAATGACGCATCTGTTCTAAAATGAACAATTACATACATATTACTTTTATGAAAAGAGTGAACATTATACTTCAGGTTAAAAAAATTAAATTAAAAAGTCCATTCACTCCTGCAAATTAAGATAATAACACACTGTTCCTTAATGAAGAAGCGCATGAATAATACTCCTAAGTAAGGAGTATATTTTTCTGATATATTTATAATTTTGGATTTGTAAACTGAATACAGTTTAGATACCAATTTTGTGTGTGTAGATGATTTGTTTCAAGCTCTCAAATTACACAATGTTCAAAGCAAATATCACTAACAAAAGTCTATTTATATCAACTTATAAACCCTTGTCAACGAGTAGAAAAATCTCCTTGAAAGACTACAACGGGTCACCTGTTGCGGTTAAATTTTAGACAAGAATCATATAAACCAGGTATCAAATTACGTTCGGGTGATATGATTGCAGCTAGGTCACTTACCCTGAGTGACATAGGTGATCTCTCAAATCATTTGGGGAAGGATGCCCATTTTAACCGTCTGATTATCAAGCAAGTGAGCAGGTCAACTACCCATACTCGGATGTTGTGGTGTACACGTTTTTGTAAAAATATGCTTATCAAAGTCTACTGTCAAACTTAATCTTTCAGTAGTGAATTGTTGGTCAATCAAGTAAGTATTTCTAAGAAAACAATTTTCAATTTTGATATCTGATTTCTATTTTAGGTATCAAGAAAGAAAATTCCCGATATGGCCTGTAGTAAACCAACCAAAGGTATGAAACTGATTATTTCATTTGCATTTTCTATAGGTTCGTTGCATCTTCAAAATGGTGTATGCTAAATGAAGCATTGATTACCCAGACGTTAGCGTTATGAGTCCATACCCGGTAGTATATCTGCAGAGCTGATATATTTCTATATTTTTATATTGAAAGAGCTTAGCAAATTGCAGGATGTAAATATTTTCAGCACACTAGGCCAGATTCTGTCTGTTGTTTTAAAAGTTCCTTCTTATTTAGGAATAACCACTTAAGAAGTTTTCATTCGAGTGAAAACCCGGTTGCAGGTTTTATTTTTGTAATAATAACGCCATCCCAGGTTTAACCGTAGTAAAACCTCAGAAAAGATAAAATAACAAAACTGTCATTCCTCTCAATTTCATTCAATTTAATAGCAAACGATTTAGAAGGAAATACTGAAAGTTCAGAGTAACATGGAATGTCTCGGAATTGGTGAATTTGTCGTTGAAAGAGCTCAGTGAAAAGTGAAAATTAAATATGCAGGATGTAAAAGTTTATACCATCTGAATTGTTTGTCTTAAGGCAATTTTGTTTAGTATTATCATAGTTTGTGTATTTTCTATTTATGGTAACAGACATTTTGATACTATCATCAACTTGTATTCAATTTGTCAATGTATTTTTGACAGATTACCTGGCAAACGAGATCCGTCTTGTCCTGGTTGGTAAAACAGGAGTTGGTAAAAGCGGCACAGGCAATACAATTTTGGGACATAAGAAATTCAAGAGTTTGCCGGCAGGAAAATCTGTAACTCAATTTTGTGAACATGCAACGCTAGAACGGTTTGGTCGAAACTTACAAGTTGTTGATGTCCCAGGATTTCGGGAAACAAGTTCTTCTAAAGAGATACTACACCAACAGATCATGCAATGTGTTGCACTGGTTTCTCCCGGTATTCATGCGATTTTGTTTGTCATCCGAATCGGTCGATACACTGAAGAAGATGTCAAAACTGTGGAAGATTTCATCTTAATTTTTGGCCTAAAATCCAAGGACTTTGTCATTGTGATTTTTACGGGTGAAGATGACCTTGACGAAGACTACGACCTTCAAACGTTCATTCAAGAATCTCTCACAAAACATTCCTTCGAGAGGTCAGCAACCGCTACATTGCTGTTAACAACAAGACAACTGCTGGAGAAAAGAATCGATTTGTCGAGAGACTCCTTGAAAAAATTTAACAACTGTTGAGGGATAATAAACGCAGCTACTACACATGCGATATGCTGGAAACTGCAGATGAGCAAATAAAGAAGTTGGAAGACAAGAGAGCGAGGGAAATAGAAGACAAAAACAAAGAAAGAGATGAACAGATTATTGCTGAAGCTATAGCGGAATACAAAGCTCAGTTAGCCAAAGAGAAGGTTTCAAAGGAAGAGGAAACTAAACGCATTGAAGAGAAAAAAAGCGACATAAATATCCAAATTGACACAGATAATCATCTCGAAGCCCGCAATGAAGTGAGAGTAGAGTTGTCCGAAACATTAAAGCAATGCAATGCTGACATGATTGCAACCTGGGTAAAGGAACACAACAGGACCAACAGGAATTCACCTCCACCACAGAAGGAAGAGAAGAGTGACGCTGGTTTATTTGCATCGATGGGATCTGGAGCCAACATTAATGGTTTAGTGTAATGACTTAATGATTGTGTTGCCAACATCCAATTTTCAGGGAACATTACTTTATTGCATTTAAACAAAAATTAGATCCCATTTGATTCCCAACTGTTCTGATAATCTATCTCTCCTTTTTCGAACGTTCAATTCCTGTTGTCCATTTCAACATTAGGAGATGTTTACATCCCCATATGATGCCATTTAATTTGTCAAAATAAATACATATAGAACTTTTTTGAATTTTAACAGCGAGGTAAGCATTTGACTACAGTACAATAACACTGCAGATATTCTGTCAATGATTGCTTTGTAACACCGAAAACCATGATAAATTACGATTTAAAAAACCCCAATGTCTTTCTGAAATCAATGATAAAGCAATAAAAAAACATTTTTAGTTTAAGAGATATTTAATCTAGATACTATCATGTCAAGATAATAGCCTGAGACTCAGTGGTCTTATCACATAAACTTGTTATGGTATGACTACCTCTACATTTTAAACGAATACAACGCCATTATAAAAACAACTAAATTATCCTTCATTTTGCAGTACTTAGAGCTTGTAATTAAGTTTCCCTTTGTTCACTCTGAAGTTTTGACCTGAACACAACAAACATTTTGGCAAAATTTTGTTTGATTCTACAGAATGACAGCCCAAGTATACCATGATACGACATAGCTTTTAAAGTAGATAACCATATTACCTTTTATTTGGGATAGCATCAAGGTGATAGAAATAGTCCTTTATAATCCCTCAAAAATTGTTCTTCCATTGTGAAAATAAAGAAGCTATACATACATAGAATATTTTTGTCTTCCTCCTTGTTCCAGATAGAAAAAAATCGCATTTGCCTATTTACGTTCATCTGTCTTTCCGATATGACCACCATATGTGCAATATCTGTTCTAACTTGCCCTTACATGATGGTACAAATATCAATAGGTACTCTAGCAGTCAGTGTACCATCGTGTCAAATATAACTAAGATAAGATCTCACAAGTGAACTTTTACAGGATTTACAGTAAGACCGCCTCTATTTGTAATTATGTTACATATTTCATTCGATATAGAATTGAATTATCTTTCGGATGCCCTGTTCCATGTTTTTGGCTGCCTCACTTAATAGAAATTGTGATTAACATTCACATTCAGGTTGGCTTTCAGTTGGATTCTTCAGTAACCATCGTTACTTCAATAAATTCAGAAAACATCCATACTTGTGTTTATCATATACAAGCAATATACAATATATGGGGGAAATGCATAGGTAATAAACTTCAGAATACAGATTTGAGAATACTTACAATGTGCTACAAATATACCTTAGTACCTAAGAAGCAGCCAAGAAACGCCGTGTGAAAGAAATAAAGATGTCGTCATCCATAACATTGTCTTGTTTCACCTTTCCAAATTTCTGTACAAACATATAGCAATTTAATATTGAAATAGAGGTAGCATGTTAAAAGCGACAGACAGTGGTCTCTTAAAAAGGCAGTAGCACGTTTTCTTGTAGATAACACAGTGAAAGTTAACGTTTTCGATTGCAAGAAAATGCATCTTGTCCAAACTGATCGAGAAATCGGTCACTAAACGCCTTATGAGTCATTTATCAGCAACAAATATTCTGGATCCATTTCAGTCTGCACATCAGCCAAATGACTCCACAGAGACGTTACATCTCGGAGTGATTAATGATCTCAGATGTATTGTTGATAAAAGTGAAATAGCAACCTTTCTGCTTCTAGACTTGGGTGCAGCATTTGACACTTTGGACCACACTGGAACATCATGGTGGCATCCGAGGGACACCACTTTCATGGTTTTCATCCACACTCACTGAAAGTCAAGCAGTGATGGTTGGGAAAGCTGTCTCTCAGAAGTCCTCTGTATCCTGTGCAGTCCCCAAGGCTCAGTTCTTGGACACGTTCTCTTTCTTATGTATATGGATCAAATACCTTCCATCATTGATAAATTCAATATCCCTCACTATTAGAGTACTAAAACTGAACGATGAGAAAACTGATGTGTTGCTTGTTGGCAAATCACAACATTTTAAGACGATCACTTCAGAAAATGTACTACTGTGAATCTAGGGGTGTGGATAGAATCTGACCTCTCTATGCATGTCCAAGTTAACAAGTTGCGCAAAATGTGTTATTTCCATCTCTGCAGGATTGGAAATATGAGGAAATACATCACACAACAGAGCTAGTATATAGTCAGATGTCTAGTCACTTCTCGACTTGACTATTGTAATGCTCTTCTCACAGGCCTCAAGAAGTATCAACTCAATGAACTGCAGAAAGTACAAAATACAGCTGCCCGCATAATTTCTTTGAAGTCAAAGTCTGAAAGCATCACTCCTATTTTCAAATCCTTACACTGGCTTCCCATTGAATCCTGTATTAATTTCAAGATTCTTGTTTCAGTCTACAATTAATGCCTTCACCAACAAGCTCCATCTTACCTCAGTGACTTAATCATGGAATATACAGCACCCAGAACACTCCGATCTCAAAACCAGCTCCTACTAACTGTCAATTCTTTCAGACTATCCTCCTTTGGTAAACGATCCATTTACAAGGTCGCCCCAAGACTAAGATAGCTATGCCGCTCCACGGCAAAGCTTCAGAAGCACTTGCAGCAAATACATCTTATTTAAAAACCTACATGTTTTCCTCTGTTTACAAGTGACTCTATTTCCCTTTTTTGCGCGCCACTAGTAAGTCAAGTGTGTGGACAAGGGCGCTATGCCCAAATATCATTATTATTATTATTATTATTATTATTATTACTATTATTATTATTATTATTATTTTTATTTTTATTTATTTATTTATTTTATTTTATTTTATTATTTTATTCAAACGAGGAAGTTTTAAAACGAGTGTACTGCTATCAATTTAAATTTTCCTTCATCAAACGATGATATTTCCTCCATGACTGTCTTCCGTCTGTGTATAATTGAAGAATTAGATTGCAAGGCAAAACCGAAATGGAAATGTGAAACTTTCTTAAAAACATTTTTTCTCAACAGGTAAAATGTTTGGCCTTTTCTTGAAATCTAGAGAAACTTTTCTAAACATAATGAATTCCAATTGTCAATCAACTATAGTAAAGTCTTGGCAAATAGATAAATGTATTTAAGCTTTAATGATACGCTTCATAAATCAATTGTACTGGAAGTAAAATGGTTATCACTTATCTCAATTGTACAGCATGAAATGTTGATATGCATATCTAATTTTTCTTCGGGACGAATGTACATATGATTATCTTTTCAACAACATATATATTTTATAAATGTTATGTATAGTATGTCCTATGGGCCTGTGGCCTCTTTGACAGAGATAAACTATCAAAATGAAAGTAGCACATATATTTTATCACATAATCAGAGTTACAATATATGTCTTGTTTTGTAATCTTTTACCTATCAACATTTCACAATCACAAAAATCATTAATAATCATCAATGATACAGAACAGAACAGAACTTTATTACACATATGAGGTACAAATGACAGTTGTATACAAGCGTATTAATGATAAGCCGGAAGATTTAACAATTTGCGTAATTATTCTACAAAAGTTACTGAGGTTTTCTTTTTATGCTTGAATAGTTTATGAAGTTTTACCATAGTTGGTCTTTTCAGAAATCGTGTCGGTATATTCAAAGCTCTTTCTATAGTAAAATATGAACGATTAAAAATATAATGAATCTCATCTCTAACATCTCTAACACAATTTACATTTTCTTTCAGGTTAAGGTATACTATTCCATCTTCCTTTTTTTAAATCGTTAAATGGTGGCATGAAGTACTGAACAGTAGGAATGGGATAGCTTTATTTTTGGGCATGGACATTAAGTAATTTTCAAGTCCAAATTGCGGTTTTAAAAGAGAACATGATAAACCTTTCTTTTAATTTTCCACCTCAGAGCTCCAATTTTGTTTGGCGTTATATGTTAAAATATAGTGAGCAGGGCCTGCTTTCACAAAGCAGCCTTAACTAAGGTTAACCTTAACTCCCATACTTTAACATTGCACTAAGGTTACCTTAAGGACTTACGATTCACCATAGAGCATATATAAAGGTGTACTCTGTTTTACAGGTAAACGTTTTCTCATTAAGCAAATATGTACATTTTCAATTTGTTTAAGACCAAAGAAACCCCATATTTCACATCAAAATAGCAATATAGGTTTTACCATTGTGTCAAAAAGGTATAGCCGGCACTGGATTGACAGGTTAAAGATATGACTTTTAAGGAATATAAAAGTAAACTCTTCAAAAAAAGAAACTTGACATTCATGCGAAATATATTTTTTCGAAACGGGTCAATTTGTTCATGATACATACCTGTAATTTAAAGAGAGGCTTGCTCAAAAGTGTAAATTTACAAAAAACAATCGCCCATTAAAAGATTACGTTGTGTTCATGGACGAAAACGAGCGATTCGTCCAAATGCATTTTTTGCCAAAGCACGTGCAGCATGGGATCATGAAGGTTTATATGCAGATGAGTCTGCTTTAGGGGTATAAAAGGCCATATCAGCCGCTGTTCATTCAGACTACACAACATCGGTACAGCGACCTGAAGAATGCGAAAACTGAACAGAGCGCAACACAACAATGTTATTTGCAGACTGCATGCAGGAGCGACGCAGCGAGATGTTGCAACACACTTTGACGTTTCCAGACAGACCATCTCTTCATTGTGGACCCGTTTCAAAACTCGAAACAACGTTGATGATAGGCCAAGGTCAGGCACACCAAGGGTGACTACTCGGGCCGAAGATCGGTACATCCGACTTCTCCACCTACGGGAACGCACCACGACAGCAACGTCAACAACAACGCAGATACCAGGGCTGCGTCGAATATCCGACCAAACGGTACGAAACAAGCTGAGAGAGGCTGCACTTTTCCACGACGACCGATTGGACATCCCGTTTTAAAGCAACGTCATCTGCCCGAACGTCTCCAGTGGTGCAACAGAGGATGAGATGGGCACGTGCAAGTTGGAGAAGCGTTTTCTTCACTGATGTGTCCCGTTTTCTGCTTCGACTAAGTGATGGACGAGAACGTGTATACCGACGTCGTGGAGAACGTTATGCTGCAAACTGTGTTCAGGAGGTTGTCCCATTTGGAGGTGGGAATGTCATGGTGTGGGCCGGGATTCGTCACGGTGTTAGGACACCCCTTGTGCATGTTGTGGGTAACCTCACAAGAGTAAGGTATAGGGACTTGATCCTACAGCCTTACGTTATTACGATCCTACAGCCTTACGTCAACGTTCATGGTGGTCTCTTTCAGCAGGACAATGCTTGACCACATGTTGCACGTGTTAACAAGACTTTTTACAACGTAACAATGTCCAGACATTGCGATGGCCAGCCAGGTCACAAGATTTGTCACAAATCTCTGGGACGAACTGGATCGACCCGTGCGCAGTGGGAATCCACCACCCCAAAAACTTCCACGACTTCTTGCAGCACATCAGCACAGCACATCAGCACGAATGGCGAATTCCACAGGCTGTGATTGACAACTTGATTGCATCCATGGGTCGTCGGTGCTAAGCAATCAATGCAAATGTTGGCCATACCTGATACTGTCATTTGTGCACCCCTGTGATGTTGAAACACTTGTGCACCTGTGCATTTCAAGATCATGATTATTCTGAATAAAATTTACTGAACAGAGATCTTCAAACAGCGTTTTAGTTTTCATTTCAATGTTTAACTTGCATCTGTAGTCTTTAAATCGAACTTTTAAGGTGAGTGTCAAGTCCCTTTTTTTGAAGAGTTGATATTGCTTTTGTGGCATGTCGACAAAGATTTGTAATAGAAAGTTTAAAACTGCATTTCTCATAAAAATGACACCCAGGTATTTATACTCGATAACATAGTCTAAAGGAGAACCGTTGAGAAATATAACAGTGATGACAAACAATCATCAAAGGGCCACAGAGTATGTTGTTGGAGTCAAATATGTCAAAATACATAAATAGTTTTATTTCATCGGGAAGAGTTGGTTTGCTCTGATAATTCAGCATCTAAGTGCTTTTAAGTTCAGTACAGTGACAATTAACAGGTTAAAGTCGTCATTTGCGAACAAGAACCGGA
This sequence comes from Phorcus lineatus, assembly GCA_921293015.1. Taxonomy (NCBI): domain Eukaryota; kingdom Metazoa; phylum Mollusca; class Gastropoda; order Trochida; family Trochidae; genus Phorcus; species Phorcus lineatus. The sequence continues at coordinate 37,607,764 of OV121093.1, forward strand.
CAAATGCTTGCGCCAATGCCTAAAACGCAATTATTGAAACTTCTGTACAGAAGACATTAAGTCAAATATTTATTGATAGTGTTTTATAAGTGATTATGTAAATTGGACGCCAAATTTCAACTTCCGAAAAAATTGTATGTCCGTTTTTAATAGATCTTACTTCAGAAAAATATCATACTTCGGGAATATTAGAGATAACCATGAAACTTAAGAGGAGTGATTTGAACTTAACGTAACATGTATAATATTTTGGTTTTTACTTCAGTAACAGAAAAAATCATCAAACATACTCAGTGCCACTTTAATAATCAGCAGTTAAAATAACACTTGAAAAAATTGGGCAAATAATATCACGCAACGAGTGGACAATGTTTCAAGTTGTCTATATGATTTGTAAAAATCACACCAATCACTGCGAATGATGGTCATAAAGTGAACAGTCAAATGATCCCAATATTTAGGTCGCCACAGTGCATCAAGCTGTCAATCAGTTATACCGTGTGTCTCCAAAATTATAAAACAATTCTACTTGAAATATCGGAGACAGTCAATAATGTAACTAATGTTTCATTCCTCCCTATCTACAACTCAGTTTTCCATAGCCTATTTGCCAAAAGCTCAGTTGTCAATAGATTGGTTGTCCATTTCTTAGTTTTCTATAGCGTAGTTGTCCATAGCGTAGTTGTCCATAGCGTAGTTGTCCATAGCTCAGTTGTCCACGAAAGACTGATATAGTAGCATCAATTTATTTGCTTCAATTACTCTATCGTATGTCATCATCGCTAAAATCATTTTTCACTATTGTTTAACTGTTCTGTTTTTCAAACAAATAGACATGGTTGTAACCTCTTTGATTGTAGTTCTATATCTTGATCTCTAAACAGACTCCAATGAGATAACGATTCACATGATCTTGAACCAAGAAACAATTCAAAGATTCTCATAGATGATGGTTGATCTTTGATATTCTTTCACAGCATCGAAACAGAATCTGTACTGGTCCTAAAATGAAAACGATATTTAGATAATTACAATAAATATCCTGGTGTTTGTGATTGTTGCTAATGAAAGATAACATACACCTTACTATGTATCATTATAACAATTAATAGAAAAGTTACAAACCGATAATTTATCGCGGAATGATGTAACCAATAACACAAAATTGAATGACTCCTTAAACACATCATTTAAACATCGCTCTTATTTCGAATATCAATTTGTTTTCTACAGTAATATAGAATCATATTGTCTAACGATAAGTTTTTGTTGCTTATGACTAACAATATCATCTCTTGTTAACATTAGCACTGGTAGTTTATTGGTTTTAAAGGCCATGTGCACCATTGAAACTACATTCCTAACGTGAAAGTGATAAATAATATACACGCACTTTGCTACATTTAGAGCACAATGCAATCAATGAGTTTATAAAAATAAATTCAGAACATTGTATGTATTTGACTTTAATGAAATATACTTTAAATCAAATTTTGGACCGACAGCCAAATTCTTAGTACAATTCTAACAAATACACAGACACTCATCTCCATCCTGCTTCTTTTAATAAATCCCTCTCTCATGTTTTATTGTTTCGTAGCGCAACCATTTTTAACTGGAGATATGTCTGATACTGTTGTTAAAGAGCAAATGTGTTGAAAATATTCAATATAAACAAGTAATGACATAAATGGTAAGTCATTCTGGAGCTTGTTGGTAATACCTACGAGAGACTGTATGAAGCTTGGCCTGATGCTCTGGAGTTCCCGGATGTCCAGAAAGATGTCAACCTCTTGGTCAAGTCTCAGCCTCGTTATGATTTTCAGCACCCCACAGAACAGTCCACAGAGATCAGAACCATTACTGTCAAGAATAGAAAAATCATACCAGACAAAGTTTACTGAAACATTCTAATTGAGTAACACCATTTCTGTCAAGAAAAGAAAAAATGACCTGTTGAGACGTTAATTTGTTTTTATAGGTATTTCTGCTGATTTACAAGACAAAATGATTTTTCAAATTTACCAATTTATTATTTACCATTTATAAGTGTCAGTTAAATAATAACAGACGAAGACAAGGTGTATGTAACGTGTCAGTGAAATTAAGTTAACAGGGGTTGATAAAGAGGGTCATGTGTTTTAGCTGGGTGAGTGCCAAACAAAAATCTAAAGTTTAAAATGTGTTCTTTCTTCTCCATAAGACTTTATTTACAAGGTGTGTTTTTGAGTTATTGTAGTCATATGTAAGCATTAGTTAATTATGATGATAGGAATTGACTTACTTGCAATGGAGGAGGACTTCACCTTGTTTAAATATGCCTCTCGTCTCCGTCTCTTTCACAAAATCAAGTAGGTCTGAAGGGCGGGTATAGCTTGGTCTGTAAACGGTGATCTGGCGGGTTGCTTTGGGCTTGTTAAAAGATAAAGATATAATCGGAAAATAACATTCAATATTGTCCGAAATTTGAATTGTATCATCTAGTGTTATGAGAACTATGGATTAAGATCACTCATGTTTATCAGAAAAGTATAGCTTATGTGCTCCGCCTGTCTCTATGTCAAAATTAGTTGCGGTGATTGATATATTGAGTTGAATTATAAGTCTGACATTGTGAATGTCCATATAATGAATCAAGGTACATTTAAAGTTGAGCTTATGTAAAATCGAATATAAACATTAATTTCATGAAGAGAATTTATGGATTAAATGTTAGATTGCAGTTTTCCGGATATGAATATCTCTAAAGACGGATTATCTATGCACAGAAATTAGTTGGAAGACATCTCTATGCATTATTATCATTATTTCCAACTACAAACATTCTTCAACAACAAGCACTTTGATGTGTTACCTCCAACAGACATGTTAAGCTGATCTGTGACTGAGTAAAACTGCTTTCTCTCTTCCACTTGTCCAGACAGATCTGGAATGGTCTAGTCTCCATTGGATATATATTTGGATACAGGATCTGAAGTGTAATTTTGGTAATAGAAAAGTTTAAAGAAACCAAACCAGCATTGATATGAACGTGAAAGGATCCTAGTGAAAAGGTTACCGTCAGCCTAAAGAGATAGATATACAAGAGAGCACCAAGCCAGCCACCCTTCATACTCGTTCCCACATTTTTACTAAAACACCAGTCTAACTATTTCATTTATTTAAAAAAGAAACGATTGGCAAGTTTCAAAGTATAACATGTACCTCATAATCTTCCAGACAGATGACGTTGACGATGCCATGATCATAGATAAGTCTCCAGAAGTCCACGACGGTGTCTGGCAGTGGTGTCTGTGTCGCTATCAGCGCCGAATGACGAACATACGACTATTTGGATAGAAATAGTGAAATCTGTTTATGGGACTCAAAGTACGCAGCAAGTACAGAGCAAACTGTTCATTTTCAGAAACTTGAGTGTTTCCTTCAATCATTTTTCATATCTACAACGTCTTTTTACATCACAATTCAGTAAAAGCAACACAATTAAATCAGTCACCACTAACTGAGTGTTATAGAAAAGGAATCACGAGATTAAACAAAAATGTTTTTACAAATGACTTCATTTTAAATTAATAATGATCTCACTCACTGGAAGGACGACTGCGTTAATAAAAGTGTTCCGACCTGTAATAACTGTTGCTAGATTGGGCCTTGATTTGTTGTCTGAAAAAACGTGGGAATAACAAATCAAATATGTATAAGAAGTTCAGGAAGAACGCAAACGTCGCTGTATATGAAATGTCGACACATTTTGTACATTCGTGATACATTATAATACAATAACGTTGCCTTGGCCATAGTCAATGTGAGTGGCTGACATCCATTCAGAATTTTTCCCCTAAAAAAACCCCCAACTATTCCATATTATTAGTAATGATAACATTCCGTCAAGGATGACCTAGGGATATATTATTCCCTCGAAAGGTTTTATGCAACGAGAGGAACGCGAGATGCATAAAACGTTTCAAGGGAATAAAATATCCCTATGTCACCCTTGACGGAATGTGATAACGATTTTATCTTACCGAATGTCTTAATGTATTATCAACAAGACAAACAGAAATGAACGACACCTATGACCTGATCACATGACTTTGATTGACATGGAAGCACGCTTTACGCATGTAGTCAAGTATAAGGGATTGATCATTCCTTAGTGACGGTGTATATTGCTATTTGTTTAGGGTCACGTAGACCAGTCAGAGATCGGCATTCTTACATGAGGTGGGATAAAAAAACTATATATAAAGAACAATATATTTTGAAACTTACCTGGGAGGATATTCTGATCTCTGTTTTTGGAGAAATTTTCAGGTAACCTTGCGTCTGACACCTGCTTCTCTGTGAATGTTTTCCTCAATGTGTTGAGTGTCTGAAAATAATGATGAATCTTTTTCCTCATGTTGTAATACATTTGCTCCTATTCAAATATAAATGTCTAATCGCAGAGATCTTGAAAGGACATGTTTTTTTTAAGAACGTTTCAGAAATCAATAACTGTTTCCGTACATTTACCCTTATTATTTTCCATTTCTTTCCGTAACTCACTTATGAGAGTCGACAGAGCCACAACAAGCTAAAGTATTTTTTTGGGGAGTTAATTTGACATAAGAAGCTCTCCGGTTAGAAAATGCAACAGACAAACAATAGAGTAAAACGAAAAATAAGGCACTCCAATGTACAGTTTTATATCGTCAGCAAGAGAAAATCAATGACACATGTAAGACTTTAAAGAGATAGAGATAAAAAAAACCACAATGCCTCAAACTCTCTTTGAATTTCCCTCTTTTGATCATCTGTGACGATGTTCTCAGTACCAAACTTGAGCTGGAACTCTCTACTGGTGTAAAATGTGTTCTTACTGCGTACAGCTTCAAGAACCACCTCGTGTAGAAATCTGTACTGGCTCTGTTGGAATGAATGTATATGGTAAAGTGTGTTCAATGTTGATAACTTTAAGGTAAAATCAAAGTTCAGTATTTGAAATTATTGTACCATTTGTTGATGCAAGAACTTGAGACAATGAACTCACACCATTTGATAGAAGACAGTTTATTCATTATAAGCGTTGTGCCTTGTTCCATGAAATATTTGCCTTATACTGGTCAGCTTGGCTTTAATTGACTTCATTATACATAATTCTGTCAAAGGACATTACAGCTGGCCAGTTATTTCCTAACAATCTTCTTTATGTTATTGAATGGTGAGGTTCAAAAACTACAAAAGAAACAAATAAAATCCTTACTGAAAATGTTTCAAAAACCATGTTCCATTAATAACAAAAAAGGGTTTCTCAAAAACAATTAAATTACACATTTCAGAGGAAATTTTACTGCAAGATACATATATCTGTGCTATAATACTTGAATGAAAAAAACCATAAAGATAAATAGTCATTACTGCATTGAATTTGAATTACAAATTAATATTTTAACCTACTCCAAAGACAAAATTATTATTCAAATTGCAAATATATGGTTTGCTTATTTAATACCTTAAATATAAATGAATTTTTAGACAAAAGCAAAAGACTCACATCTGTGTTCCTAAAATCAACCTGTTCACTTAAAATCAGTCACTGTTGTGCCATGTGCTATAAAGCTGCATGAGATTCTCATGTAACATGTCCCACGACATGACCATATAGGGAAAACATCAAGACTGTTCCTTCTAGACTTGAGCCTGGCTCTAATATCAAGTAGTAGACTTTGTAAAAATGAAAACATTTCTTTTCTATAACTTTTGGACATTAACATAACTGATTATTGGCTTTGTTAAATAAGAAAAAATAATAAAGAAATACTTTGTAACTTAAAAAACTTTGAAGTAAAATCTGCATCCACACAAGGATTAAGTTAAAATGCTCCTTCGCCTCCAATGAAAGACATTTATTCAAATATCCGCTTCTAAGTTTAATTACGTAAAAATTGAGAACACAATGAATTTAGATAACTTATTAATCTAGAAAATCAGATGACATTGAAGATTCTTCAGTGTCTTAAAAAACAGCATCGGTCAGGAGGCTACCTTGCTCACATATGTCAATTTCCTTGAATTTTTATTAGAAATATATCAACTTACCATACTTTGAACCATGTTCATTCGACACTTCCTCATCTGGTTGACACAGTTGAACACGTTCACTTTCTTCTCTCTCTCCGCCTCCTCAATCAGCCAGTCTAGGGCGATGAATGTTCCTGTTTGTCCCATGCCAGTACTGGAAATAATTAACTGATTTAGTTAAATGGACCGTTTAATACAACCCGCATATTAAGGGACATTGTGATGTTGTGTCTTCAATCCAGTTGTAGCAATATCAAAGCAATCCACATTGTAAACGTTAGAAAACATTATTCCCAAAACTTGGTCTTCTTATGACTAACCTTACTTAGCAACATCCTCTCACTTTAATTGATATTCGGGAAAAAGTTTATTGTTTTGGAGATCCCTTCTTATAAGTTAATTAAGATAGTTATGATGTAAGTTATGATAGTAATATATGAGTATGAAAACATCAGCTTAATCGAGGATTCAATATAGACGCATTGCTATGTCATCCCTTGATGTCATGGAGGATTTATGAAACAGAGTTGGTGACTGAAAGTCTCTTATGCTCTGAAGACGAAGGACAATCAAGAGGGAATCTTTAGTATATATGCCCTTATCGTTGGACTTGGTCTTGACTTTAGTCACACTTATACGTTTTTTACTATGTATAACAGGACATCATCACCTGCAGTGTACAACCACATGTCCGGTATCATGTTCCTGATGTAGGCGCCGGAACGTCTTCCAAAAGGACACCAAGGCTGGAGCTGAGGGGACATTATGATCTGGCCAGGAGGTAAACTGCAGCTGAGTTACCTCCCTTGTGTCTGATGTCTACAAGGAAGGGTTTATATTATAGGAAATGGGATTTAGACTTCCTGCTCTTTGAAAATGCAACACAGAAGCAGAATTGAAAACCTGATTACAATATTCCTCACATCAGTCTGAATTAACTCATTAACACCGAGAGCCGCGTATATACGTCAAAATAATGAGATCCTCACAGCGAGAGCCGCATATAAGCGTCCGTTAATTAGCAGTTTCTCACGCTTATGTGCGTTAATAGAAAGCACCTTTTATTCAGCGAGAGCCGCGTATGTGCGTCCGTCATATAGTATAACAATGAACTTATTTTAAAATCAGTTTAGCATCCATTAGTGTAGATAACAGTTTCGTAAATAAGAAGCTATCCTCGGGAAAGCAATAAGAAATGAAAATCGTTTCCCTTTGTAAAAAAATATGCTACGTTTGGTAAATGAAAACATTCTGCATATGTTGGTCTTGGAAGGGTAAAATAAACACTTTAAAAAGAAGGTTTATTAAATCAGATGAAACGATTGTAGTCTTTGTGAAGTTACCAATTTTGAAACATTGTTAGAAACATTTTATTTGTTAAACGCATTGAATTCATTTATAATGAGACGAAACGAGAGGAAGCGTTATTATAAACATTCATGTACATGTATTCATAAATCATTTGATAAGAATTTGAGGCTATTGAAAGTGATTTTACCTTTACTTCTTGAATGCATCACTTTGAGGATGTCATGTCATGAACTATCAATTTAATAAATGCATGTAGTTAATATTTTGAACGCCAGTGTTGTTCTACTTTGAATACTATTATTAATATGACAGTTTGTTCGAATATTACTTTACTGAACTAGCTGAGCGCATCCTATATCAAGCACGGTCAGTAGCTGTCCTGTAACAATAATAGTTTAAGCATGTACATGTTTTTTCTTCTTCTACAATATCCTTCATATATCAACGACCCTGTCTGTCATTGAATGGATACATGCACATGTTAAATTATATTTAGAGTTGACAACGTCTTACAGAATAAATCACTTGGTCAATATCAATATTCATTACATTCGTTAATGTTCGTTAAACTCAATGTTGAAATATCACATCTTATATTCCTGTGAATTATTAATATCCAGCACCTGCATCTATCTTCACGAAACTACAAAACAATCAAGACTTTATGGCACAAGGCTAGACAGTGTCCGTTCAACTATGGCGCACAAAGGCCCTGCGAAAAGATGGGTTTTTTGAGCTAATTGCTCTCGCTACAGCGAGCAGCGTCTGTGGACAGTGGCCCAGGCGTTGAGCCGTGAAGCTGTCTCGGCGTTAATAAGTTAATGTCTAAATACAATGAATCGCTGAATCCATAAGGAAGATGATGACGTCGTGACCAAAGGCTTGAACTGATCTTACATTATGTATAGGTTTCACTGGGTGAAAAGAAGATATTTAATATATTTACAAACATTTACAAAAGATTAAATATCATCTTTTATAGATATTTACATTTTGTAAATATCATGTTTAATCCGTTGTAAATGTTTGTAAATATTTTTAAATATTTGTAAATATTTGTAAATATTTTTAAATATTTTTAAATGTTTGTAAATATCATCTTTAATCTTTTTTAAATATTGTAAATATCATCTTTAATCTTTTTTAAATATTGTAAATAGCATCTTTAATCTTTTTTAAATATTGTAAATAGCATCTTTAATCTTTTTTAAATATTGTAAAAAACATCTTTAATCTTTATTAAATATTGTAAATATTATCTTTATTCTGTTTTAAATCTTGTAAATATCATCGTTATCCTGTATGAAATCTTTGTAAATATCATTTTAATCTGTATGAAATATTTGATTTCATACATTTTTAAAAATCTCTTTTAGTTATTTTTTATATGAAATTTAAGTTGTATGTCTGCAAAATAGATAAACTATATATGACATTCTTAAATCTTATATATATCTTAAGATGGGACACATCCTAACTTGGAATCCTTAATTACTTGATACGTTTGTATTTGTCATTGTCTACGAGCAATTGGATATAAAATGCATTGTAAACAAATAATTGAATTAAGTTTTGTCGTTATATATCCCAAAAGTACAAATTTGGAAAAAGTATTGTTTTCTGCTTTTTTTTAAGTGTTCAACCATAACAAAAATTGAATCGATATAAACAGAGTGAAAACACTAAACGACATGCATTCGTTTTAAACATATTTATTAACATTGTTGTTAAAAATATGAAATGTACAAATCTATTTTGCCAATACCTTGTTTTTTTCCTTAAAAAAATATAGATAATTATTGACCGAGGCTGAAATCATTCTTATAGAGATCCATGTTGATGAATACATATTCTTTTGAAATTGAAATTGAAATAACGTACCTGATACGTAGTATATAACCAAATTATCAATGTATCCTACAGTGTTATCAGACAAGGAACTGCAAATTACATCGTTTATCATATTTTGAAAGTCGGGTGTCCAAAATTTTTAATACTTTGAACGTCTAGGACCTTACCTAGCCTCAATACTTATATAGTTTACAAACTAATAAGTCAATAGTGAGGAAAATAAACATTATGAAACTAAGACGATATTCTTATTAATAATACATATCTTACCTTTTTATTCAGAGACAGAATGACTCTTGATAATCCCCAACTTCTCTATATTGGCACTCCAACTTGGAATTTCTCTCAGTTTTCAAAATAAACTATTTTTGAAACTAAGATTATTCCTACTCAATGTTACTCTAAGCGTTTATTACAAGTTAAGTTATACATATATTGACAGTTATTGATCCACACTGCCGTCCTAGTTTAGAATCACTTTTTTATTCAAATATGAGCCGTTTGGGAGAGTAGGTGATCATTACCTTTCAACGTGTATAACTAAACATTTAGAATAATGTTCATATTGCTGATAGTAACAAATATTATTGAAGATAGACAGACGGTTATGTAAGTGTTTATTTTTTTTGGAGTTTTTAGTGGAGGCAGAAAAAAATCCAAAATAAAACGGTGAGTAGGAGTCATTTCGATTCTTTAATAACATTTAGCTTTACAGCTAAGCGACGGTTATAATACAAAAATGCAATGACATTTCTTACTTAACGTTTGAAATATATCCACGTTGCCTCTTGGTAAAATTATAGTGGATATACATTATTCATTATATATTTTATACATCGTAATGTTTGTTAATATATTTGTTTTCTATTTAAATTTTAGTTTGTGTACTTTATGAGTATTGAGTTTAGGTTAGGTCCTAGCCGTTCAAATATGCTTAATATTACAATTAGGGACGAACAATGAATGATGCTACTTCTCTAATATTTTTCTATTTTATGTCAACTTAGCTATTTGATATAGTGATATAGTAAGATAATGGTCTGCTTGTACAACACGAACATGTACAACAACGCTATCTGTTTTAGCCTTATGCAAAGCTGCCACGTTAACTTATTTATATATATAAATATACATAATAATATGTATAATAATCAAAATAAATCAAACAATCAAATACACATTTATATACATTAAGAAAATTGTTTTGTGCGTTGATAAAAACTATATATCTAGAGACATTTAATGTTTGATGTCAATGGCATATGATAATACTCTTTGCAGTATCGAATAATACATTGCCCTGTCCTCCATATAACCTATATCTTATAGTGATTTAACTGTGCCGTTTAATGATAAAACCGTCGTTCAATTGAAATGATAGATACGCTTTGTTGCACACGGTGTAACAAGTTTCCTTTGATCTCCACTAAATACCTACTGACACGTGTATTAACCCAAATCACTAAGGCTTCATTCAAATAACAACGTTACGCTTCGTCTGATTGCATTGTTACGGTAATTGCCTGGTAAAAGACTATGTCCCAGCCATATCTTAGACACTTGGCTGAAATGGAACAGTCCTAATTAGTGCTCCCCTAGCTTACACTGATCAAAAGGGAGATTAATTTTGAAATAAATAATGAAATAATAAAACTAATAATGAAAACAGAAAGGTATGTGTTAGCTAAAGAGTTGTTTTCATTTGTCAAATCAAGTCAAATTTATCTCAAAAGTCATAAATGATGACATAGAGTGAACAAAACATACATGAACATATAACTTAATAGACATATCAAGCATACGCAGACCATTTTTTATACAAAGAGTACAAAATCGGTTTGTATGTGATGGACATACATGAAATATATTTTTCAATTGATGAATGTTTACAATAATATGCAGGAAGATCTTTATCTCGTAAATCATTAAAAAGGTTACACTCTGGCACACATTGAAATTCATCCCCTATCTTCTGCTTACATGACGGACATGATGATAAATTCAAAGGAAGTTGCAAAAAAAAAGTTTTCAAGATATAAATCATCCTTATGCTTGTCATAATAACAACCTTTCGGAGATGAAAAGTCGAAATACAAATTGTAGTAAACCCAAAACAAATATATTTATAACTCAATATACTGAAGTAGTATTTTATCATACAGTTGTTCCTGAAAAAAAGCATACTACCCACTCATCGTTAACTAGATGAGATATATATGTATTTGTTAACTTTTTCCATAAAGAGGAGATGTAACGTACAAGTTTGATTATTATAAGAATCATTAGAGCCAATTAGAGAGATAATATAATATGCTGTAATTCGACTACTAGGAGATCTTTTATAACCCTGTTTTGGATGACCGCCTATTGAGACTGGCGAACGCTTACACAAAATCCCTTAAGGATGACTCGAAGCCACGCCCATTTGACAGAAGTCGTAATTGATGTACACATGTCATGGAATAGTACGCATAGCATCATATTAAAACACTGTCTCTCGCTTGGAACAATACATATAATTAAATATATATTTAACATCAATTTATCTGAGGTTTGAGTTGTTTGGATGACCTAATCTTTTTAAACAGCTGTTATGACTGTGAGATGTCCTGTTGTTTTTTCATTAAGGAGGTTATACTTCCGTTATACTTACTTATTGTTTTGCCCTTTATATCAGTCTATTAGAGGAATTGTTTGTATCTTGTCTTGATAATTAGGAAGGTTTTTAATATGCTTTCGTCAAACCAATACTTTATTCTATACTTAATAATCCCGTTTTAACTCTTGATAGTGCCAAGGCCTGCTATGATATCCTTATGACGTAATATGTTATACAGATGACATGTTTTATTATTTTAGTCCTTTAATGTAGATGCCTTTACTTTACATATCAACATTATAACTGTATCAGTGTCTCTCATAAATCGCTGTGCGATTGGTTGTATATACCAGTGAGACAAAAATCTGCAAACTAGCACGTCATGCGGCAGGACACGCCTCAGTGACCACGGGCCAGTTCAGTTCTGGTCACTGGTGCTAATTAGCTGGTGATTCGAAAAAGCAGTATCAAGTTGTTTATTGGCCAATTTCGAAAATTTGAATTCAAGTTACTGGCAAATTAGAATACATATATTATGAATCACGAAAGTTTCCGTGGGTCACTTCAGTCAGTCCCCCAACTTATTTGTGAAAAAGGATCACCAAGTAGGTTGATACGGAACATTCATATCAGGTTATTTCTGATTCGTTTATAATATATATACTTATTTTTATATATTATATAATTTATGAACCGATTAATAACTAGACCCTGACTATTTAAGTCTATACCCACAACTGCTTTAAGGGGTTACTTAGTATTCTCGGCCCTGGGAAAGTGGTGGTTTGATCTCGGGATAACGCGCCAAAACCAAAATCAAGTATTCCATAAAGCTCTAAAAGGTATACCAAAAGGCTACAGGTTTTAGGTGATAAATCAAACAGGCAAGGCTAGTTTTATGTCCCTGCTTAAAGGCGATATGTTTGGAACTTATGTCAGATTTAGCTTTTATTATAAGTGTATATCTGTAATGCGCAGCGTATGTTGTTGTAGCCAAATATGGCATTTTATATGATTGATTTCACTTTAAATAGTTCAGTAAAGTCTCGTTTTCTTAAATTTCCTATTATCAATCATACAAATATTAATACTTCATTGTCTCATTTTATATGATGCATCGCTCAATTTGACTGACAACATCTATATACAGTTAAAAGTTAAAAGAAGTTTAATCACCTCATTAATACTTTGGTAATTGATGACGGCAGATCATTTGAGTTTAAGATGTCAAAAGCTTTGTTGAAAAAACACAAAATCTAATTGTGTACATAAGTCTTAGATTTCAGTAGCTTTGTTGAAAAAGCTTTACTTTGTTTACAGATCTAAGTAACTCAGCATAAACAACACATATTACTTCAACCATAAGTATTTCCAACATGATACAGAAAATGAGAAAAACTGTTTTATATCGCATGAATGGTTAATTATACACACCTTTATTATTTATTCTGAAAGTAACTGGCGCGGTTTGTCCCGGATCATTATGGTATTCTTCGTTTCTTCTTCAGTGTATATTGATCCGGAAGTAAACAATGGCAGAGAAGATAGATATAATTTGAGGTTTTACCCTGTTTATACAGTGGCATTATCCGTTCGCTCCTTGTAATCAAACATATCCTGTGCACTTGTGTTTTTATTGTAGTGATTTGTTTCATTGCTAAATGACTCACTTCTAATGTTTCCTCTATGTGTGAAATATAGATATGTAATTCATTTGTAGTCTTTTGTTTATACATCGTTACAATACATCGAGTGTACATATTAATATTCATATTACATATTTACATAACCATTTTATATATCTTGTTAAATGAGCGTTAATTGTATTACCAAACTAATCAGTCCGCATGTTATATTATATAATATTTATTTTACTGAATTATGGATAACATTTTATCCTGGTATAGTGTTCAATGAATGCTAGATTCACGGAAATAAGTTCAGTAAAAACATACTAAAATTGACATGACATCCTTTTCATTTTTGAAATAGATATTGTTTTAACCAAGATGACATGAGTAAATCCTTCCATACCTCATGTAGATCTCACTTACCTTGTATACCTATATCAATAACAAGGATGAAATCCCAACAAAAAATATTAAGTTACTCACCAGAGGAGTTCTTGAATCTTGACCAACACACGAGCAAGAGTCGTAAATCCAGTTCTTTAAATTTTGTTATATACTAAGTTTTGACCAATTGTAGGGGGTTCAAGCTAATATATTGTCACATGTCATGTCTCCTGAACTTTTGATTGCCTAACACTCTCCCCTTCCACAAGACAAGTACATCCGTGCACCTGCGATAAGACCCAATAGACTGACTGGAGCCAACTAATTAGCCTTTCCTGTAATTAGTCTTGAGATCATAAGGATCGAAGAGTCTTTACGACAATAATTATGTAATGAACGGGGCTGTAAAATATGGCATTAGCCAGGGGTGAGACGTCTCAATTTGTTCCTCCTTCAAGAAATACCCTATCCTGCCCATCCCACATTATCAACTTGTTCAATAAAAATATGTCACCAGACAGTTGAATCTTTTTATAAAGGCTGCGGCCCGAGCGTGACATCAGCATTCGCTGGAAAGCGCTCGTTAAACTCTTAATCTAAGTAAGTAAGTAAGTTGAATCTTGAATTCTTAAATATGACCAATTCAGAGAAGATTATCAAGACTCATGGAACACATGCAATTCGTGAAGCGGGAGTTAACATTTCACTCACTGAAAGTGCAAGGTATTATACCTTTTAGTCACTTATCTTTTACAATATTTTGATATATCTTTGAGAAAAAAACGCGTGGCACTTCAAAGTCGTGGCTAGAGTAAGAATCTTTGTTTGCTTAAATGTATTTCCATTGATAAATAGAACACCTTATAGAGTTGTATTTCAGTTTCAAAACGTTAGTCAATAGACTAAACGCGTTTTGAGTCAAAACTGATAAAATTTCAAAATGGGACCGACGTATATACCTTTGTAAGATTCTTGAAGCCATGTATCATACTAAAATTGATTTTATTTACATGTAGGAACATAACATTTAGTTTCAAAATGTTAGTATTTTATTACATAGTACTGGTAATTTGTAAATTTCCATAAGGATAAGCAGGTCGAATTGTAAGCTGTGCAAGTATGTGACATACATTGGACCGAAACATATAAAATATCATGCAAGATGATGTTTAAAACTTAAACAATTTTTTCTATTCATTAAAGTATCTACATGATCAATGCAAAAAGGGCCCAATTTGTTAAAACAACATGGACCATTCCGAGATCTGTGTATGTTGTTTTAGCCATACACCAGTCACAAGTGGTGCCCACTAATTACTGTTTGTCATTTATGACTCAATGCCAATCTCTCGTTCTCATGCCAAGCTGTCAGATTAACACTGTGCATGCTCAGTGCTGAATGGAAACTGTTGTAGCTTACATTGTGTATAAGGATATACAAGTTACAAGAATGGATAATATATATCAGGGTCTGAGGTAGGTCATTTTACAAAGGGTTTTTTCAAGTCAGATTTACCACATATATTGTCAAAACTGATTTTAAGAAGGACGCTAGATTTATACAATATTAACTTTGAATTTTTTAAAAGAAAGGGTTTTCATCTAACCATGAGTGACTTTGTATGTCGTTTGATTCGATAGAACTAGTTATAATGCAGATAATTATTTTTTTTCATATTAATTGTGGAATAGTTCTTTAAATCAAATATATTAATAAAAAAAATTCAAATACAGTGGTATTGTAATCAATGCACTTTATATTCAAAGGTAATCCCAGTCAGTAAGTTAACATAACTGTAAGAGTATTTAGGAGCAGTATATACAGCAATTGATGATCGAACTTCATATTTAAATAAAATATTGATGGTAATGAATTTTAAAAAGGAGCAAAACGAATAATATTATTAACCTCGCTGTATATGAGTCTTTGTGAAAAATCATGCAAATTCCATCAGATTTCCATTTTAACTACCGTTCATCTTTTATCCATCTTAGAAACTTTTAGAAGATAAGGGAATAAAAGAATGTTGATCATCCCATTCCAAAGGCAATGCTATCAAATTTACGAAACCTTTTATCAATATCTTTCATTACAAAGTAACTTTATTTATCAGATATCTCCTTATTCTCTTTCAATGATATAAGCAAGGCACCAAGGTACAAGCCTATACGAATCTAAGTTCAATATTAAAAAAAGATTAACATTTTTTATATCGACAAAAAAGATGTTCTTTACAATATCTAATAAAGATTAAAGTTTTTATTGACACTATTTTATACATATGTTATTTACAATATCTAATACAGATAAAAGATGTAATTTTCAATATCAAAATGCAGATTAAAGATGTATTTTTCAATATCTAATGCAGATTAAATATGTAATTTACATAATCTAATGCAGATTAAAGATGATATTTACAAATATCTAATGCAGATTAAAGATGATATTTACAAACTAATCATCATATTTAAAAATATTTATTTCAGATTAAAAATGATATTTAAAAACATTTAAAAACATTTACAAAACTTTACAAAACTTTACAAACCTTTTCAAATATTTACAAAGGGATTAAATATCTTGAAAATATCTTGTAAAGATGACATTTAATATATTTATTATTTTGTAAAGAAGTATTTTAATCTTTGTAAATATCTTGTAAAAAACAATTTTAATAGATATTTACAAGATTTTAAATATCATTTTTTCACGCAGTGTTTGTTGCAAAAGTCCTGAGAAATATGTGATTTGATTGCGAATACTGCGACTATGTAGGAATCTTTGTCTTAGTACTCTTCAATTCATCTTCATATTTCGAAAACTTCGTTTCCTTATTCAAATATTCATAACTTTGTGATTGTCTACGTATCTACTACTCTTGATTCAAATTGCGAAAATGTTCATATACTTTCATAAAACTTTTCATGTATCACGCCACCACCCAATCCTTGCTGTGACAAGGTATTGATATTATGTGGAAATTTTCAAAACAAACGCATCCAGGCAAGGTAACTTACATATACATCGTGTTCAATCTTGAATCTCCTGATGATATAGTCTCTCCACACTGTCGAGTACTTTGATGTTGCCAAACTTTCCCATCTCCTTGTCATCCGGCCAGTACTGCTCACACATGACCATTTATAACAAAAAGGCCATTAATAACAGTATAATGTTTATGGGTTTTGTCTCAGTTTATTCAACTAGATTAGATAAAAGTACAAAACGTATTAAAGGTTTGTTTCTCATCAAACAAAACTATCTAGCGTTTTTGGAGATTCACCAATAAAGTGGTATAATGACTTTAACCATAAGAAAGGAATATTAGTATGCATTTCTAGTTTTTCTGCGAAATTTACTATACTCTGAAATTCGATTGCTCGTTGATAGTTGCTGAAAGGATAATGGTAAATTTACCTTCGTCAGCTCCATACGTTTGGTCACCATGACGATATGTGAGACATTCTCCTGCCATATCATGCGCCAAAACTCATCCACCGTGGATAGGTTGGGACCTGGAATTGAACATCCTTGACATCGTTGAAATCGTTGAAATGGTTGAAATGGTATACTAGACATGAAAACTTATTGACAAATAATAAATTGCAAACGGTATTAAAAAGTTGCTATACCTACATATATGTCATAATCTCGTACTTTGCTTTGCTAATATCTGTCAATTTTTTGTTTGCTGCAGCCAATCAAAGACGGGGCATTGAAATTGTGGTTACAGCTCGATATGATTGCGGCCATATGATTGGTAAAATTTTCGATACCTGATAGAACATCAGAAGTTTTGTGCTCATAAGGTGGGCAAACGTGTTGAGCTCTTAACTTAAACAGGTTACAGTTAATGGATAGTTAGCTATTAATCCACTAACAGGTCTCTGTCATTTCATCAACCTTAGTGTATATACATTCACTAATGATTAGGCCTCAACTTAGGTTGTTTGCAAAACTATACTCTCGATTTTCATTATGAAACTAAAATTAACATACAATCAGAAAATGTTATAGTCGTGATTACAATAATAATTTCAATATACGTTCTCTGTAAAGCAATATATATTGACAATTTTTGATAGATTTATGACACTTCACACTGTTAAGGGTGGCAATGAAATTAATACCATATGGTTATTTCATGTGATTGTTTTACATGTGAGAGTTATTACGTACACAATTTAAAAAAAAAATATTGTAAGTAATGGTAAATACATAAAAATATAAGAAACACTCCATGTTTCCATTTGTTTGATTTTCAAACGGCAGAATCATACAGAATCATTGATGTTTGATGAATGTAAACGTATGCCATGTTAAACACATATAGAATCGTTGATGTTTGATAAATGTAAACGTATGCCATGTTAAACACATACAGAATCGTTGATGTTTGGTAAATGTAAACGTATGCCATGTTAAACACATACAGAATCGTTGATGTTTGATGAATGTAAACATATGGCTTGTTGAACACATACAGAATCATTGATGTTTGAAAAATGTAAACGTATGCCCTGTTTAAGATAAACAAAAAAAACGTGATCTACTACCTTGAGCTGCAATGTAGTTTTTTGTGTTCCCGTAACCCTGGAAACAGACATAGCCATTAAATCATATTGGAGAAACAAAGAGTCATTTAAGATGTTGTTAGACTGGAATGAGTTATTTCACCAATTTATAATGCAGTGCGTTTTATCATTCTCGTACTCAGTTTGTTTAACTTATCAGATTAACAATGGCTAAAGTTTGAGTAGCTTTGAGGATATACATATAAGTAGGAACAAACATTACTGTCTAAATAAAAAGTTTAAGGTGAGCTTAATTCAACTTTAAGTAAAGGACAGCTTACAATGATGTAACTTGCGTTGATGTAATCACAGTCACCATCAACTTCCGGTTTCAGAATAACTCGTGAATGGTTGTCTTGGAAAAATAGAAAATAAAGAATGCTGAAATAATGTTTTGTTGTCAATCTCTTTACCCTCAACATCTATGCTATTGTGTTCTACAGGATTGCTTGAAATGAAATAAGTCATACCTGCCAGCAACCACTTTTCTTTGCCTCGACGGGACTCTTTTATAGTAACATATACTTATTTGACATACCTAGCCAAGTTTAGTTTCTTCATATCTAGAAATATATCCCCCATTTATATAAACTAATTGCAAACATAAAAGATAAGGGATAGCAAAACAGCTTAAAACAGAGTTTCCAACGCAATAATACAAGTATACAAGGCAATAGCTCCAGGAATTTGTTCCTCTTCTTGTTTTCTGCTTTCTTCCCTTCGTCATCATCATCAAAGGTTTCATAGGGCAGAAGCTGTAGAAAGATAAAGAAATAACAAGCTCAATATAGGTAAGACCATGGGCCAGTCCAGTACGGATTTCACCTTTGAATACAGGAAGAATTGGATTTTATCATTGGCATAGATGAACTTGTGTTTATTGCTGTCCTTTTCAAATTCAAAGGTGCAGGAATATGAAGGCATGAAATGGTTTATCAAAGCTAGCCAGGGCTATCATAGATCAATGGAATGATAATGACACTTGGTCATTTTTGACAATCGTGATTGAAATATGATTTATCCACTTTGAAATAAGTGAGCTAAGAATGATTTGATACTAATAATAGACAACTTTAACAAAATGCAATAGCTTAAGCTTATAGCAATATAACATTTCTTCATTGCCCAGATTTACTTTTCCGTACAACATTAGAATAACATGATACTCGTGCCTCAGGAAAAACATTTCTTTTTCTTTGATCTAATCTTCTTTAATTTGAATGTGAATATCGGAAGACCCATACTTATGTTTGGGGAAAAATGTCAACAGTTGAGACCCTAACTAATTATTCCTACATTTGATTAATTTTCATATTACAATACAATAGCAATCAAACCTCAAACCAGTTGCATATCAACAGCATTAGGAAAGACCAAGCACTAAACTCAGGATGCGCATTATCGTAAACAGATGAAGCTTTAAAAGCTTCACTTAAGACTCACCTTGAACTCGTTATCAAAGCCGACCCCGTTCACCTTGTCTTTAATGTACTGTGCAAGTTTAGGTAGTATGATTGGTGCTGGTAATACATTGTAGTATTCGTGACCACCAGGGGGAGGTTCTGAGCCGACTTCAGGATCAAGCTTCACAGGTGTCTGTATAGCCGACTTCTCTGACATTTTAGAGGGAGTGTCCTTTGGCCTTTTTCCTGCTTAAAAATTAGTGAACCTTTTTTATACCGTATGCTAAGGCAATGCTTCTAGACACAAATATCAAAGATTAAACTATCTGACCTCTGATATACTGATATATATACAATAGTAAAAAACTCTGGATGACATCTTAAAGCATAATATCGTAAAGAACATAATGGTGGAATAAACTGATGATATTCTACTCATGTAGTGCAATAACTCCGAAAACTGACATTTATAGAAAATGAGCAAATGGAGGGATTCGAACTCCAGAATTAGAGAAAAGTGGAAAGTGGACCAAAATGAAAAGAAAATTTCCTGCCAATTATTCGAAAGGTCAATATAGTTACATACAAATAATGAAACCTTAATATTTCGTATTTGATATATCAAATTGGGTTTCATACCACATATAGCATTTAATTGGGCATTGTTTTTAAACTTCAAATAAATTTTGGGAACCCTTAGCTTACATTTTAAAACATTTTACCAATTCTTTTCACACATTTTGGCACTCAATAAGTGAGCAATTTGTAAATAAGATGAACCCAATGGTGAATTATTTCATCCAACTTATAATTATTATTAAGTATAAGTTGTCAAGGTATTCCGAATTATCATTTTTTGAAACCATTGGAGAATGAAATTTTTAGAAAATAGAAGATTATTTACCTGAAATATACATATTGCAGTATCTGAATACGAAGCCTATACAATTACCACACTAGACTATAAAAAATATAAGAAAATTTACCTGAAATATCAATAAATGTTGTGTCTTTCTGGCAATCATGCCTGCTCTTAGCTGTCATCTTGGGTTTTCCTTTTGAACGGTGCCTTCATTATGATTTCATGCACATTGTGAATTTTGATTATTCCCTCTAGGATGCTTTTACATTTAAGCATTTCAGCATAAGGACCAATCATATCTAAATAAACTTCATGTATTGGTTAAATTTTAACGTATGCTTGATATTCAAGAATTAAAGATTTTTGCACTCATGCCCCACTCCAACCAACTGCGCTCCCAAACCAGAAAAGTTTTCACCCAAAATTGTAAAATTGTTGCTGAATGATGAAAAAAGTACAAATTATTTTTTTCGAATACCGGTCACCAAGTTTCAGATTGCTTATCTAAAATGACATCATCTTGCATCAAACCTGGCCATGAAAACGTTTTACATAAAAATATCAGAGAAGTAACCTCTGCTAGGCTTGGGATGAAATGACGGGATGGGCTTGGATTATAGCTTATACCTTTGTTTTAGAATTATGAATATGTTTCATTATAATTAGATTCGTAACAAATCATGAAAAGAACAGATTCACCTTCTCAAGATTAACACAAAAACGACGACGACAAAAAGCAGCACAATCACTGTAGAAATTCCTCCTGCAATTGCGGCCACATTTGGACCATCTTCCCGAACCTCTGAAAGATGAGCAATAAAATGTAAGACCTTCACAAAAAATTTATTTCGACGTTCATATTTGATCATTATTATAAAGTGCAGGTATCTATATTTTCAATCTAGTTAAAACTAGCTGTAATATAATACGTCCCGAAGTCCGTTATTACATCTAGCGAATTACAGGTATATTCCGTGTCGAGCAGGCGCGAACATCAGCCAATCAAAAACGTGCTGGCCCAGCTCTTCGAATCGCGGGTCAATGCGATTGTTTTGCCGTTCTTTGCACCTCGATTACAAAATCCGAATGTTACCAATGTTTCGAAGTGAATTATCTTGAAAAATATTATGACAGCATAAATTCTATGCTGATAATGTTGACGAATATTTTTGAGTTGTTTATTTGGTAATTTCTGAAAAAGCAAATCATCCCATTTGGGCAAACAATGACGAAAGAACTTTTAAAGGATAAATATAGACAAACGTACGGTAAACGTTTGGATGTGGCATTAACCAAGATGCAAAAGAAACCCGTCCTTGATTGGTTGAAAGCTGTCTTCCTGCCCTCATTTTATTGGTCGGTTCAAAATTAGTCAAAGGTCAGCTGAACATGACCTCAATCAGTAAGTCTCTAGATGTATTGACGGATCAATACATCTAGTTTTAACTAGATTGCTATATTGTACACTTCAAGTCCATTGCTAGTTTGCCATTGGCTTAATTTTCGTCAATACGAAACAATGATAAAAGTGTGAGATATTTGTACGTGAAAAGAGAACCTCAGCTTCCTTCAATTAAAACATGTCTTCTTTATTTCATCATCAGACTGTTTGAGTCTACTCACTCCAAACATTAAATTACTTTATGTAGTATGTATATATAATATAACACATACAATTTCCAATATTAACAGGAACGTTTTCCTTCTTTAAAAAAAGCAATTGTCCATTGTAAATATGTCGAATCGACATATGTTATTGGAAGGTCTCAGTCTATGTTATTGGAAAGGAACAACAAACAATTCCTTATTATGATTAGAACTGACAAAGTAGTAACTATTCAAAGTCTGCCGCCCAGCTTGTAATTCAATATTGAGACATGAACTTCTCTTAATTGGCTCAGTTCAAACATACGTGTCTGACAGAGTCCATCTGTGAAGCCGGGGAGACACCCACTTGGACAGCTTCCGTCTCTACTGCAGGTGACATTGTCTGCACAATGGCCACAAATTGACTTGCAGTCTGTCCCATACCATTCTGGGACACAAGCTGTAGGTAAACTTCATCAATTAGCATTATTCTGCACACCTTGCTAAATAATTTTGAGTCAGAATGTGACTGCATTCGAAACATTGTTTTTTTATCCATCACAGCATGTAAGTTAATACCTAACAATATAAAGAAAAATCTTTGGGTATACCGCCAACAACTGAATTTCAAAACAAGCTAAGTTTCCTTGAGAAAACATCCTTGAAGACTGGTGAAACATAACATTGTAAATATAATTAAACAGATCACTTGCTATTCAGAGGAACAGGGATTCTATGACTTTGAATGAACAGTTCTCACAATCCACATACCCTGCGTGCAAGAATGGAGACTCCCATGAAGAGCACATTTAAAATAGGAATATTGACAAACAAGACGTCCTTATTGCTTAATTTAGTGTCTAACTTGCTCTAGTTCAAGCTATTACTTTGATAAATACCACTAGTCTGATATAGTTGTCTCTTTTTTCTGAATTTGTGTTATAAACGATGAGGACATTTTTGTTTGAGATCAGTTGCGTGAGGTCTTCAGACTGATTAAAGATAATGCCTGTACATTCATTACCTGTACACAAAGGCTCTACAAAATGCTCTTCACATCCGTTCTGACATGCTCCATCTGTCTTGTTACAGCTCTCATTACCAGAGGACTTTCCACATGTTGATAGACAGTTGATACCAAACTTTCCATTCTCACATTCTGCAAAACAAGAAGAAATGTTGACAACAGTACAGGAAATCCTAATAAGAGTGAAAATAGACACTCCTTATATCATATATTGCTTAACATACCCATTTTGTCAATCCAAATTATCAAGTTTGAAAATCAAGAAGGAAAGCCTACACAATTGTACTGCAGTGGGTTATAATGTCTTCACATAATTACCAATTCTTTTATGAAGACAACTCGATGACATTGAAATGTCTGTAAGTATAGATGAGGTGCTATTTCTTTGATAAATACCACTAGTCTGATATCATTGTCTCTTCTTTTTGAATTTATGTTGTAACCGATGAAGACATTTCAGTTTGCGATTAGTTAGGTACCTACGAAAGTAAAACGCAACTTGCATTAAGGCTTCAGACTGATTAAAGATAATGCCTGAACATTCATAACCTGTACACATTGGCTCAAGAAAATGCTCTTCACATCCGTTCTGACATGCTCCGTCTGTCTTGTTACAGCTCTCATTACCAGAGCACTTCCCGCACGTTGATAGACAGTTGATACCAAACTTTCCATCATTGCATTCTGCAGAACAGGAACAAAGCTTGATCATTTTGAAGACCATTTGAAACATAATGAGGTAGAGCAACAGTGGATAGGAGGAAAATGAACATTTATTCAATTTGGGCTAATGGCATTTAAAACCATTTGATTTTCAAAAAAACATTAATTTATCGAAAATCCATATTTCTAGAGAGGTTCAAAATGAAGTAACGGAACAGTCCTAATCATGGAGAAAATAAACATATATATTTACTTGAGACTAGTATCAAATATTATGTACAAACACATACTGATGTAGAACATTAGAAATATCTGAGATTACCACTTTTACGTGTCAGGTGAAGCATATAAAACACTGCCAATAGAATCATCAAGTATACCATCAATGAAATACAATGTGCTTTACTGTAAGCGCACAATCAATGTACACTCGAACCAAGTTGTTTGAAATACATCTACACCCGTACGTACCACACTGACACCCATCTCCCTGTTTACCAGGACTACACCCATCTCTACACCAGCCGGTTAGCTTGTCACAATCTGTCGAGTCTCTACAGTTGCACTGTCTGTCGCAATCCGCACCGTACCATCCGTGATCGCAGGCTGGAGGAATAAAAAAACACCTACGACTCTAATGATTTTCAACATGTTTGACTCCCTCGCAAGACATTGTACCTCCAATACGTATGCAGATCAAACATGAATTAAACCGATATGATGTATACATACCAAATATCTGCAGCTCACACAATGTAAGTATCCCGATGTCTATAGTGACTGACACGAGACTGCCAGGTATGGGAGGACTGCAATGTATGTGTTGTATCTGGTCCTGCAGGGGTGTGGGTCCAGAACTGAATGTCTTGTTGAGGCGGAAACACTCGGTGGAGTCCACTAGTACTTTCAGACCATTGTATCTATCTGCGTCTGAATAAATGTTTAAAGGTCTGTCTTGGTTAACTTCAACATAAAAATTATTACAATGGAAAAATCAGGATTTGTTTTCATAACATTGATATCAGTTCTTTTCCAAACTGCCTATGCTAAAAGGTTTCATTACATTTGAAATAAAGGTTTGTTTATATCCTTTTGAATAAAGATTACATCACCGGTTTCACATTTTGTGCTTGGGAAAACCATCACTGTCTTCAACAAAGTAGATACCTTCCTAAAAAGTGAACATAATCAAGATATAATCACAGTTGTTTCTGAGATACAACTTAATCTCGCTGATGTTGTATGTAGACTCCAGGTTGATCATCCACCAGGCGTCACTTAAGTCAAGATCATCAGTGTGTGTACAGGTGAAGTTGGTGAAGTTAGTGTTTGTATTTCCATCTACAGACAAATTAGAGTGAAAGTATCGGTTGTATTCCATGAACTCACTGCTCTGACTAGTCTGCTGACTGCCCCGTGCAATGTTCCCTGAAAAGTACATGTATCATATAGTTAATGTACTTAGAAATCAGGTAAGATAAGCTTAGATACATTTTTGGAGTGTTGAATTATCCAAGTTTTAACAATTCAAACTTAAATTCTTTATCAAAGCATTTGCCTCGAAGTGACAAGAATTGCAAAAATGGGCTTACTTTTTCAAATTTAATGAAGGGCATTTCAAAATCTTGGGTATGTCTTTGATATGTCAACCTAATAGAGTAATGCGTTGATAAAACGGAAAGTGCTATCAGCCATCTCATTTTCAAAAGAACAAAAAAATTATTTCATTTGGTAACAGTTAAAGAGAGAGGAATGGGATCTTTCATAAGTCTGTGCTACGTTCGATCTATGCACTTTCAGCACGACTACACCATAGATGTTTGTCATTTTCACTTTTCGTTCTTTATTGTATTCTTATATAAATGATTATTCATTTTACATATCAAATTTACAGTTTGTGTTTTTTGAAAAGGAGTCTAGATTACAGGACACATATGACATGTTATCTCAACGAGGGTTGGAAATTTTCGAATGATCATTTGTAGTTGCTAGCTCAACCAACTTCTTCATATAATGGTTTCTACTCATTAGTAATTGAGATCATTGTAACTATTCCTCTCATTGCTAATTATCACATCCGAAATATCCTTATTTTGACGTAGATAAAACGGTAAAGTTGTAATGTACATAGCTTCCAAAATCATATGGGTCAAAGGCAAACATACACAATCAATATCGTGCATACCCATCATCAGTATCATTGCATGCCTAACACATATGACTCATCGAGACGACCAAACGTCCAAGACTCTATTTCGATTGCCTGGTTCTTTTGTGATAAACAAAATAAAATGTTGCTGTTTACCTTTTGTTTATGACGAGATGTTTTTCCAATTTGATCACAGTGTTAAATTCAAAGATTTAAGCTCCTTTGTATAAACTGAACGCTAACAGAAAAGTTGCTTAATTGCCAGTTTGCTAAAATTTGAGATAAGTGACGATGACGGTAAGCTTCCTTTCTGCTTCATGGAAATGGCTCCCCTGAGAGGTAATTTTCTTACTGATTATTTGTAACTGAGGATAGTGATTTTGATTATGAGAATGGAGATGGGGAACAAAGAGATGTGAACACATTGTCTTCAGTTTCTTTTAGACATCCAGAAAAAGTTATGCTGCCATTGTGGCAATCATCTACACTGACGTCACAACAATGCTTACTACTGTCACAAACAATCGTTTTGTGATGTTACTAAAGTATATTTGGCAACTCAAACAGAAAAGTCTGGGCAAATGGGATATTTCCACATGTGCATAAAAACACACCTCGCTATTTATGATTAACCGTAAATATAAACATTATATCTGTATATTTGACCGCTGCTATCTCTTGAAGAAGGATGATATGTCACAGTCCAGTGATACTCTGGATTAATTTGTCAGTTTACAATATATATATTTACATCGACCTATCTATCATAGGGCATTCTTTGTTTAGTTTTGAGCATTCTTAAAACAGTGTTTTTGCAACTTGGTGCCAATTCAATGTATAAACAACCTGTACCAATGTTGTCCCATTTATGCCGTGCTAATTAAAACATAAAAATGACAGTGACAAAATTAATGGCAGAGAAAATGACAACAAACCAATCCACTTAATTGCATGTTATGAACAAAAATTCCACACAATTAAATGAAAATCTTGAATGTCATACATAAATGTATTAATACTGCAGAGAAGGCTTGTATTTTTCCTCTTAGTATAATTCACATCTTTAAGCAAAACGTTACTCTAATAGTGTAATTTAGAACATGAGCGCAGCAATCTTATTTCCAAAAAATCAAATTTAATTTGTTTATCATTTGGTAACAGTGAAAAAACATAATCTTTCACATTGCTGTGGTATGTTCTATATGCCTATGTATGCCAATAATATTTTTCGTTATCACTTTTCATTCATTTATTATAATGCTTCAAGCAGGCAATATAGTCGGCTACACCCCTCGCCAAGTGACACAAGTGTGAAATATATAGCTGTATTCTTTCATAAACCCTTAGTAACTAATAATCAGTTGTAAACTGTCCTAAGCAGATCATTGGAAATACATTTAAGCCATAGAAGATGAGTTTTTATGATCCTAATGTTCATTATTCTAAGCGTTAGGGTTTTTAAGATTCAATGATGAAAACTGTAATGGAACTTGTGTTTCCATGGAAACATCCAAAAAGAATAGATAGTCAAATAAAGAAGTTTAAAACTCCAAAAAGCAAATGATAATTGTTTCACGCTCCATGTTTCAATGAGCTAGGGCTTAAGGGTTTTGAGTTCTTGACCAGAAATGAGATTGCACGGACGAATGAACTGACGGACAGACGATTGACTGACGGAGGTAATTTCTATGTATCCCGAAACTTCCTTTTGCGGAGGATACTAATTATTCATGTTGATATAAGATTAAATTGGTCTTTCGTAAATAAACAGTCTGGTTGACAACACAGAGAACATATCAACTTACTAATTGTTAGATATTTGCCCATAATCATTTGCAGGTGCTTTTCATATCAATACTTTATGTTAATTCATGTGTTGCATTCATATGTTACATTCTCTTGACTCTAATAGCATCGAATCGAATATCATCAGTTGCTAAATATCTTTATGAATACTCAATATCTTAATCACAGTAAAAAGCAAAACGGTAAGGGCTATAATTAATTATACATAGATAATGACATTATACATGATTATATATTGCTATGATACATAAGGGATGCAGTATTTCACTAGTGTAAGATAAATATAACACTACAGGAACTCTTACAGATAGGTATTGATTTGTTTGTAAACATAGTCTAATATTCTTTATATATTTAAAGCTTACGTTCATATCTATATATTGGCATGGCCCTAATGGCATAATATTGTTGACTGAATGTTCAATGTTCAGCGATTTTGAATAAGTGTTCACATACTTTTATGACAGCATGTACCATAATACGGTGGAGAGCAGGTTTTGTTGGAACAAGGCTCATCACACTCCTGGGACATCACAGTCTCTGGAATGATGGTCATTATTGAATAAATATTGAAAAGACAAAACATTGAAAAACCAAAGAATTTCTGGATAACACCTTTTTATTGTTGAAGTAGACACAGCATTAAAATTCTGCTCAGACGAGGTCTACCAGTTGGACCACACAAATACCAACACTCCAGGAATGAACAGCTGTTACTAACTTCAGCAAAGAGAAGCTTATCATAGGGCAAGCATTTGATATATTAATTTACACATAAACTTAATTCACACAGGATTGATAAGTAATATCTCCATACATATATTCTTCATTTGAACACTTACCAAAATATGCTCCCAACAATAGAGGAACTAGACATAGAGCTATTATCTTTGTCATCGTGCTTCACCTCTGAAAAAAAGCTTAACATATATTTGAAGAATATAGACAAATAGGTTTCGGAGCCACAAGGCTACCAAATCTACAATATATGATTGCCAGTGGCCAAGGAAACCATGCACGTGGTTTCCTTATTTGTAGTGATACGTTAATGGGGAAGATATGATGAGTTCAGGACATGGTCCCTTTAACAAGTTATTTATGAGAATAAGTATTAACTGTGATTACTTCTAAATGTGAATGCAAAAAAGTCTCAGATTAAGCAGATTTCAAAATTGTCAGTGCGCAAAAAATGGCATACTTTCTTGAAACTCCCGATATTATTAATCAATCGAAATAAACCATGAAAATAAGAGCTGTACAAGCATGTCTACAATACCCACTATAAACAAACGACACTGTTGTTGTTCCCCTCATACTTAAATCTAATTCATATACAATGTGTGTAGATATGTTGATATTATATGAGTGCCAATGACATACTATGTTTACGACAGGGTGCCTTACATGAGTATTTCCCGACGGAGGGATACACTAATTATTTAGGCACGAGTGTCTAAGCATAATGCGAAGTCAGGAAATCACAGGAAATTATCAAAAGCAACCCTTAAGCATAGGCAGTTTATCTACATCAGTAAATATACACACGGGATAACAAACACTGGTTATATAAAAGAATAGTTTGAAATAATAAGACAAATTTCTACTCACTGCTTGTCTCTTTGAAACTTCAACCCGGAAGTAAAGACGTTCTGACAATTATTGTGTATATTTTATTACCGTATTTCCTCACAGTAGCAAAATATCACCGGTATGTGATTTTATATATTAAAAACAAAACATGTTTTTATGCAAGATTAGACTATTTGTCATTTATAGATTTCCATAATGATTGGACTTAACTCAGCAGGCTAATTTTTCTTCTTAATTTCTTGAACATTAACAAATGAACAATAAACTGTATTGCTATCGAGCAACAACAGAAATTCATGACTTGAATGTAGACATGATTTTACACGATTACGAAAAACAGCTACTGCATCTCTCTGTCTCTGTGTCTCTCTCTCTCCTCTCCTCTCTCTCTGTCCCTGTCCCCCTCCTCTCTCTCTCTCTCTCTCTCTCTCTCTCTCTCTCTCTCTCTCTCTCTCTCTCTCTACCCTCCTCTCTCTCAATCATAAGCTACAAGAAATGCTAAAGAGAACAGAAGAATTATCATAAGAGGAAATAAGGTAACGTAAGCCTGAGAAACTGTAAAGAGAAACAAATCATATGGACCTAAGCAGCTTAGTGTCCCAGTCTGACAAAGCAATCTTTGTATTATATTTGTTTACCTTGTTGGCTAACACAACGTTCAAAACTATGCATAGCATTACAGCAGAGACTTTGAATATTTCGTTTGATTTATGATCAACGATAGTTGTGCTGGTGATGGTAATGTGGATTAGAATGAGGAAGTTACCCGTCGTCGTTTATCACATGTCAAATGTTTGATTCAGCATGTATTCTTAAATAGGGTGTGAGTGACATGTTCAACTAAATATTATACTTTAACATGTTAAATAGCAGTAACAAAAAAGGAGAAATACCCTTTAAACAACATAAACACTGTACTTAGTGTCCTAGTCTACACAGACGCAGCAATTCTTTTTATTTGTTTACTTTGTTATCTGAGATAACATTCAAGGCTATGCATATGACTATAGAAGGTACTTTGAATATTTCGTTTGATTTACCATAAACGATAGTTCATCTCTGGTTAATGTGCTGATGAGGGTCACGTCGACCCCAATGAGGAAGTTTCTCACAGGTCAAACATTTGATCCGGCTTGTGTGTCTGACCTGTTCAACTTATATTAACGAGCAGTTAGAAAAAATGACGAATAACCGTTCAATAACAATTTAACAGTTAATTTTACTTTTGAAAAAACATTTGCAAGAGACAGCTTGCGCAAAAACTTGTGAATTATGAAACTAATATAACTATTCTGTCATTCTCCAACACCCTCTCGTAATGTACCGATGGTTCAAAGAACGACGTGTCTTTGCAGAGAAAATGACGTGTGTCAAAAGTACTGGTTCACGGAGCAGACTATAGCTGGTGTGGCTTCCAAAAGGAACGCGTTTTGCTTCGCCTTGTCGTCTCAGTTATATGTCAAAAAATGTCTTTATAAATTATTTTTTTATTCCAATAAATAATAAATACCTTTTCAGAAAAACATAATCGACAATACGACTAAATGGATCATATACTAATTCAACCAAACTATAGAGACATAGTATAAATTATATGAAGAGAGGAGATAGTCGGAGAGGGAGCTAGAAATAAAGAGAGTGGTAGAGAGGGGGAGTGGAAGAGCTTGTAAGAGGTAAAAACATATCAAATAATACATTGGTTTTGTTTGAATTAAACGACAGATGGAATGGGGACCATTTATTAAAATAAATTCACTTTTATCCTCAGAAATGAATTGACTTTTAGGGTAGTACTTCAAATAAGTAAGATCTCTGTGTGTATAAGGTGGTTATTTACACGTAAATAGAGTATTATCTACATCCATTCTAATGCTAGCAGAATAGTTTACAACAGTTTTTCCAAATACACAAATGCCTTCTGAAACTCTGACTAAGGGAGCTTATTTCATAGATTTTCTTTAATGCATATTTCGTATTCAGATTTTGCTCCTTGTAAGGGGTTGTTTACCAAATGGCGGTTTTGGAGAAGGGGACGTTACTCTTACATTTGTCTGTTACACTGTGTTGAGAACTAATTTCATCGTGATCAGGTTCTTTGGGTTTGCTGTCTAGTCCGCCATTCTTACAATTGGCGATATTTCCTCGCTATCGTTCTACGCAAGAATAGTCCGTTGTTGCTTTGTGAGGTCGTTTGACTGAAGCGAAGACATCTTAATTAACACCGATATCAGTTGAAGCAAACTTTAGATCAGTGGATGACCCTTGCACAAAGCCGATGCGCACGTATATTGTCAGAGGGTTGCCACATACTTTCGGCTGAGCTGAGAAATAATGAAGATTTCAATCCTTACATGATTCTCTATCCTTCTCTTCGATGTTACAGAAGACGAAATTGTGCGCGTCCATGTTATCTATGTCCTCCGCCTGTTTATCCACTGTTTCCTCTAGTAATCCAAAACCATCGTGTGAGCATGTCGATATCATTAAAACATAACTGCTGTTGGTTTTGCATTACATTTACATCCCCTCGCATTATTTTTCTAAATTGCTTAAGATTTTCGAATGGCACTGACTTAATCTTTGATTTGGTCCATTTTGCTTTCCTAATGTTCCTGGATTCTTTAAGTTCTTGAAGTATAGACGCATATATGTCGTTGTTATATTTTGTTGTAGCAGGGTGTGGATTTCGTCATTTGAAAGCAGTAGTCTATAACACACAGAACCCATATGTAGTATCCGATTCGTTGTCAATATAAACAACACCTGTGCACCGTTACTGTCATACAGATGTAAATAATATTATTCAAGTGGCAAAAGTAGTTTTTCCTCAAATTCAGCGCATTGTAAAACTGCATATAGACTGAGAAGAGGTTCGCACACAGAGTCAGTCTATAAGGAAAATGTGAAGCACGACATCTACTCAGTGTATCTTGTGTCCACATGGCATACCTGTCGTGTGCCCAGTTGATGTCTTAACATTCACTTAACAATTCTAACGCAATCATCCTGTTGGGCTAATGTGCAAATTATGTATTGTCAACAACTTACTGTAATCCATTACTTTAGGCGTCGTTTTCCTTATTTTGTTTTCAATAGTGACACTGTCAGCGAAGAGACAACCTGCATAGTTTTTTGTGAGTAACTCTCCTTAACCTAATTTGAACATATGCTTTTATATGCAGTTTAGCGAGAAAAGGCGACAGTTTGTAGTAGAACGTGACTGGCGTTTGAAAAAGTGAGTTTTTTCTATGTGAATTTATGACTAGTTTGAAGACAAATAAAGTGTCGATGTTGGTTCAACATATGTGTGTTTGTATTGTGTTTCCCTCCTGGATATATTAATTATTCTCATATATTGATACGTATCACTGAGTCTGAAGACAGATTTGTAGTTAACCAGCGAAGCGTGATTTTTGATTTCTAAACAATTTGAGAAGGGAGATAACCCTTGGCAGTACGCCCTATCTCATAACCAAGGTGTGCGTGACTTAGTTTTGAAGTAGAAAAATAAAGCTATGACAAGATAGACCAGTGAGAGACTGTTTGAATATCAAGTGTGTGTGTTTTGGCTGGGTTAATTGTTAATGGATTTTGCAACACTCTGAATGATGTTTAACTTATCCAAAACCAATAATAGTCATTTAAACCTTTATTTTGGTTTTGTTTGTTGTCGGTAGATCAGGTGAATCCATGTAACCTGATGAGGTTACTAAAGGCAGTCCTCTTTTAAACCCAAAATCAATGCACTACAGAGCTGAAATCTCTGGTTGGGGGTTTTAACTCAAAAGGTAACGGGGCTATTTGCTGACTCTTATTAAGTTCGTGGACATATGGATTTAAAAACAGTAAAGAGGTACAGACTCATAAGTTTATGCCTCCATGAAATAAATAATTTGTAAAGTTCTTTCTTAAATGAAACTGATGAATTGCTCAAAATAGGTGATTTTGAATAAATAAAGAAATTCAGAAAGAACAGAAAGTAAGATGCATGGTTATGTGTTACAGTTTTCATTGTGACCTTCAAATTTTTTGTTTGTTTTTGACTTTTTTCTTGATTAACTTGACGTGGGCAAACAAAGGAACGCACAGGCGACGGTCTAAGGCTTAATTTGTCATAGAGGTTAAAGTCATGTTTTTTTATTCGATATTATTGCACAATTTCAAAGATCTGGAACAGTTTAAATAGCACTTTATTTCATAGCTTTGTTTACTTCAAACTAGTGACATGCGCTTGTTATGAAAGCTAGAGAGTCGGTTCAATCATAGATAGAATAGCAATGGATTTTACATTTATAATTTGATGTAAAACATTTAGAAAGATTGCTGTTGTTCAGATACATATTTCAAAAACAAGAAACAAAAGATAAACATGTTGTATCCTATAAATGTTTTATTACTAGGAAATCAGAACCAACAGCAACCAAGTGAATAGTCAAGCTAACAAGAATAACTCTTTGTCTACATACATTTCCTCAAAATGAAAACGTAAAGCCATTAATAACAACGAATTACAAGCAAGCAGTACCTTATGTTACAGATCTGAATCTACAACAAACAATTTATTGATTTCATATCTAGTCATACTGCTGACAAAGTCATTTCTTTTACTCTTTGAGTATGAACCAATATATTTATTTATAAACAATCATATTAATGTATGATTTATATAAATGAAACGAACGCTAAGACAAGTCCATGTTTTTGTGGATATAAAACATTAACTGTCCACACTTCGTTATTTTATAGTTAAATTAGTTTGTTGAACCCCACCAGTTAAGGAGGGCTCCTAATGTTGCTCCAGCTATCCGTCCAATGGTGGCACCTACAGCAATTCCCCCAGCTTCCATTGCTGTATGCAAACCAGCGTCACTCTTCTGTTCTCTCTTTGGTGGAGGTGAATTCCTGTTGGTCATTTGTTCCTTTACCAAAGCTGCAATCATGTCAGCATTGTATTGCTTTAATGTCTCGGACAACTTTTCTCTCATTTCACTGCGGGCTTCGCGATGATTATCTGTATCAATGTTGATATTTATGTCGCTTTTTTTCTCTTCAATGCGTTTAGTTTTTTCTTCCTGAGAGATCTTCTCTTTGGCTAACTGAGCTTTAAATTCTTCTAAAGCTTCAGCGAAAATCTTTTCATTTCTTTCTTTGTTTTTCTCTTCTATCTCCTTTGCTATGATGTCTTCCAACTTCTTTATTTGCTCTTCTACATTGTCCAACATATCACATGCGTAGTAGCTGCGTTTATTATCCCTCAACATTTGTTCAATTTTGCCAAGGAGTCTTTCAACAAATCGATTCTTTTCTCCAAAACATGCCTTGTTGTTGACAGCAATATAGCGGTTGTTGATTTCTCGAAGAAATGTTTTGAGAGAGACGCCAGATTCTTGAATGAAGGTTTGAAGGTCGTAGTCCTCATCAAGGTCATCTTCACCCGTAAAAACCACAATGACAAAGTCCTTGGATTTTTGGCCAAAAATTTGGATGAAATCTTCCAGAGTTTTGACATCTTCTTCAGTGTATCGACCGAATCGGATGACAGACAAAATGGCGTGGATACCGGGAGAAACCAGTGCAACGCATTGCATGATCTGTTGGTGTAATTCCTCTCAAGGGACGTCAACAACTTGTAAGTTTCTACCAAACCTTTCCAGCGATGCATGTTCACAAAATTGAGTCATTGCTTTTCCTGCTGGCAAACTCTTGAATTTTTTATGTCCCAAAATTGTATTGCCAGTGCCGCTTTTACCAACTCCCGTTTTACCAACCAGGACAAGACGGATCTCGTTTGCCAGGTAATCTTTAAAATACACATTGATAAATACAAGTTGATGATAGTATCAAAATGTCCGTTACCATAATTAGAATATATAAAAACTCTGACAATACTAAAAAATTGCTCTAAGACAATCATGAGTAACAAACAATTTAGATGGTATCAATTTTTACAGCTCTTTCAATCTTCAGATACACTTTCGGGATTTGCCTCATGAAGCTGACGTATGGGTATTAATTGCTACATTTAGCATACAACATTTTGAATTGTCAAGATGCAAGGAATCTAAAGACAATCGATATAAAAAAAGTCTGTTCATACCTTTTGATGGTTTACTACAGGCCATATTGGAAATTTTCCTTCTTGATACCTGAAATATACATTAGAATATCAGTATTTGAAAACGTTAACTGAGATATACCTACTTGATTCACGTACACGTGAAATATTTGTTTGACTTTCAATGCCATTGATAAACAAATGTATACAATGAAGTACACACATCATCATCAGGATATAGGTAAGGTCACCTGCTAAGTTGCTTAATAATCAGAGCGTTGAGAGGTGATTCCCTTCTCCAAATGATTTGAGAGATCAGTAGTGTTACTCAGTGTAAGTGATGATGCTCGAAGAATTTCACCGAAAGTAATGAAACGGTTGTAGTCTAGAATTTAACCTCAACAGGCAACCCGTGGTAGTCCCATCAGGGAGATTTTTCTCCTCGTTGACCTGGGGTAATGTGTCACACAAAGCTTTGATATAAATAGACTTTTGTTTCTGATAGTGATAAGGTGTTTTCAAGGAAAGATTCAGAAAATGGTGTTAATTGGCAACTTAGAATAAATCATCTACAGACAAAATTGGTCTCTAAACTGTATTCAGTGTGGATATCACAAAATATAAATACATACAGTAAGAATTACACTCTTTTCTTAGAAGTAATATGTGTGCAATTGTTCATTGTTCATGTTCAGGTGCGTCATTATTTTGTTGTTATGGACTGAAGGAACTCGCAGCAGTGATTGGATTTTTTATTTCTACAAATTTTAAAACTGAAAATACTGTTGGTTATATGGACACGCTGACTTCGCAGTGAGGATATAAAAATGAAATTGAGGTCAAATAAAAAAATATAGAAACAAAAGTAGATGAAATAATTATAATAATAAAAACACGATAGGATTTCTTTACCTCTTAAGAACCTCATAAATATTTCATTTCTGTTCATGCTTCCATTTGGTAGTTGGTTTAATAGAAGAATCAAAATCGTTAGTAATATTCAATGTTTGAAGCTAAATCTAAGAAACTAAGATTTGTTTTGGCATTGTGCTTTTGGTTACTGCATTATCATTGATCGGGAGATATGAACTATTGTCAAATGAAAACGACACATAAAAAGACTTAAATTATTTACCTTAGAATCCAACCGTTGTTATGAAAACAACTTCCGCTTTAATGAGATTGTCTGAGGAACTATTGAAACACAAACGATACTAACTCAGTCTGCTGAAGCAACAACATGTTTACCCATCGAACGTGATGTTGTTTTTGCCCGGCAGTAAAGTAGACAAGGACAACTACTAGTTACCTTATCTGAGAGACCATACTGGTTATATAAGACCGCAACCAGTTTTACAAGTTTAAAATACATAATGATAAGTGTATGGTTATTATGACACCAAAGGTTGTTATTCACGTGAACATAAGTTTACATCGAGTACATTTACAGCCTATTTCGCGGAATTTTAACTTTCAAAAGAACAGATCTGTCGAATCGTGCTTTTATAGAATTATGCTAAATGGCTCATTAAACTAAAAAGCCTCTAACAAAAGTAAAATTTATCATTGTATTTAGGTAATGATATGAATATTTTTTTGAGAAGTAGTTATGCGTGAAAAAAGTGAAATGTGTTCTATGTGCAATCATGTATATATTGTTGTCATCAGGACAATGATTACATTCTAAAAAGTCCTTGCGAATACACTTTCTTATATTGACAACATTCTACAATTTAAAACTTATAAAAAGACAATGGCAATATATTGTCAACACATATTCACATAATAAACAGTTAGTTTGCTTCAACTGCAGGTAATGTGATAAAGTCTGGTTGTACTGTATCCAGTATTCATATGGTACGGTTGGGTGTGAAAAGCATACAAGGTATGTGGGAAGTGTGCAAGGTATTTGGCAAGCATGCAT
Organism: Phorcus lineatus; assembly: GCA_921293015.1. Taxonomy (NCBI): domain Eukaryota; kingdom Metazoa; phylum Mollusca; class Gastropoda; order Trochida; family Trochidae; genus Phorcus; species Phorcus lineatus. Next base: position 37,645,247 of record OV121093.1, read on the forward strand.
GAAAGTGAGATAGGTTGGAAAGAAAAAAATATTGGTTACAGTAGAGAGAAGGGGTGAGAGACAACCTTTTAGTTGGTGTCTTTTCATGACATGAGTATTGCTTGATTTGCAAGTCGATTCTATCTCGCAACACAATTATGTAAGAACGGAAAGTGCATGGTTGAAGTTTCCGATATACCAATGATACCTTATGTTTGAGATGTAGATCTTGTTGTCATTGGTCACAATATCTTTAATTGTTTCAACTTGATACGAGCATAAACATTTCTACATAAGTGATAACAAATACTTAAATTGAAACAGGTACTTATAAACAAAATGAATTTAATTTTCAAATTAGTAATATCTCAAAAAGCTTATGCCTTGCAAAACAATGATGTAGCTCAATAAGTCGTCAGTCCTGCTCTATCTTTCATCAACTGCGTTTGGAAACATCCTTGTTACAATTTTAGTCACTTGATGTGCCAATTCTTTCTGATGTGCATCCTCCAAAATTATGTAAATTTAGAAAAGTACTCATACCAAAAATAATGCTATTAAAACTAGAGTGCGAAATAACACGTTCCAATTTACCACTTCTTATGTAATAATCACAGACTAATTTACAACTACTTTACGCGGAAAATCACTTTCAGAAGCTGACAATAAAGCATAGCATAGTTATCCAGAAAAATTCAAGAGAGTTAGTATCATTATTTCCTTTGGTATAATTATTGTTAGGGACACTTACAGTTTATCAGTTATTTCGGTTCAATTGAAGTTAACATTTAGTAACTGTCAAACGACTGATTAGATTTTTTGGGATTTTTTGGGTTATAATCCTGAACTATAAATAATTGGTTGCTTTGTTGTGATATGATAAGAAATACAACATTTACTTTATATAACATTGCAATGGACAGAGATCTTCCATCCTGAACTGTTGCTTTTGATGATGCTGATGCGGTTTTGGAATATATCAAATATTGTATCATTCCACAGTTTACTATAAAGTTATTATTTAATATCATTAAGGGTTCTTAATGATAAAGTTATAAATATATAGTTATGCTGATGTCAAGCACATTCCTTGCGTTGTCGTGATCACAGTTAATACAAAAATTACAAAACAGTTTTCAACCACCCAGGATCGTAATTGTTCCTTGCTATGGTATCTTCAACCCGTTTCTTGTTTCACTTTTCCAACTTTCTGTACAATAATATAGCAATCTAATTTTGAAATAGTTGTCGTCTTGTTTAAAGCGGCAGACAGTCGTCTCTTAAAGAGGCAGTAGCACGTTTCCTGTTGATAATAAAGTGAAACTTAACTTACGTTTCCGATTGCAAGACAATGCATTTTATTCAAAAGAAGCAGTTATCGAACGAATGTACTATTATCGATTTTAATTTCTCTTCATTAAATGGTTTAAACGTTTTCACACAAAAATGACCGCCAGTGGGTTTTTCTTCTTCATACTTGATTATCTCCTCTATGACTACGGAGGACGGGGTTGAGTAATGAGATGTTTTGACACTCTGAGTATAATGGTATTTGGTATTTAGCAAAGATTTTTTAGGATAATTTGGAGAAACAAAAATTATAAGAAAACATGCTACTGCCCCTCTTATTCATTGACACGTTAGAAGCGCTTAAGGTCACTTTAACCTTGACAGATCTAGTGTACACGATGTGAGGCTGCAGTAAGTGAAGGTAGGTTAGGTCTGATAACAAAGCATGCTAATATTAAGTGAGGCAGGCCTCGCCATGGCTCTTATATTCAAAACTCGCTCAAGCAGTGAGTTCAGCTATCTCTTTTTCCGTGTCTATAGATTTAATCAAAAAGGTAGTTGAATACATATAGAGCACAAACACATAACTATAGAAAAGGATAGGGTTAAACTGGGAACGAGAGAAATTTGTAAGAAGACTAACAAAACGGATGTTACAATTCATAATGTTTATGCGATCATTAACAATGTTCATTGACATCAAAGAAGTAAATTAGAGTGCGTGCAATGTGTGGATAACGTTCCGTGCGACATGAACCATTAAAGGCACAAGAGCACGTTCTTGGATGTTGCAGTTGTTACAGTTATCTCTTGTAAATAGTCGAAATATATTGTCTTTGAATGGTAAATTTTTGTTTCACTCATGCCAATTATTATCAATCTAATTGTCACCAAAGCACCTAGATAATTTCAAACAGCAATTACAGTTTGGACACTTCAGTAAATTAGTCTAAATTTAAGAAACTTAAATTAAAATGGTAAGGAATCGGATTGCAAGGCAAAACCGAAATTGAAATGTGAAACTTCTTTAGTTGAATAAAACATTTTTTCTCAACAGGTAAAATGTTTTGCCTTTTCTTGAAATCAATTTTTTTCCAATGAAAGTAGAAAATATATGTTATCACATAATCAAAGATTTGAAATATATGTATTTAGTTTTATGATTTTGTACCTATCAACATTTCACAATCACAAAAATCTTTAATGATCATCAGTGATGACAAACACAAGCATCGTTAAAAATCATCAGTTATTACAACGAAGCAATCATTAATAATCATCAATGATAATCACAAGCATCGCATAATAATCATCAGAACAGAACAGATCCTCAGAATATGAGGGACAAAATGACAGTTATAAACATTTTACAAACGGATAGATGATAAGCCGGAACATTTAACAATTTGCATACTCATTCTACAAAAGTTTTAATACCGATATCTTTTTATACATGAATACTTTCTGAAGTTTAACCATAATTGGTCTTTTCAAAAATTGTGTCGGTATATACAAAGCTCTTTCTTTAGTGTACAGTTAAAAATATAATGAAACTCATCTCTAACATCTTCTATACAACACAATTTACATTTTCTTTCAGATTTAGGTATACTATTCCATCTTCCTTTTTCAATCGGTAAGTGGTGGCATGAAGTTCTGAACAGTAGTAATGGGATAGCTTTATTTTGGGGCAGGGACATTAAGTAATTTTTAAGTCCAGATTGTGGTTTCAAAAGAGAATATAATAAACCATTATTTGAATTTTCCACCTCAGAGCTCCAATTCTGTTTGGCATTATCTGTTAAAATAGAGTGAGCAGATCTTTTGAGCCAGGAAAACGAAATAGGAGACTGTGACAGCCATACATAGCTTAGACCTATGCTGTTGAGGATTGTATGGATACATGACATCCAGCTGTAATTGTAAATGTCGTTATTATAGAGTTTATATACAACTGAATACATAAAAAAATATATTTTACAACTTTGTCAGTAAGTAATATTGACCAAAATGTTAACATACAGGTTTTCACATTAACCGAGAGAGGAACTCTTCAAAGTTCACCATAGATCGTATATAAAGGTGTAACAAAATTTACAGGTAAATGTTTTCTCATAAAGCAAATATGCACATTTTCAATTTGTTTAAGACCAATGAAACCCCATATTTCACATCCATACAGCAATATAGGTTTTACCATGGTGTCAAAAAGGTATAGCCTGCGATTGACAGGTTAAAGATTTGACTTTTATGTAATACAAAATATATTGCTTTTGTTGCCTGTCGACAAAGATTTGTAAAAGAAAGTTTAAAACTGCATTTTTTTATAAAAAATAACACCCAGGTATTAATACTCGTTAACATATTCTAAAGGGGAATCGTTGAGAAAAATATCAGTGAAGACAATCACAAGCAACCGTAAAAGGGCCACAGAGTATGTTGTTGGAGTCAAATATGTCAAACTTTTTAAATAGTTTTGTTTCATCGGGAAGAGCTGGTTTGTTCTGATAATTCAGCATCTAAATGCTTATAAGGTTCAGTAAAGGGACAATTAACAGGTAAAATTCGTCCTTCGCGATCGAAAACCGGACAATAGCGTGCGCCAATGACTGAAACGTAATTCTTGAAACTTCTGTACAGAAGACACAAAGTCAAATATTGATTGGTAGTGTTGAGTAGGTCATTTAACGAATATATATGTAAATTGGACGCAGAATTTTAGCTCCGGAAATTTGTATGGCCGTTTTTCAAAATGTCATACTTCGAGGATATAAGCGATGCATATACAACTTAAGAGGGGCGATTTGAACTTAACTTAACAAATATAGTATTTTGGCTCTTAATTTCAGAAGCAGAAAAAATCATTAAACATACTCAGTGTCACTTGAAAAAAAGTGAGCATATAATATCGAGTGGACAATGTTTCAAGTGGTCTACATGATTTGTAAAAATCACATCAATCACTGCGAATGATGGTCATAAAGTGAACAGTCAAAGGATCCCGATATTTAGGTCGCCACAGTGCATCAACCTGTAAATCAGTTATACTTTGTGTCTCCAAAATTATAAAACAATTCTACTTGAAATATCGGAGACAGTCAATAATGTAATTAATGTTTCATTCCTCCCTATTTACAACTTAGTTTTCCATAGCTTAGTTGTTAAAAGCTCAGTTGTCCATACATTGGTTGTCCATTTCTTAGTTGTCTATAGCGTAGTTGTCCATAGCTCAGTTGTCCACGAAAGACTTATATAGTAGCATCAGTTTATTTACTTCAATTACTCTATCGTATGTACTCGGTTCATCGCTTAAATTATTTTTCACTACTGTTTAACTGTTCTGTTTTTCAAACAAATGGACATGGTTGTAATCTCTTTGATTGTAGTTTTATATCATGATCTCTAAACAGACTCCAATGAGATAAAGATTCACATGATCTTGAACCAAGAAACAATTCAAAGATTCTCATAGATGATGGTTGATCTTTGATATTCTTTCACAGCATCGAAACAGAATCTGTACTGGTCCTAAAATGAAAACGACATTTCAATAATTACAATAAATATCCTGGTGTTTGTGATTGTTGCTAATGAAAGATAACATACACCTTACTATGTATCATTATAACAATTAATGGAAAAGTTACAGAATGATAATCTATCGTGGAATAATATTACCAATAACACAAAATTGAATGACGCCTTAAACACAACATTTACAACATCGCTCTTATTTCAAATATCAATATGTCTTCTACAGTAATATAGAATTATATTCTAACGTTAGGTTGTTGTTGCTTATGACTAACAATATCATCTCTTGTTACTATTAGAACTGATAGCTTGTTGGTTCTAAAGGCCATGTACACAACTGAAACTACATTCCTAAAGTGAAATGATAAATAAAATACACGTACTTTGCTACATTTAGATTAAATTGCACCAAGAACACAATGCATTCAATGAGTTTATAAAAATAAATTCAGAACATTGTATGTATTTGACTTTAATGAAATATACTTTAAATCAAAATTTGGACCGCCAGCCAAATTTTTAGTACAATTCTAACAAATACACAGACACTCATCTCCATCCTGCTTCTTTTAATAAATCCCTCTCTCATGTTTTATTGTTTCGTAGCGCAACCATTTGTAACTGGGGATATGTCTGATACTGTTGTTAAAGAAAGCAAATGTGTTGAAAATATTCAATATAAACAAGTCATGACATAAATAGTAAGTCATTCTGGAGTTTGTTGGTAATACCTACGAGAGACTTTATGAAGCTTGGCCTGATGCTCTGGAGTTCCCGGATGTCAAGAAAGATGTCAACCTCTTGGTCAAGTCTCAGCCTTGTTATTATGTTCAGCACCCCACAGAACAGTCCACAGAGATCAGAACCATTACTGTCAAGAAAAGAAAATCAATACAGACAGAGTTTACTGAAACATTCTGATTGAGTAACACCATTGTTGTCAAGAAAAATTTACCTGTTGAGACGTTAACTTGTTTTTATAGGTATTTCTAAATAGAGTGAATCAAAACTGCTGATTTAGCAGACAAAATGAGTTTTCAAATTTGCCAATTAACTATTTACCATCTATAAATGTCTGTTAGATAATGAGAGACAAAGTCAAGGTATATGTAACGTATCAGTGAAATTAAGTTGACAGAGTTGATAATGAGGGTCATGTGTTGGGTGAGTGCCAAACAGAAATCTAAAGTTTAATATGTGTTCTTTCTTCTCAATAAGAATTTAATTACAAGGTGTGTTTTTGAGTTATTGTAGTCATATGTAAGCATTAGTTAATTCTGATGATAGGAATTGACTTACTTGCAATGGACGAGGACTTGGCCTTGTTTAAAAATGCCTCTTGTCTCCGTCTCTATCACAAAATCAAGTAGGTCTGAAGGGCGGGTATAGCTTGGTCTGTAAACGGTGATCTGTCGGGTTGCTTTGGGCTTGTTTAAAGATAAAGATATAATCGGAAAAAAACATTCAATATTGTCAGAAATTTGAACTGTATCATCTAGTTTTAGGAGAACTATGGATTAAGATCACTCATATTTATCAGAAAAGTATAGCTTATGTGCTCCGCCTGTCTCTATGTCAAAATTAGTTGCGGTGATTGATATTTTGAGTTGAATTATTAGTCTGACATTGTGAATGTCAATATAATGAATCAAGGTACATAAAAAAGTTGAGCTTATGTAAAATCAAATATAAACATTAATTTCATGAAGAGAATGTATGGATTAAATGTCAGTTTATGGATTAAATGTCAGATTGCAGTTTTCCGGATATGAACATCTCTAAAGATGGATTATCTATGCACAGAAATTAGTTGGAAGACATCTCTATGCACTATTATAATTATTTCCAACTACAGACATTCTTCAACAACTGCTTTTCTCATCAAGCACTTTGATGTGTTACCTCCAACAGACATGTTAAGCTGATCTGTGTCTGAGTAAAACTGTTTTCTCTCTTCCACTTGTCCAGACAGATCTTGAATGGTTCAATCTTCATTGGAGCGTCTATATTTGGATACAGGATCTGAAGTGTAATTTTGGTAATAGAAAAGTTTAAAGAAACCAAACCAGCATTGATATGAACGTGAAAGCTCCTAGTGAAAAGGTTACCTTCAGCCTAAAGAGATAGATATACAAGAGAGCACCAAGCCAGTCACCCTTCATACTTGTTCCCACATTTTTATTTAAACACCAGTCTAACTATTTCATTTATTTAAAAAAGAAATGAGAGGCTAGTTTCAAAGTATAACATGTACCTCATAATCTTCCAGACAGATGACGTTGACAATGCCATGATCAAAGATAAGTCTCCAGAAGTCCACGACGGTGTCTGGCAGTGGTGTCTGTGTCGCTATCAGCGCCGAATGACGAACATACGACTATTTGGATAGAAATAGTGAAATCTGCTCATTGGACTCAAAGTACGCAGCAAGTACAGAGCAAACTTGAGTGTTTCCGTCAATCTCTTTTCATATGTACAACGTCTTTTTACATCATAATTCAGTAAAAACAACACAATTAAATCAGTGACCACTAACTGAGTGTTATAGAAAAGGAATCAAGAGATTTAACAATTTTTTTGGTGTACATTAGATAGGAGTTCAGTCAACCGATCTGTGGTATAAGAATTAAATGTTTAAAACGCAATCTATTCTGTTTTCTTTTCTGCTACAAAGCTTCTATTTCACCTTTCTGTTAATGTTAATAAAGTTTACTCATTGTAAGATATCCCTCTGTGAGATACGTAAATTGCAGAAATACCTAATTTTGATATTCGATAATTTCATGAATAGTAAACAATGAAACGCTGATTGCTTTAGACAATCAATTTAAGGTTCTAAATAACATAAAAAGGTCCACCTATATGTAATGCAATCTTTTTTTTTATTATACAAAATTTGCTTGCCCTTGTTTACAAATCAGTTCAATTTGAAATTAATAATGATCTCACTCACTGGAAGCACGACTGCGTTAATGAAAGTGTTCCGACCTGTAACAACTGTTGCTAGATTGGGCCTGGATTTGTTGTCTGGAAAAACGTGGGAATAACAAATCAATTATGTATAAGAAGTTCAGGAAGAACGCAAACATCGCTATATATGAAATGTCGACACATTTTTTACATTCGTGATACATTATAATACAATTACGTTGCCTTGGCCACAGTCAATGTGAGTGGCTGACATCTATTCAGAACTTTTCCCCTAAAAAAACCCCCAACTATTCCATATTATTAGTAATGATAAGGTTTTATGCAACGAGAGCAACGCGAGATGCATAAAACGTTTCAAGGGAATAAAATATCCCTATGTCACCCTTGACGGAATGTGATAACGATTTTATCTTACCGAATGTCTTAATGTATTATCAACAAGACAAACAGAAATGAACGACACCTATGACCTGATCACATGACTTTGATTGACATGGAAGCACGCTTTACGCATGTAGTCAAGTATAAGGGATTGATCATTCCTCGGTGACGGTGTATATTGCCATTTGTTTAGGGTCACGTAGACCAATCAGAGATCGGCAATCTTACATGAGGTAGGATAAAAAACTATATCTAATGAACAATTCATTTTGAAACTTACCTGGAAGGATATTCTGATCTCTGTTTTTGGAGAGATTTTCAGGTAACCTTGCGTCTGAAACCTGCTTCTCTGTGAATGTTTTCCTCAATGTGTTGAGTGTCTGAAAATAATGATGAATCGTTTTCCTCATGTTGTATTACATTTGCTCCTATTCAAATATAAATGTCTAATCGCAGAGATCTTGAAAGGACATGTTGTTTTTTAAGAACGTTTCCGAAATCAATAACTGTTTTCGTACATTTACCCTTATTATTTTCCATTTCTTTCCGTAACTCACTTATGAGAGTCGACAGAGCCACAACAAGCTAAAGTATTTTCGTGGGGGAGTTAATTTGAAATAAGGAGCTCTCCGGTTAGAAAATGCAACAGACAAACAATAGATTAAAACGAACAATAAGGCACTCCAATGTACAGTTTCATATCGTCAGCAAGAGAAAATCAATGACACATGTAAGACTTTAAAGAGATAGAAATAAAAAAACAATGCCTCAAACTCTCTTTGAATTTCCCTCTTTTGATCCCCTGTGAAGATGTTCTCGGTACCAAACTTGAGCTGGAACTCTTTACTGGTGTAAAATGTGTTCTTGCTGCGTACAGCTTCAAGAACCACCTCGTGTAGAAATATGTACTGGCTCTGTTGGAATGAATGTAAATGGTAAAGTGTGTTCAATGTTGAAAACTTTAAGGTAAAATCAAAGTTCAGTATTTGAAATATTTCAAGGATTAAGTTAAAATGCTCCTTCGCCTCCAATCAAAGACATTTATTCAAATATCCGCTTCTAAGTTTAATTACGTAAAAATGGAGAACACAATGAATTTAGATAACTTATTAATCTAGAAAATCAGATGACATTGAAGATTCTTCAGTGTCTTAAAAAACAGCATCGGTCAGGAGAGTACCTTGCTCATTGATGACAATTTCCTGGAATTTTTATTAGAAATATATCAACTTACCATACTTTGAACCATGTTCATTCGACACTTCCTCATCTGGTTGACACAGTTGAACACGTTCACTTTCTTCTCTCTCTCCGCCTCCTCAATCAGCCAGTCTAGGGCGATGAATGTTCCTGTTTGTCCCATGCCAGTACTGGAAATAATTAACTGATTTAGTTAAATGGACCGTTTAATACAACCCGCATATTAAGGGCCATTGTGATGTTGTGTCTTCAATCCAGTTGTAGCAATATCAAAGCAATCCACATTGTAAACGTTAGAAAACATTATTCCCAAAACTTGGTCTTCTTATGACTAACCTTACTGAGCAACATCCTCTCACTTTAGTTGATATTCGGGAAAAAGTTTATTGTTTTGGAGATCCCTTCTTATAAGTTAATTAAGATAGTTATGATGTAAGTTATAGTAGTAATATATGAGTATGAAAACATCAGCTTAATCGAGGATTCAATATAGACGCATTGCTATGTCATCCCTTGATGTCATGGAGGATTCATAAAACAGAGTTTGTGACTGAAAGTCTCTCATGCTCTGAAGACGAAGGACAATCAAGAGGGAATCTTTTGTATATATGCTCTTATCGTCGGACTTGGTCTTGATTTTATTTTTTTACTATGTATAACAGGACATCATCACCTGCATTGTACAACCACATGTCCGGTATCATGTTCCTGATGTAAGCGACGGAACTTCTTCCAAAAGGACACCAAGGCTGGAGCTGAGGGGACGTTATGATCTGGCCAGGAGGTAAACTGCAGCTGAGTTACCTCCCTTGTGTCTGATGTCTACAAGGAAGGGTTTATATTATAGGAAATAGGATTTAGACTTCCTGCTCTTTGAAAATGCAACACAGAAGCAGAATTGAAAACCTGATTACAATATTCCTTACATCAGTCTGAATTAATGTCCAAATACAATGAATCGCTGAATCCATAAGGAAGATGATGACGTCGTAACCAAAGGCTTGAACTGATCTTACATTATGTATAGGTTTGTTGCAAAAGTCCTGAGAAATATGTGATTTGATTGATTTTCCAATCTTAAACAAATACTGCGACTATGTAGGAATCTTTGTCTTAGTACTCTTCAATTCATCTTCATATTTCGAAAGCTTCGTTTCCTTATTCAAATATTCAAAACTTTGTGATTGTCTACGTATCTACTACTCTTGATTCAAATTGCAAAAATGTTCATATACTTTCACACAACTTTTCATGTATCACGCCACCACTCAACCCTTGCTGTGACAAGGTAATGATATAATGTGGAAATTTTCAAAACAAACGCATCCAGGCAACTTACATATACATAGTGTTCAATCTTGAATCTCCTGATGGTATAGTCTCTCCACACTGTCGAGTGCATGTGTTGTACTTTGATGTTGCCAAACTTTCCCATCTCCTTGTCATCCGGCCAGTACTGCTCGCACATGACCAATTATAACAAAAATGCCATTTATAACAAAACTTTTGGAAATAAACCAATGAAGTGGTTTAATGACTTTAACTAATAGAAAGGAACCAATAAATATTAGTGGCTGTTTCAGAGCAACTTCAACATATTACAACATATAATTGTGTTCTTATGTTTTTTCCTTTTCCCAAAGACATTTCTAGGTTTTCTACGAAATGAACTATACTCTGAAATTGGATTGCTCGTTGATAGTTTTGCTGAAAAGATAATGGTAAGTTTACCTTCGTTAGCTCCATACGTTTGGTCACCATGACGATATGTGAGACATTCTCCTGCCATATCATGCGCCAAAAATCATCCACCGTGGATTGGTTGGGACCTGGAATTGAACATCGGTGAAATCGTTGAAATGGTATAGTAGACATGAACAGTTATTGTCAAATAATAAATTGCAAACGGTATTCAAAGGTTGCCTATACCTACACATATGTCATAATCTCGTACGGGGCATTGAAATTGTGGTTAAAGCTTGAAATGATTGCGGCCGTGTGATTGATGAAATTTTCGGTAGATGATAGAACATCAGAAGTTCTGTTCTCTTTAGGTAGGCAAACGTGTTGAGCTCTAAACTTAAACAGGTTACAGTTAATGGATAGTTCTTGCTGTTAATCCACTAACAGGTCTCTGTCCTTTCATCAATCTCAGTGTTTATACATTGACTAATGATTAGGCCTTAACTTAGGTTGTTTGCAAAACTATACTCTCGATTTTCATTACGAAATTAAAATTAACATATAATCAGAAAATGTTATAGTCGTAATTACAATAATAATTTCAATATACGTTCTCTGTAAAGCAATATATATTGACAATTCTTGAATTTATGACACTTCACACTGTTAAAGGGTGACAATTAAATTAATACCATATGGTTATTTCATGTGATTGTTTTACATGTGAGAGTTATTACGTACACAATTTTAAAAAAACAATGCTATTGTAAGTAATAGTGAATGATATCTAAATAAAAATATAAGAAACACCCCATGTTTCCATTTGTTTGATTTTCAAACGGCAGTGCCATGTTGAACACATACAGCATCATTGATGTTTGATGAATGTAAACGTATGCCCTGTTTAAAACAAACAAAAAAACCGTGATCTTCTACCTTGAGCTGCAATGTAGTTTTTTGTGTTCCCGTAACCCTGCAAACAGACATAGCCATTAAATCATGTTGGAGAGACAAAAAGTCATTTAAGATGTTGTTAGACTGGAATGAGTTATTTCACCAATTTATAATGCAGTGCGTTTTATCATTCTTGTACTCAGTTTGTTTAACAATAACGTATCAGTTTAACAAAGGCTAAAGTTTGAGTAGCTTTGAGTTCGAGTAGGAACAAACATTACTGTCTAAATAGAAAGTTTAGGGTGAGCTTTATTCAACTTTAAGTAAAGGACAGCTTACAATGATGTAACTTGCGTTGATGTAATCACAGTCACCATCAACTTCCGGTTTCAGAATAACTCGTGAATGGTTGTCTTGGAAAAATAGAAAATAAAGAATGCTGAAATAGGTATTCAAATGTTTTGTTGTCAATCTCTTAACCCTCAACATTTATGCTATTGTGTTCTATAAGATTGCTTGAAATGAAATAAGTCATACCTGCCTGGCACCACTTTTCTTTGCGTCGACGGGACTCTTTTATAGTAACATATAATTATTTGACATACCTAGCCAAGTTTAGTTTCTTAATATCTACAAATATTTCCCCCATTTATATTAACTAATTGCAAACATAAAAGATAGGGGATAGCTAAACAGCTTAAAAACAGAGTTTCCAACGCAATAATACAAGTATACAAGGCAATAGCTCCAAGATTCTGTTCCTCTTCTTGTTTTCAGGTTTCTTCCCTTCGTCATCATCATCATAGGTTTCATAGGGCAGAAGCTGTAGAAAGATAGAGAAATAACAAGCTCAATATAGGTAAGACCATGGGCCCGTCCACTACGGATTTCACCTTGAAATACAGGAAGAATTGGATTTTATCATTGGAATAGATAAAATAGTGTTCATTGCTGTCGTTTTCGATTTCAAAGGTGCAGAAATTTGAAGGCATGAAATAACTTATCAAAGCTAGCCAGGGTTTTCATAGATCAATGGAATGATAATGACAATTGATAATTTTTGATAATCCTGATTGAAATATGATTTATCCACTTTGAAATAAGTGAGCTAAGAATGATTTGATACTAATAATAGACAACTTTAACAAAATGCAATAGCTTAAGCTTATAGAAATATCAACATTTCTTCACGGCCCAGATTTACTTTTCAGTACAACATTAGAATAACATGATACTCGTGCCTCAGGAAAAACATTTCTTTTTCTTTGATCTAATCTTCTTTAATTTGAATGTGAATATCGGAAGACCCATAGTTATATTTTGGGAAAAATGTCAAAACTAATTATTCTGACATTTGATCAATTTTCATATTACAATACAATAGCAATCAAACCTAAAACCAGTTGCATATCAACAGCATTAGGAAAGACCAAGCCCTAAACTCAGGATGCGCATTATCGTAATCAGATGAAGCTTTGAAAGCTTCACTTAAGACTTACCTTGAACTCGTTCTCAAAGCCGACCCCGTTCACCTTGTCTTTAATGTACTGTGCAAGTTTAGGTAGTATGATTGGTGCTGGTAATACATTGTAGTATTCGTGACCACCAGGGGAAGGTTCTGAGCCGACTTCAGGATCAGGCTTCACAGGTGTCTGTATAGCCGACTTCTCTGACATTTTAGAGGGAGTGTCCTTTGGCCTTTTTCTTGCTTAAAAATTAATTAACCTTTTTTATACCGTCTGCTAAGGCTATGCTTCTAGATACAAATATTAAAGATTAAACTATCTGACCTCTGATATACTGATATATATATACAATAGTAAATAACTGTGGAAGACATCTTAAAGCATAATATCGTAAAGAACATAATGGTGGAATAAACTGATGATATTCAACTCGTGTAGTGCAATAACTCCGAAAACTGACATTTATAGAAAATGAGCACATTGAGGGATTGGAACTCCAGAATTAGAGAAAAGCATTTACCTCTATTCATAATCTACTTCAAATCAAAACAAAATATTTTCCAATTTGACGTTCACATTGAATGATTATGATTATACTTCATCGAATAATGCAATGATTATATAACTAAAAACATATGGAGATAGTATAAGACGACAATATCCAGGTATTGCAGGTATCTTATGTGTATTATAGAATGCAAGAATAACATAATTGGCTATTACTAGGATCTTTACATATAGGTGTCATCCAATCTCAATACCTTGCTATGTTGTGTGGAATGTGGACCTGCCAATTATTCGAAAAGTCAATATAGTTACATACAATTAATGAAACCTTAGTATTTCGTATTTTATATATCACATTGGGTTTCATACCACATATGGGTATTGTTTTTAACTTTATATCCAATAAATGATGGGAACCGTCAGCTTACATTTTTTACATTCAACCAATTCTTTTCACACATTTTGGCACTCAATGAGTAAGCAATTTGTTAATAAAATGAACACAATGGTGAATTATTTCATCCAACTTATAATTATTATTAAGTATAAGTTATCAAGGTATTCCGAGTTATCATTTTTTGAAGCCATTGGAGAATGACATTTTTAGAAAATAGAAGATTATTTACCTGAAATATCAATAAATGTCGTTTCTTTCTGGCTATCATGCCTGCGCTCAACTGTCATCTTGGGCTCTCCTTGTGAACGGCGCCTTCATTATAATTTCATTCACATTGTGAATTTTGATTATTCCCTCTAGGATGCTTTTACATTAAAGCATTTCAGCATTAGGACCAATCATATCTAAATAAACTTCATGTAATGGTTGAATTTTAACGTATGCTTGATATTCAAAAATTAAAGATTTTTGCATTCATGCCTCACCCCAACCAACTCCGTTCCCAAACCAGGAAAGTTTTCACCCAAAATTGTAAAATTGTTGCTGAACGATTAAAAAAGTACAAATTATTTTATTTTTAATACTGGTCACCAAGTTTCAGTATGAATCAGATTGCTTATCTTAAATGACAGCATCTTGCATCAAACCTGGCCATGAAAACGTTTTACATAAAAAGATCAGAGCAATAACCTCTCCAAGGCTTGGGATGAAATGAACGGATGGGCTGGGATTATAGCTTAACCTTTGTTTTAGAATTATGAATATGTTTAATTATAATTGGATTCGTAACAAATCATGAAAAGAATAGATTCACCTTTTCAAGATTATCATAAAAACGACGACGACAATAAGCAGCACAATCACTGTAGAAATTCCTCCTGCAATTGCGGCCACATTTGAACCATCTTCCCGAACCTCTGAAAGATGTGCAATAAAATGCTAGACCTTCACAAACTATTAATTTTGACGTTCATATGTGATCATTATTATAAAGTGCAGGTATCTATATTATACACTTTAAGTCCATTGCTAGTTTGCCATTTTCGTCAATAACGATACCTCAAAACAATGATAAAACTGTGAGTTAACACCAATATTTGTACGTGAAAAGAAGGCCTTGGCTTCCTTCAATAATAACACAAGGAACTTTCTGAAACGGTTAAATCCATGAAAAATAATAAGAGCCCTGGTTTGGACGGCTTTCCTGTTGAATTTTTCAAATGGTTTTGGAAAGACCTGAAGTTTTGGGTATTCAGATATGTTCAGGAAGTATTTGACAAAGATCAATTATCCTATACTTTTAATAGAGGTGTAATAACATGCATTCCAAAACAAGACAAAGATAGAAGATTTATGAAGAATTGGCGCCCTATTTCACTTCTTAATACCATGTATAAAATTATAAGCTCTTGTATTACTAACAGATTGAAAAAGACTTTAGATATGCTCATACATTCGGATCAAACAGGTTTTATACCTGGTAGGTGTATCAGTGATAATGTTAGATTAATGTACGATATCATGTTTGAACTGAAAAAAGAAAATAAACCAGGCCATTTGATTCTTATTGACTTCAAGAAAGCTTTTGATACAGTCTCTAAGGATTTTATAATCAAAGTTCTAAAAAAATTTGGTTTTGGACCCTACATGATTAAGTGGATAAATATACTAATGCTAAATGCATCTTCATGTGTAATTCAAAATGGTCATCTTTCTTCCTTCTTTTCGAATGAGCGAGGCTGTAGACAAGGAGATCCAATTTCCCCATATTTGTTTATTTTTGTGGCAGAAATTCTTGGAATTATTATAAGGGACAATAAAGATATTAAAGGCATTAAACTAAATAATGAAGAATATAAGATGGGACAATATGCTGACGATACTCAATTATACTTAGACGGATCTGAAAGCAGTCTTAAAGCTGCTTTAGATACACTTCATACTTTTTTTGAAATGTCAGGTCTAAAGATAAACATCGAAAAAACAAAGGCCATTTGGATTGGTTCAATGACCGGAAGCAGAGTGAAACTATGTGCGGAAAATAGCTTAGATTGGCATCAGGGTAACTTCAACATCCTTGGTATATTTCTCAATCCTGATTTAAAAGATCTATGGGTAATCA
This sequence comes from Phorcus lineatus, assembly GCA_921293015.1. Taxonomy (NCBI): domain Eukaryota; kingdom Metazoa; phylum Mollusca; class Gastropoda; order Trochida; family Trochidae; genus Phorcus; species Phorcus lineatus. The sequence continues at coordinate 37,661,631 of OV121093.1, forward strand.
ATACTAGAAAAAGACTAGAAGTAATAAAGAGACTTCTTGCAGGATGGAAAAAAAGAAAACTTACTTTACAAGGCAAAATCACAGTTTTAAAAACTCTAGCATTGTCAACTTTAGTCCATATTTTTTCTGTATTGCTTCCCCCCCCCCCCCCCCCCCCCCCAAAGAATTTCTTGACCATTTGAACAATATTATATACAACTTCCTTTGGGATGGCAAGAAGGATAAAATCAAAAGGACAACTATTTGTAGAAAATACGAAGAAGGTGGACTAAGAATGATAGATGTCAGATACTTCATAAGTGCACTCAAACTATCTTGCCTAAGGAGATATATTTAAAAAAACTCAACTCACAATCCAAGTTTATTCCCATTTAATAAGATATTTCTTCTAGGGGCAAATATAGGAAAGCACATATCTATAGATAACCCTTTTTGGCACGAAATATTAACTTTATGGGGTAAATACTATAAACAACAACATGTTATAAATACTTCACAGGTAGAAGAAATATTAGCTGAACCCTTATGGTTAAATCATCAGTTCAGACACAGCAATTTCATAATTGTAAGCTGGTTCAATAGAGGTATTCACACAATTAGAGATATTTGGGGAGATAACAATTATTTGCCTTTCAATGAAATTAAAACTCTTTATGGTATAAAGGGAACAACCCTTGAGTACAACAAGATAATATTGAGTATCCCCAAAATATGGAAACACACTCTCTTATCGAATAATTTGTGTAATCAAAATCTTTCAGTGAACCAAACTCTTCAAGTTTTACTTTCTCAACAGAAAGGATGCAGAAATTTCTATGACCAACTGATTGTTGATGACTCTCCACTGAAAGTTTGTCAAAAATGGCAAAATGAACTTAACTCAAATATTCAATGGAATGTTGTTTTCAGAAAATACAGAAATTGTACTAAAGATGTAAAACTTTTAGATTTTCAGTACAGATTTATCAATAGAGCAATCTACACTAGAAAAGAACTGACGCAAATGAACATAATTGATACAAATATTTGCTCTTTTTGCGAATCAGAACCTGAGAATCTACAGCATGTTTTCATTAAATGCAAATTAGTATATGAATTCTGGAGAAAAATTGAAAATTTTATGAATCAGTATATTACACATCTGAATATTGTCATCTCTGACTTAGATATTTTATTCTGTAACAGTTCAGCCAGTCTTCTGGCATCTCATATCATACTTATTGCGAAAAAATATATACATATCTCAAGTATTAAGAGAAACAAACTATCTATTGAATGTTTTATAAATGTTGTCAAGGATGTTTTTAATGTTGAAAAAATTATTGCATACAAAAATAATGCACTACCATCTTTCAACATTAAATGGAGACACTTAAATAATGTTTTACGTTAGTTACCTTTATCTATATTTAATGACCGCTTTATCATTTTCCAAACTAGTGTTTGACATTAAATGTCTTTGTATGCCATCAGATGTACACCCACCGAATTGAAATGAATAAAAAGATTTGAAAAAAAAATAATAACACGTCTTCTTTATTTCGTCATCAGACTGTTTGAGTCTACTCACTCCAAACATTAATTTACTTTATGTAGTATGTATATATAATATAACACATGCATCCACCATAAGTACGTACTCAACAAGTTCCGATATTAACAGGAACGTTTTCATTCTTTAGAAAAAGCAAATGTCCATGGCAAATATGTCGAATCGACGTATGTTATTTGAAGGTCTTAGTCTTTAACACTTGGAAAGGAACAACATACAATTATTATTATTAGAACTGACAAAGTAGTAACTATTCAAAGTCTGCCGCCCAGCATGTAAGTCAATATTGAGACATGAACATCTCTGAATTGGCCCAGTTCAAACATACGTGTCATACAGAGCCCATCTGTGAAGCCGGGGAGACACCCACTTGGACAGCTTCCGTCTCGACTGCAGGTGACATTGTCTGCACACTGGCCACAAATTGACTTGCAGTCTGTCCCATACCATCCTGGGACACAATCTGCAGGTAAACTTCATCAATTAGCATTTTTCTGCACACCATGGTAAATAATTTTGAGTCAGAAAGTAACTGCATTCGAAACAATGTTTTTTTTATCCATCACAGCATGTAAGTTAATACCTAACAATATAAAGTAAAATCTTCGGGTATACCTCCAACAGCTGAATTTCAAAACAAGCTAAGTTTCCTTGACTAGTGAAACATAACATTGTAAATATAATTGAACAGACCACTTGCTATTCAGAGGAACAGGGATTCTATGACTTTGAATGAACAGTTCTCACAATCCACATACCCTGAGTGCAAGAATGGAGACTCCCATGAAGAGCATATTAAAAATAGGAATATTAACAAACAAGGCGTACTTATTGCTTAATTTAGTGTCTACCTTGCTCTAGTTCAAGCTATTTCTTTGATTAATACCAGTAGTCTCATATAGTTGTATCTTTTTTCTGAATTTGTGTTATAACCGATGAGGACATTTTTGTTTGAGATTAGTTGCGTGAGGTCTTCAAATTGATTAAAGATAATGCCTGTACATTCATAACCTGTGCACATTGGGTCTACAAAATGCTCTTCACATCCGTTCTGACATGTTCCATCCGTCTTGTTACAGCTCTGATTACCAGAGCACTTTCCACATGTTGATAGACAGTTGATACCAAACTTTCCATCATTGCATTCTTCAGAACAGGAACAAAGCTTGACCACTATGAAGACCATTTGAGACATAATGAGGTAGAGCAACAGTGGCATATATGTGGATAGGAGGAAAATGATTTTTTATTCATTTGGGCTAATGGTATTTAATAACATTTGCTTTAAAAAAAACCATTAATTTATCGAAAATCCATATTTCTAGGGAGGTTCAAAATGAAGTAACGGAACAGTCCTAATTATGGAGAAAATAAACATCTAGTATCATAGACTAGTATCATATATTATGTACAAACCCATACTGATATTGAACATTAGACATATCTGAGATTAACACTTTTACGTGTCAGGTGAAGCATCTAAAACACTGCCAATAAAATCATTAAGTATACCATCAATGAAATACAATGTGCTTTATTGTAACAACACAATCAATATACACTCGAACCAAGTTGTTTGAAATACATCTACACCCGTACGTACCACACTGACACCCATCTCCCTGTTTACCGGGACCACATCCAGCTCTACACCAGCCGGTCGTCTTGTCACAGTCGGCCGAGTCTCTACAGTTGCACTGTTTGTCACACTCCTCACCGTACCACCCGGGGTCACAGGCTGGAGATATAATAATATATTTCTATGTAAACAACAGTCACTACTTTTTTTTTACTATATTTAGCATGTTTAACTCTTTCGCAAGACAATTTAACTTCAAGATGTGTAAAGGTTAAATCAAACTTAGATAAAATATGATGTATACATACCGAATATCTGCACCTCACACAATGTAAGAAATCCATTGTCTACAGTGACTGACACGAGACTGCCAGGTATGGGAGGACTGCAGTGTATGTGTTGTATCTGGTCCTCCAGGGGTGTGTCTCCAGGACTGAATGTCTTATTGATGCGGAAACACTCGGTGGAGTTTACCAGTACTCTTAGACCATTGTATCTTTGTGCGTCTGAATAAATGTTTTAACCTCTGTTAATCTCAACATGATGACAACTATAACAATGACAATTTAATGTTTGTTTCTAGAAAATTGTTATCAGTTCTTTAGAAAACTGCCTTAGCTATCTACGTATGAAGACAAAGATGTAAATAGCTGAAATGATTATCCTCTACATGATAGGTAACTATACATAGTCATGGTGTCTTGTTATTATGAAAATTTATGATATATTTTTGCTAAGGGCAGAAACAAGTATAAAAGCCTAAATAGATATAAGTTTGAACTCGCCATTTTGTCGAAGTGCACATTTTCAGATAATTTAGAAAATTCATTAGATTTAAAATAATGTTCTTTTTATATCCTCTTGAACAAAGATGTCTTGGGGTTACCATCAATAAACGCAACAAAGTTGATAACCTTCATAAAACGTGAACATAACCAATACATAATCACTATTGTTCCTGAGATACAACTTGACTTCGCTGATGTTGTATGTAGACTTCAGGTTGATCATCCACCAGGCGTCTCTCACGTCATGGTCATCAGTGTGTGTACAGGTGAAGTTGGTGAAGTCAGTGTTTGTATTTCCGTCCACAGCCAAATCAGAAGGAGAGTATCTGCCAATTTCCATGAACTCACTGCTCTGATTAGTGTGCAGACTGCCCCGTGCAATGTTCCCTGAAGAAGTCACCTATAGTAAATGTACTTGTAAAATAGGAATGTAAGATAAGCCTAGGTACCTTTTTATCTTTTTGAAAGTGTTAAATTGTTAAAGTTTTAACAATTCAGACATCTTTATTGAAGTGTTTGCCTCGAAGTGACAAGAATTGCAAAAATGGGGTCACTTTTTCAATTTTAATGAAGGGCATTTTAGAATCTTGGGTATGTCTTGGATATATCAACCTGATACAGCATGTTATCTTACAGAGGGTTAGATGTTTTGTAAAGATCATTTGTTCAACCTTATTTTCATGTTTTCCACTCATTAGTCACTGATATCCTTCTAACTTTTCTTTTAACTTTCACTCTAATTGTTAATTGTCACATCCCAAATATCTTCATGAGTACTCATTATCATAAACATGCTTCATAAATTTTCAATAGTAGCATAAAGGAGTAGATAACTGTTATTATAGATATAGGATGACACTATACCTGGTTTTACACTGCGTTGATACATACATGATGCGTAACACTTGTATAATGATTTTCATGTCAACCATTGTTTGACACACTGTATTATCACAATCCAAATGTTGATAAATTGTTCACATAACATCTATTGATATGGTGTGGTGAAATGAGAGGGGCAAATGAAAACATCCGCTAATAAAGTTTAACACACTTTTATGACAGCAGGTACCATAATAAGGGAGAGAGCAGGTCATGGTGGAACAGGGCTCGTCACAACTCTGGGTAAGTGCGGCGTCTGGATCGATCATTATAAACAGATATCATATGAATATAAAACAAAACAATGGAACACTTCAAGAAAAAATGTAGTTGCAAGCGACGACAAAATGATTCACTCCAGTAAAGGTACATTCATTATGCACATAGTGATATAAGCAATCAACCCTGAACGTTGCATGATTGGCTGATGCATTAAGCAACAGCAACATGTTTTATCTGACCAAATCTCCTAACCAATCTGTGATTATTGCAAAGAAGATAATAATGTGAAAAAACCATGATACCAACGAATTCGTCATGCTTAGTTTTTTGTTTGTATTGTTATTACGCATGTTTCAAAACAAGTTTCAGTCTCTAAATGCATTTTGAAAATTAGCCAATATTATTTTTTTCTGAATTATTTTCACTTATTTTGATCGTTTATTGTGCACGAAAATGACGTTCAATGTTTTAACAGATTTGTAAAGTCTATATATTCACTGTGCTTTGAAAATGTGACACAATGTTGAACTGTTGATTGAAATTGCATGTCTTGGAATATGTAGGCCATCTTGTTCTAAAAAGTTATTTCCTTTCCATGTATCTCTTACCTACCTGGTCCTATTAGAAAAGAAAGGACTGTTCACAAAAGACAAGACTGAACCTATCTGTGTCAAGGACTTGATTTTAGCTAGCCTTTTGACTCATTTGATATCATATAACGTATTAGCATTTTATCATATTGTATTATCTCAATATATAACTCAGGAAAATTGCATGTCCAGTTTGTGCAGTAAAACCTTTTAGAACGTAGGAGATAAACTATTTCCAACTTTGCATATTCAATTATTATATATTCATAAGACAATAGTGATAAAATACCATTCGTTAAAGGATAAATGTAAAAAGTAGTATTTTCACTAGTATATTAGAGAACTTCTTTATGATAAGTTACATCTAAAAAACAAAACATTGATTTACCTTGACAAAGAGGAGCTTTAAATCCTTGTTCACATCCACTATCACAGATTCCGGTGGTTTTATCACAGGCAGTTCCTTCCAGACAGTGACCACAGCTCTCTCTGCAGTCCAGACCATAAGTTCCATTTGGGCAGTCTTGAAATATACCATTTGAAAATATAGAGTTATTGTGTGACAACGTTTTTTTCGCGTACGTGTTTATTGTTTTTTACTGTTCATTACCTTGTTTCTTGGCAATTTTGTAATATACTTAATTACCATACACTAAAAGATATGTTTTGCAAATTGTAAAAAAGTTGAGTGTGTCTTTTCATTGTACTTCTGGTATCCCAAAAATGCAAAACTTCATTTCAAGTGATATGAGAGCGGAAGACTATGTAATTAGTGGATAATTAGTTTAACCTGGTAATACATATCATATCATATGCTTATCAGGATTTGTCATCTTCATATATACACGTATACATGTACATGTACTGTAACCGGACAATCCAATTAGATTCAAACCAGAGTTGTTTGGACTACATCCACACCTTCACGTACCACATTGACAACCATCTCCCTGTTTACCAGGACGACACCCATCTCTACACCTTCACGTACCACATTGACAACCATCTCCCTGTTAACCAGGACGACACCCATCTCTACACCTTCACGTAACACATTGACAACCATCTCCCTGTTTACCAGGACGACACCCATCTCTACACCTTCACGTACCACATTGACAACCATCTCCCTGTTTACCAGGACGACACCCATCTCTACACCTTCACGTACCACATTGACAACCATCTCCCTGTTTACCAGGACGACACCCATCTCTACACCTTCACGTACCACATTGACAACCATCTCCCTGTTTACCAGGACGACACCCATCTCTACACCTTCACGTACCACATTGACAACCATCTCCCTGTTTACCAGCTCGACACCCATCTCTACACCTTCACGTACCACATTGACAACCATCTCCCTGTTTACCAGCTCGACACCCATCTCTACACCTTCACGTACCACATTGACAACCATCTCCCTGTTTACCAGGGCGACACCCATCTCTACACCTTCACGTACCACACTGACAACCATCTCCCTGTTTACCAGGACGACACCCATCTCTACACCAGCCGGTTAGCTTGTCACAGTCGGTCGAGTCTCTACAGTTGCACTGTCTGTCGCAATCCTCACCGTACCACCCGAGGTCACAGACTGTAAATATATTAGTAACTTTCTATGTAAAACAAGGGTCACGAGTGATAATATACAGCATATTTGACTCCCTTGCAATACATTGATTTCTGAACGTGTACAGTTTAAATCAAACATAAATAAGATAGATCTGATGTATACATACCGAATATCTGCACCTCACACAGTGTAAGCATCCCGATATTGATATTGATAGAAACAGACACGAGACTGCCAGGTATGGGAGGACTGCAGTGTATGTGTTGTATCTGATCCTCCCGGGGTGTGTTTACAGAACTGAATGTCTTGTTCAGTCGGAACCACTCGATGGAGTCCACGAGTACACTAAGACCATTGTATCTATCTGCGTCTGACAAATCATGTAACATAGGTCAAAATATAAACCTTTACGATAATGGAAAGATGAATGATTTGTTGTTTTAAAAGTGTACAAATATAACTGCAACGGACAGATTTAATTTAGTGTGAATAAATTCAACAAGTGTGATGTTTCTAGTCCTACTGCAAAATGTATCAGCTACATCTGAAGACAACTATGTTCTGGCTGAAATAGACCCTTTCCTATATTGTCAATGTTTATGTACAATAATGAAATTTAGTTATCGCAAATATCTAAATGAATGGTAAATAAAGCCAATATATAATCACTATTGTTCTTGAGATACAACTTCATCTCGCTGATGTTGTATGTAGACTCCAGGTTGATCATCCACCAGGCATCTCTCTCGTCATCATCATCAGTGTGTGTACAGGTGAAGTTCAGGAAGTCAGTGTTTGTATTTCCGTCCACAGCCAAGTCAGAGTGAAAGTATCGGTTGTATTCCATGTACTCACTGCTCTGACTGCAGTGCAATGTTCCCTGAAAAGCACATGTATCATATAGTTAATATACTTAGAAATCAGGTAAGATAAGCTTAGATACATTTTTGGAGTGTTGAATTATCCAAGTTTTAACAATTCAAACTAAAATTCTTTATCAAAGCATTTGCCTCGAAGTGACAAGAATTGCACAAATTGGCTTACTTAGATGTTTGTCATTTTCACTTTTCGTTCTTTATTGTATTCTTATATAAATGATTATCGCTGCTATCTATTGAAGAAGGATGATATGTCACAGTCCATTGATACTCTGGATCAATATGTCAGTTAACAATATATATTTACATCGACCTATCTATCATAGGACATTCTTTGTTTAGTTTGAGCATTCTTAAAACAGTGTTTTTGCAACTTGGTGCCAATTCAACGTATAAACAACCTGTACCAATGTCGTCCCATTTATGCCGTGGTAATTAAAACATAAAAATGACAGTGACAAAATTAATGGCAGAGAAAATTACAACCAACCAATTTACTTAATTGCATGTTTTGAACAAAATGTCCACACAATTAAATGAAAATCTTGAATGAATACATAAATGGACTAATACTGCAGAGAAGGCTTGTATTTTTCCTCTTAGTATTCACAACTTTATGCAAAACCTTACTCTAATAGTATAATTTGGAACATGAGCGCAGCAATCTTATTTCCAAAAAATCAAATTGATTGTTTATCATTTGGTAACAGTGAAAAAACATAATCTTTCACATTGCTGTGGTATGTTCTATATGCCTATGTATGCCAATTATATTTTTCGTTATCACTTTTCATTCATTTATTATAATGCTTCAAGCAGGCAATATAGTCGGCTACACCCCTCGCCAAGTGACACAAGTGTGAAATATATAGCTGCATTCTTTCATAAACCCTAAGTAACTAATAATCAGTTGAAAACTGTCCTAAGCAGATCATTGGAAATACATTTAAGCCATAGAAGATGAGTTTTTATGATCCTAATGTTCATTATTCTAAGCGTTAGGGTTTTTAAGATTCAATGATCAAAACTGTAATAGAACTTGTGTTTCCATGGAAACATCCAAAAATAATAGATAGTCAAATAAAGAAGTTTAAAACTCCAAAAAGCAAATGACATTTGTTTCACGCTCTGCGTGTCAATGAGCTAGGGCTTAAGGGTTTTGAGTTCTGGACCAGAAATGAGATTGCACGGACGAATGAACTGACGGACGGACGATTGACCGACGGAGGTAATTTCTATGTATCCCGAAACTTCCTTTTGCGGAGGATACTAATTATTCATGTTGATATAAGATTAAATTTGTCTTTTCGTAAATAAACAGTCTGGTTGACAACACCGAGAACATATAAACTTACTAAGTGTTAGATATTTGCCCATAATCATTTGCAGGTGCTTGTTCATTTCAATACTTTATGTTAATTCATGTGTTGCATTCAATGATTATTTTACATTCTCTTGACTCTAATCGCATCGAATCGAATATCATCAGTTGCTAAATTTCTTTATGAATACTCAATATCTTAATCCCAGTAAAAAGCAACAAGGTAAGAGCTATCATTAATTATACATAGATATTGACATTATACATGATTACATATTGCTATGATACATAAGGGATGCTGTATAACACTAGTGTAAGATAAATATAACACTACAGGAACTCTTACAGATAGGTATTGATTTGTTTGCAAACATAATATTATATTCTCTATGTTGTGTATTTAAAGCTTAAGTTCATATTAATCTATTGACATGGCCCTAATGGCATAATACTGTTGACTGAATGTTCAATGTTCAGATATTTTAAATAAGTGTTCACATACTTTTATGACAGCATGTACCATAGTGCGGGGGAGAGCAGGTCATGGTGGAACAAGGCTCATCACATCCCTGGGTCATCACAGTCTCTGGAATGATGGTCATTTTACAATTATTGAATAAAATTTGAAAAAACAAAACATTAAAAAAGCCAAGAATTTCTGGATAATACCTTTTTATTGTTGAGGTAGAAACAGCATTAAAAGTCTGCTCAGACGAGGTATAGCAGTTGGACCACACACATACCAACACTTCAGGAATGAGCAACTATTACTAACTTCAGCAAAGAAAAAATTATAATTGGGCAAGCATTTGATAAATTAATTTACACATAAGCTTAATTCACACAGGATTGATAAGTAATATCTCTCTATACATATATTCTTCATTTGAACACTTACCAAAATATGCTCCCAACAATAGAGGAACTAGACATAGAGCTATTATCCTTGTCATCGTGCTTCAGCTCTGAAAAAAAGCTTAACATATATTTGAAGAATATAGACAAATAGGTTTCGGAGCCACAAGGTTACCAAATCTACAATATATGATTGCCAGTGGCTAAGGAAACCATGCACGTGGTTTCCTTATTTGTAGTGATATGTTCATGGGGAAGATATGATGAGTTCAGGACATGGTCCCTTTAACAAGTTATTTATGAGAATAAGTATTAACTGTGAGTACTTCTAAATGTGTAGTGAATGCAAAAAAGTCTCAGATTAAGCAGATTCCAAAATTGTCAGTGCGCAAAAAATGGCATACTTTCTTGAAACCCCCGATATTATTAATCAATCGAAATAAACCATGAAAATAAGAGCTGTATAAGCATGTCTACAATACCCACTATAAACAAACGACACTGTTGTTGTTCCCCTCATACTTAAATCTAATTCATATACAATGTGTGTAGATATGTTGATATTATATGAGTGCCAATGACATACTATGTTTACGACAGGGTGCCTTACATGAGTATTTCCCGACGGAGGGATACACTAATTATTTAGGCACGAGTGTCTAAGCATAATACGTCGTGGGCATGAATAAGGTAATTTGATATGACCGAAGTCAGGAAATCACACGAAATTATCAAAAGCAACCCTTAAGCATAGGCAGTTTATCTATATCATCACATTTGGAACGCAACGTCATAGGCGAACTGTGACGTGAAAGTATTGTTTATGACGTGACGTCGCAATGAAAAAGGGATATTTTACCGTATAGAAATATAAAATCCAATACCATTTCCCTGGTAGGAAACTTTATCTTCCTTATATAAATATACAAATATACACATGGGATAACAAACACTGGTTATATAAAAGAATAGTTTGAAATAATAAGACAAATTTCTACTCACTGCTTGTCTCTTTGAAACTTCAACCCGGAAGTAAAGACGTTCTGACAATTATTGTGTATATTTTATTACCGTATTTCCTCACAGTAGCAAAATATCACCGGTATGTGATTTTTTATATCAAAAACAAAACATGTTTTTATGCAAGATTAGACTATTTGTCATTTATAGATTTCCATAATGATTGGACTTAACTCAGCAGGCTAATTTTTCTTCTTAATTTCTTGAACATTAACAAATGAACAATAAACTGTATTGCTATCGAGCAACAACAGAAATTCATGACTTGAATGTGGACATGATTTTACACGATTACGAAAAACAGCTACTGCATCTCTCTGTCTCTGTGTCTCTCTCTCCTCTCCTCTCTCTCTGTCCCTGTCCCCCTCCTCTCTCTCTCTCTCTCTCTCTCTCTCTCTCTCTCTCTCTCTCTCTCTCTCTCTCTCTCTACCCTCCTCTCTCTCAATCATAAGCTACAAGAAATGCTAAAGAGAACAGAAGAATTATCATAAGAGGAAATAAGGTAACGTAAGCCTGAGAAACTGTAAAGAGAAACAAATCATATGGACCTAAGCAGCTTAGTGTCCTAGTCTGACAAAGCAATCTTTGTATTATATTTGTTTACCTTGTTAGCTAACACAACGTTCAAAACTATGCATAGCATTACAGCAGAGACTTTGAATATTTCGTATGATTTATGATCAACGATAGTTGTGCTGGTGATGGTAATGTGGATTAGAATGAGGAAGTTACCCGTCGTCGTTTATCACATGTCAAATGTTTGATTCAGCATGTATTCTTAAATAGGGTGTGAGTGACATGTTCAACTAAATATTATACTTTAACATGTTAAATAGCAGTAACAAAAAAGGAGAAATACCCTTTAAACAACATAAACACTGTACTTAGTGTCCTAGTCTACACAGACGCAGCAATTCTTTTTATTTGTTTACTTTGTTATCTGAGATAACATTCAAGGCTATGCATATGACTATAGAAGGTACTTTGAATATTTCGTTTGATTTACCATAAACGATAGTTCATCTCTGGTTAATGTGCTGATGAGGGTCACGTCGACCCCAATGAGGAAGTTTCTCACAGGTCAAACATTTGATCCGGCTTGTGTGTCTGACCTGTTCAACTTATATTAACGAGCAGTTAGAAAAAATGACGAATAACCGTTCAATAACAATTTAACAGTTAATTTTACTTTTGAAAAAACATTTGCAAGAGACAGCTTGCGCAAAAACTTGTGAATTATGAAACTAATATAACTATTCTGTCATTCTCCAACACCCTCTCGTAATGTACCGATGGTTCAAAGAACGACGTGTCTTTGCAGAGAAAATGACGTGTGTCAAAAGTACTGGTTCACGGAGCAGACTATAGCTGGTGTGGCTTCCAAAAGGAACGCGTTTTGCTTCGCCTTGTCGTCTCAGTTATATGTCAAAAAATGTCTTTATAAATTATTTTTTTATTCCAATAAATAATAAATACCTTTTCAGAAAAACATAATCGACAATACGACTAAATGGATCATATACTAATTCAACCAAATTATAGAGACATAGTATAAATTATATGAAGAGAGGAGATAGTCGGAGAGGGAGCTAGAAATAAAGAGAGTGGTAGAGAGGGGGAGTGGAAGAGCTTGTAAGAGGTAAAAACATATCAAATAATACATTGGTTTTGTTTGAATTAAACGACAGATGGAATGGGGACCATTTATTAAAATAAATTCACTTTTATCCTCAGAAATGAATTGACTTTTAGGGTAGTACTTCAAATAAGTAAGATCTCTGTGTGTATAAGGTGGTTATTTACACGTAAATAGAGTATTATCTACATCCATTCTAATGCTAGCAGAATAGTTTACAACAGTTTTTCCAAATACACAAATGCCTTCTGAAACTCTGACTAAGGGAGCTTATTTCATAGATTTTCTTTAATGCATATTTCGTATTCAGATTTTGCTCCTTGTAAGGGGTTGTTTACCAAATGGCGGTTTTGGAGAAGGGGACTAATTTCAATGTTGAGAACTAATTTCATCGTGATCAGGTTCTTTGGGTTTGCTGTCTAGTCCGCCATTCTTACAATTGGCGATATTTCCTCGCTATCGTTCTACGCAAGAATAGTCCGTTGTTGCTTTGTGAGGTCGTTTGACATACGGACTGACGGACTGAAGCGAAGACATCTTAATTAACACCGATATCAGTTGAAGCAAACTTTAGATCAGTGGATGACCCTTGCACAAAGCCGATGCGCACGTATATTGTCAGAGGGTTGCCACATACTTTCGGCTGAGCTGAGAAATAATGAAGATTTCAATCCTTACATGATTCTCTATCCTTCTCTTCGATGTTACAGAAGACGAAATTGTGCGCGTCCATGTTATCTATGTCCTCCGCCTGTTTATCCACTGTTTCCTCTAGTAATCCAAAACCATCGTGTGAGCATGTCGATATCATTAAAACATAACTGCTGTTGGTTTTGCATTACATTTACATACCCTCGCATTATTTTTCTAAATTGCTTAAGATTTTCGAATGGCACTGACTTAATCTTTGATTTGGTCCATTTCGCTTTCCTAATGTTCCTGGATTCTTTAAGTTCTTGAAGTATAGACGCATATATGTCGTTATTATATTTTGTTGTAGCAGGGTGTGGATTTCGTCATTTGAAAGCAGTAGTCTATAACACACAGAACCCATATGTAGTATCCGATTCGTTGTCAATATAAACAACACCTGTGCACCGTTACTGTCATACAGATGTAAATAATATTATTCAAGTGGCAAAAGTAGTTTTTCCTCAAATTCAGCGCAGTGTAAAACTGCATATAGACTGAGAAGAGGTTCGCACACAGAGTCAGTCTATAAGGAAAATGTGAAGCACGACGTCTACTCAGTGTATCTTGTGTCCACATGGCATACCTGTCGTGTGCCCAGTTGATGTCTTAACATTCACTTAACAATTCTAACGCAATCATCCTGTTGGGCTAATGTGCAAATTATGTATTGTCAACAACTTACTGTAATCCATTACTTTAGGCGTCGTTTTCCTTATTTTGTTTTCAATAGTGACACTGTCAGCGAAGAGACGACCTGCATAGTTTTTTGTGAGTAACTCTCCTTAACCTAATTTGAACATATGCTTTTATATGCAGTTTAGCGAGAAAAGGCGACAGTTTGTAGTAGAACGTGACTGGCGTTTGAAAAAGTGAGTTTTTTCTATGTGAATTTATGACTAGTTTGAAGACAAATAAAGTGTCGATGTTGGTTCAACATATGTGTGTTTGTATTGTGTTTCCCTCTTGGATATATTAATTATTCTCATATATTGATACATATCACTGAGTCTGAAGACAGATTTGTAGTTAACCAGCGAAGCGTGATTTTTGATTTCTAAACAATTTGAGAAGGGAGATAACCCTTGGCAGTACGCCCTATCTCATAACCAAGGTGTGCGTGACTTAGTTTTGAAGTAGAAAAATAAAGCTATGACAAGATAGACCAGTGAGAGACTGTTTGAATATCAAGTGTGTGTATTGGCTGGGTTAATTGTTAATGGATTTTGCAACACTCTGAATGATGTTTAACTTATCCAAAACCAATAATAGTCATTTAAACCTTTATTTTGGTTTTGTTTGTTGTCGGTAGATCAGGTGAATCCATGTAACCTGATGAGGTTACTAAAGGCAGTCCTCTTTTAAACCCAAAATCAATGCACTACAGAGCTGAAATCTCTGGTTGGGGGTTTTAACTCAAAAGGTAACGGGGCTATTTGCTGACTCTTATTAAGTTCGTGGACATATGGATTTAAAAACAGTAAAGAGGTACAGACTCATAAGTTTATGCCTCCATGAAATAAATAATTTGTAAAGTTCTTTCTTAAATGAAACTGATGAATTGCTCAAAATAGGTGATTTTGAATAAATAAAGAAATTCAGAAAGAACAGAAAGTAAGATGCATGGTTATGTGTCACAGTTTTCATTGTGACCTTCAAATTTTTTGTTTGTTTTTGACTTTTTTCTTGATTAACTTGACGTGGGCAAACAAAGGAACGCACAGGCGACGGTCTAAGGCTTAATTTGTCATAGAGGTTAAAGTCATGTTTTTTTATTCGATATTATTGCACAATTTCAAAGATCTGGAACAGTTTAAATAGCACTTTATTTCATAGCTTTGTTTACTTCAAACTAGTGACATGCGCTTGTTATGAAAGCTAGAGAGTCGGTTCAATCATAGATAGAATAGCAATGGATTTTACATTTATAATTTGATGTAAAACATTTAGAAAGATTGCTGTTGTTCAGATACATATTTCAAAAACAAGAAACAAAAGATAAACATGTTGTATCCTATAAATGTTTTATTACTAGGAAATCAGAACCAACAGCAACCAAGTGAATAGTCAAGCTAACAAGAATAACTCTTTCTCTACATACATTTCCTCAAAATGAAAACGTAAAGCCATTAATAACAACGAATTACAAGCAAGCAGTACCTTATGTTACAGATCTGAATCTACAACAAACAATTTATTGATTTCATATCTAGTCATACTGCTGACAAACTCATTTCTTTTACTCTTTGAGTATGAACCAATATATTTATTTATAAACAATCATATTAATGTATGATTTATATAAATGAAACGAACGCTAAGACAAGTCCATGTTTTTGTGAATATAAAACATTAACTGTCCACACTTCGTTATTTTATAGTTAAATTAGTTTGTTGAACCCCACCAGTTAAGGAGGGCTCCTAATGTTGCTCCAGCTATCCGTCCAATGGTGGCACCTACAGGTCCCACAATTGCTCCAACTACTGCTCCAGCAATTCCCCCAGCTTCCATTGCTGTATGCAAACCAGCGTCACTCTTCTGTTCTCTCTTTGGTGGAGGTGAATTCCTGTTGGTCATTTGTTCCTTTACCAAAGCTGCAATCATGTCAGCATTGTATTGCTTTAATGTCTCGGACAACTTTTCTCTCATTTCACTGCGGGCTTCGCGATGATTATCTGTATCAATGTTGATATTTATGTGGCTTTTTTTGTCTTCAATGCGTTTAGTTTTTTCTTCCTGAGAGATCTTCTCTTTGGCTAACTGAGCTTTAAATTCTTCTAAAGCTTCAGCGATAATCTTTTCATTTCTTTCTTTGTTTTTCTCTTCTATCTCCTTTGCTATGATGTCTTCCAACTTCTTTATTTGCTCTTCTACATTGTCCAACATATCACATGCGTAGTAGCTGCGTTTATTATCCCTCAACAGTTGTTCAATTTTGCCAAGGAGTCTTTCAACAAATCGATTCTTTTCTCCAAAACATGCCTTGTTGTTGACAGCAATATAGCGGTTGTTGATTTCTCGAAGAAATGTTTTGAGAGAGACGTCAGATTCTTGAATGAAGGTTTGAAGGTCGTAGTCCTCATCAAGGTCATCTTCACCCGTAAAAACCACAATGACAAAGTCCTTGGATTTTTGGCCAAAAATTTGGATGAAATCTTCCAGAGTTTTGACATCTTCTTCAGTGTATCGACCGAATCGGATGACAGACAAAATGGCGTGGATACCGGGAGAAACCAGTGCAACGCATTGCATGATCTGTTGGTGTAATTCCTCTTTTGAAATACTTGTATCTCGAAAGGGACGTCAACAACTTGTAAGTTTCTACCAAACCTTTCCAGCGATGCATGTTCACAAAATTGAGTCATTGCTTTTCCTGCTGGCAAACTCTTGAATTTTTTATGTCCCAAAATTGTATTGCCAGTGCCGCTTTTACCAACTCCCGTTTTACCAACCAGGACAAGACGGATCTCGTTTGCCAGGTAATCTTTAAAATACACATTGATAAATACAAGTTGATGATAGTATCAAAATGTCCGTTACCATAATTAGAATATATAAAAACTCTGACAATACTAAAAAATTGCTCTAAGACAATCATGAGTAACAAACAATTTAGATGGTATCAATTTTTACAGCTCTTTCAATCTTCAGATACACTTTCGGGATTTGCCTCATGAAGCTGACGTCTGGGTATTAATTGCTACATTTAGCATACAACATTTTGAATTGTCAAGATGCAAGGAATCTAAAGACAATCGATATAAAAAAAGTCTGTTCATACCTTTTGATGGTTTACTACAGGCCATATTGGAAATTTTCCTTCTTGATACCTGAAATATACATTAGAATATCAGTATTTGAAAACGTTAACTGAGATATACCTACTTGATTCACGTACACGTGAAATATTTGTTTGACTTTCAATGCCATTGATAAACAAATGTATACAATGAAGTACACACATCATCATCAGGTTATGGGTAGGTCACCTGCTAAGTTGCTTAATAATCAGAGCGTTGAGAGGTGATTCCCTTCTCCAAATGATTTGAGAGATCAGTAGTGTTACTCAGTGTAAGTGATGATGCTCGAAGAATTTCACCGAAAGTAATGAAACGGTTGTAGTCTAGAATTTAACCTCAACAGGCAACCCGTGGTAGTCCCATCAGGGAGATTTTTCTCCTCGTTGACCTGGGGTAATGTGTCACACAAAGCTTTGATATAAATAGACTTTTGTTTCTGATAGTGATAAGGTGTTTTCAAGGAAAGATTCAGAAAATGGTGTTAATTGGCAACTTAGAATAAATCATCTACAGACAAAATTGGTCTCTTAACTGTATTCAGTGTGGATATCACAAAATATAAATACATACAGTAAGAATTACACTCTTTTCTTAGAAGTAATATGTGTGCAATTGTTCATTGTTCATGTTCAGGTGCGTCATTATTTTGTTGTTATGGACTGAAGGAACTCGCAGCAGTGATTGGATTTTTTATTTCTACAAATTTTAAAACTGAAAATACTGTTGGTTATATGGACACGCTGACTTCGCAGTGAGGATATAAAAATGAAATTGAGGTCAAATAAAAAAATATAGAAACAAAAGTAGATGAAATAATTATAATAATAAAAACACGATAGGATTTCTTTACCTCTTAAGAACCTCATAAATATTTCATTTCTGTTCATGCTTCCATTTGGTAGTTGGTTTAATAGAAGAATCAAAATCGTTAGTAATATTCAATGTTTGAAGCTAAATCTAAGAAACTAAGATTTGTTTTGGCATTGTGCTTTTGGTTACTGCATTATCATTGATCGGGAGATATGAACTATTGTCAAATGAAAACGACACATAAAAAGACTTAAATTATTTACCTTAAAATCCAACCGTTGTTATGAAAACAACTTCCGCTTAAATGAGATTGTCTGAGGAACTATTGAAACACAAACGATACTAACTCAGTCTGCTGAAGCAACAACATGTTTACCCATCGAACGTGATGTTGTTTTTGCCCGGCAGTAAAGTAGACAAGGACAACTACTAGTTACCTTATCTGAGAGACCATACTGGTTATATAAGACCGCAACCAGTTTTACAAGTTTAAAATACATAATGATAAGTGTATGGTTATTATGACACCAAAGGTTGTTATTCACGTGAACATAAGTTTACATCGAGTACATTTACAGCCTAATTCGCGGAATTTTAACATTCAAAAGAACAGATCTGTCGAATCGTGCTTTTATAGAATTATGCTAAATGGCTCATTAAACTAAAAAGCCTCTAACAAAAGTAAAATTTATCATTGTATTTAGGTAATGATATGAATATTTTTTTGAGAAGTAGTTATGCGTGAAAAAAGTGAAATGTGTTCTATGTGCAATCATGTATATATTGTTGTCATCAGGACAATGATTACATTCTAAAAAGTCCTTGCGAATACACTTTCTTATATTGACAACATTCTACAATTTAAAACTTATAAAAAGACAATGGCAATATATTGTCAACACATATTCACATAATAAACAGTTAGTTTGCTTCAACTGCAGGTAATGTGATAAAGTCTGGTTGTACTGTATCCAGTATTCATATGGTACGGTTGGGTGTGAAAAGCATACAAGGTATGTGGGAAGTGTGCAAGGTATTTGGCAAGCATGCATGAAAGTGAGATAGGTTGGAAAGAAAAAAATATTGGTTACAGTAGAGAGAAGGGGTGAGAGACAACCTTTTAGTTGGTGTCTTTTCATGACATGAGTATTGCTTGATTTGCAAGTCGATTCTATCTCGCAACACAATTATGTAAGAACGGAAAGTGCATGGTTGAAGTTTCCGATATACCAATGATACCTTATGTTTGAGATGTAGATCTTGTCATTGGTCACAATATCTTTAATTGTTTCAACTTGATACGAGCATAAACATTTCTACATAAGTGATAACAAATACTTAAATTGAAACAGGTACTTATAAACAAAATGAATTTAATTTTCAAATTAGTAATATCTCAAAAAGCTTATGCCTTGCAAAACAATGATGTAGCTCAATAAGTCGTCAGTCCTGCTCTATCTTTCATCAACTGCGTTTGGAAACATCCTTGTTACAATTTTAGTCACTTGATGTGCCAATTCTTTCTGATGTGCATCCTCCAAAATTATGTAAATTTAGAAAAGTACTCATACCAAAAATAATGCTATTAAAACTAGAGTGCGAAATTACACGTTCCAATTTACCACTTCTTATGTAATAATCACAGACTAATTTACAACTACTTTACGCGGAAAATCACTTTCAGAAGCTGACAATAAAGCATAGCATAGTTATCCAGAAAAATTCAAGAGAGTTAGTATCATTATTTCCTTTGGTATAATTATTGTTAGGGACACTTACAGTTTATCAGTTATTTCGGTTCAATTGAAGTTAACATTTAGTAACTGTCAAACGACTGATTAGATTTTTTGGGATTTTTTGGGTTATAATCCTGAACTATAAATAATTGGTTGCTTTGTTGTGATATGATAAGAAATACAACATTTACTTTATATAACATTGCAATGGACAGAGATCTTCCATCCTGAACTGTTGCTTTTGATGATGCTGATGCGGTTTTGGAATATATCAAATATTGTATCATTCCACAGTTTACTATAAAGTTATTATTTAATATCATTAAGGGTTCTTAATGATAAAGTTATAAATATATAGTTATGCTGATGTCAAGCACATTCCTTGCGTTGTCGTGATCACAGTTAATACAAAAATTACAAAACAGTCTTCAACCACCCAGGATCGTAATTGTTCCTTGCTATGGTATCTTCAACCCGTTTCTTGTTTCACTTTTCCAACTTTCTGTACAATAATATAGCAATCTAATTTTGAAATAGTTGTCGTCTTGTTTAAAGCGGCAGACAGTCGTCTCTTAAAGAGGCAGTAGCACGTTTCCTGTTGATAATAAAGTGAAACTTAACTTACGTTTCCGATTGCAAGACAATGCATTTTATTCAAAAGAAGCAGTTATCGAACGAATGTACTATTATCGATTTTAATTTCTCTTCATTAAATGGTTTAAACGTTTTCACACAAAAATGACCGCCAGTGGGTTTTTCTTCTTCATACTTGATTATCTCCTCTATGACTACGGAGGACTGGGTTGAGTAATGAGATGTTTTGACACTCTGAGTATAATGGTATTTGGTATTTAGCAAAGATTTTTTAGGATAATTTGGAGAAACAAAAATTATAAGAAAACATGCTACTGCCCCTCTTATTCATTGACACGTTAGAAGCGCTTAAGGTCACTTTAACCTTGACAGATGTAGTGTACACGATGTGAGGCTGCAGTAAGTGAAGATAGGTTAGGTCTGATAACAAAGCATGCTAATATTAAGTGAGGCAGGTCTCGCCATGGCTCTTATATTCAAAACTCGCTCAAGCAGTGAGTTCAGCTATCTCTTTTTCCGTGTCTATAGATTTAATCAAAAAGGTAGTTGAATACATATAGAGCACAAACACATAACTATAGAAAAGGATAGGGTTAAACTGGGAACGAGAGAAATTTGTAAGAAGACTAACAAAACGGATGTTACAATTCATAATGTTTATGCGATCATTAACAATGTTCATTGACATCAAAGAAGTAAATTAGAGTGCGTGCAATGTGTGGATAACATTCCGTGCGACATGAACCATTAAAGGCACAAGAGCACGTTCTTGGATGTTGCAGTTGTTACAGTTATCTCTTGTAAATAGTCGAAATATATTGTCTTTGAATGGTAAATTTTTGTTTCACTCATGCCAATTATTATCAATCTAATTGTCACCAAAGCACCTAGATAATTTCAAACAGCAATTACAGTTTGGACACTTCAGTAAATTAGTCTATATTTAAGAAACTTAAATTAAAATGGTAAGGAATCGGATTGCAAGGCAAAACCGAAATTGAAATGTGAAACTTCTTTAGTTGAATAAAACATTTTTTCTCAACAGGTAAAATGTTTTGCCTTTTCTTGAAATCAATTTTTTTCCAATGAAAGTAGAAAATATATGTTATCACATAATCAAAGATTTGAAATATATGTATTTAGTTTTATGATTTTGTACCTATCAACATTTCACAATCACAAAAATCTTTAATGATCATCAGTGATGACAAACACAAGCATCGTTAAAAATCATCAGTTATTACAACGAAGCAATCATTAATAATCATCAATGATAATCACAAGCATCGCATAATAATCATCAGAACAGAACAGATCCTCAGAATATGAGGGACAAAATGACAGTTATAAACATTTTACAAACGGATAGATGATAAGCCGGAACAATTAACAATTTGCATACTCATTCTACAAAAGTTTTAATACCGATATCTTTTTATACATGAATACTTTCTGAAGTTTAACCATAATTGGTCTTTTCAAAAATTGTGTCGGTATATACAAAGCTCTTTCTTTAGTGTACAATTAAAAATATAATGAAACTCATCTCTAACATCTTCTATACAACACAATTTACATTTTCTTTCAGATTTAGGTATACTATTCCATCTTCCTTTTTCAATCGGTAAGTGGTGGCATGAAGTTCTGAACAGTAGTAATGGTATAGCTTTATTTTGGGGCAGGGACATTAAGTAATTTTTAAGTCCAGATTGTGGTTTCAAAAGAGAATATAATAAACCATTATTTGAATTTTCCACCTCAGAGCTCCAATTCTGTTTGGCATTATCTGTTAAAATAGAGTGAGCAGATCTTTTGAGCCAGGAAAACGAAATAGGAGACTGTGACAGCCATACATAGCTTAGACCTATGCTGTTGAGGATTGTATGGATACATGACATCCAGCTGTAATTGTAAATGTCGTTATTATAGAGTTTATATACAACTGAATACATAAAAAAATATATTTTACAACTTTGTCAGTAAGTAATATTGACCAAAATGTTAACATACAGGTTTTCACATTAACCGAGAGAGGAACTCTTCAAAGTTCACCATAGATCGTATATAAAGGTGTAACAAAATTTACAGGTAAATGTTTTCTCATAAAGCAAATATGCACATTTTCAATTTGTTTAAGACCAATGAAACCCCATATTTCACATCCATACAGCAATATAGGTTTTACCATGGTGTCAAAAAGGTATAGCCGGCGATTGACAGGTTCCCAGCAAACAGACAACGTTGAACAACGTTGTGGCAACGTTGTAGTTTGGTAATGTTTTTTTTCTGACGTCACTACAACGTAAGAGAGACAATGTGTCTCTATAACATGCTTCCAACGTTGTATGATAACATTAATAGAACGTTGTGAATTAGTCAAGTTGAACAGCAATGTTTCCACGACGTTAATTCAACGTTGTTTTCTAATGTTGAACTCTAACGTCTAAGCAACAATGAAACCAAACGTCATTTAAACATTGTGAATTGGTTAGGTTATAGACCAACATTCATACAACGTCGTATTAAAACGTCAGAACAAAACGTCTATGGAACGTTGAAAATAAATGTTACAAAGACATTGTGAATTGGTTAGGTTTAAGTGAAACATTGTTACAACGTTGTAGTTAAACGTCAAAATCAAACGTCTAAGTAACGTTGAAACCAAACGTCATTTAAACATTCTGAATTGGTTAGGTTAAAGACCAACATTCATACAACATTGTATTAAAACGTCGGAACCAAACATCTATGCAACGTTGAAAACAAATGTGACAAAGACGTTGTGAAAAGGTTAGGTTTAAGACCAACATTCATAAAACATCGTATTAAAACGTCAGAATTAAAACGTCTATGGAACGTTGAAAATAAATGTTACAAAGACATTGTAAATTGGTTAGGTTTAAGAGAAACATTGTTACAACGTTGTTTTTAAACGCCAAAATCAAACGTCTAAGTAACGTTGAAATCAAATGTCTTCTAAACATTCTGAATTGGTTAGGTTAAAGACCAACATTCATACAACATTGTATCAAAACGTCAGAACCAAACATCTATGCAACGTTGAAAATAAATGTTACAAAGACGTTGTGGATACGTTAGGTTTAAAAGCAACATTGAAACAACGATGTTTTTAAACGTCAGAACAAAGCGTCTAAGCAACGTTGAAATAAATGTTACAAAGACGTTGTGAATTGGTAAGGTTAAAGACCAACATTCACTGAACATTTGTTTAAACGACAAAACCAAACGTCTATGCAACGTTGAAAACAAATGTTACCAAAATGTTTTTCACAGGTTAGGTCTAAGACCAACATTCATTGAACCTTGTATTTAAATTGAAATTTTATTAAACGTTTAAGCAATGTTGAAAACAAATGATACGACAGCTATTTGAAAAGTTAATGTCCAACGTACCGACGACACTGTATTTGAAAATTTATTTAAAATGTCACAAAATGATGAAATCTAACGGCAACATAAACTTTTGTATTGGTCAGGTTAAAGCCTCTGACAACATTCTTACCAAGGTAAACCCTAGCACAAAGAAATATATTAAATGACTAAGCTGAAGTAAATATCTAGTTTGCGATGAACTAAGTAAGGATGCAAGCGTTAGCAGTAACAAGATATTCTACACATTGAACGGATATTTAATGATTTTAAACTAAATAAACATGTCTAGTATGAATGAAAATAGAATGTGAAAACGGAGTACATGTAAATATGATAGATTAAAACAAGATATTGCCACTCGGTTACATTTACACCTGGGAACAAGTATTGCAACACTTGCTTTTACAATTACTGTCAAACTATGAAATCAATGAAAGCGTTTCTTTCAGTTTAACCATGTTTGAAAAAAAGAAAACAACAAACAATTCAGTTTATCACTTTGAAAAAGGTAAGCGACGTGACCCTTGTTAAACAACCTAAGATGACAGATTTAACAGAAACGTCCAATTCTTTCATAAAACAAAACCTCAAGAGGTGGCTTATCCCCCGGCCCCGACATGAATAATCACTTTTACCAGTAAAACCTTGAATGTGAATAATTAGTAAATAATGAACATGCATCATGCAATGATCCTATTCTATAAAAGCCATGGTAATACTGTTAATACTTCCCCTAACCAATACAATGAAATCGAAGATTCAAATATCTAATTATATAAATATTGTGGCAACAGGGTCGGAAAAATACGACCTATTAATTATAGCTCTTCGGGTCAAGAAGAGTAGTGCGCTATGCAATGCCGAAATTTACCCTATGTTGTATAAGGTCAGGAAAATCCAAAGTCATTATTAGCAGATTTAACTCGGTTCAAATAGTAAACCTCTGAGGATATCATTTAATGTTAGTCATATATTCTGCGAAGCGAATTAAAATCTCCAAATTATCGCCCCTTTGATTGTACGTCCTTTTACGTCTCCCGTAGGTTTATACCTTGTACTGCACACTAACCTAATTCTTTTAACAACTGTAACTGTGTAAAGCAAAATATGCTATCAAACATATGTATCTGTAGCGGAGACCAGGGCTTTTTCAACTTTTTAAAATATAAACCATCGTTACTATTTGAATTTAACGTTTTGAATTCACATACCGGACATTCACTGAAAATTTTGGGATGCTAAACTATTCGAAACTGCTATTTTTTATTTTTAAAAAATATATATATATTTCTGTCGCGATTATCATTTACATGATCAACACAAATAAAAGTCAATTACTTGTAAACCTATTTCAATAATTTTGATATACTGGTATTGAAAGCATAATTGAAATAGCGAACAGTTAAAGAGCCACTCCGTGATTTTCATAACATATTATTTACCTTTTATACGAACCTAAATGTCATATGTGGTGATATAAAATCAAAACATCTTAACATTTCATGTCAAAAAGACATATGTATGACAATTACTGGTTGTCCATGAAAATCTAAAAACAGCCTTATAAATGCACAGAGGTGTAGATAAAACGTCCAATATACATGGATACTTGTTCTATAACCTAATAAACGCTATCAACTCCTAAATTCCATCCTGGCTGTTTTTAGATAAGTCTCTAAAATTACGTTTGACTATTTGACGCGCGCCACTGTCCGGTTTTCGATCATAATTGCGACGTTCTACCTTCATATTGTCACTGTAAAACAACAATTAGCTTTAAAATGTGTCTAGTTGGTAACAGTCGATACTTCGCGATCAAATGACACCATTTTAATGAGTAAGTTTGGCATATATGACTCCAACAACTCACGGAGTGGCTCTTTAAACAGAAAACATGTTACTTAGCTAATGGTGGGAAAATCGTGTCCTTTAACGATTGAGATATCACCAGTTCGTTCAAAAAATAAGATTGTGTGCAAATTTAATTATCTGACAAGAGATGCAAATTGTACGTTTCCCCAAATGTTCTCTTCATAATATATGTTAGCAAATGATATGTATCTTTGTTATTAGGAAAACTTTCAGATAAACGAATTTCAACGATGCGGCTTCCCCATCTCATTGTTAAGTAAATTGATTCAACTTTCTCAACACGTTATGTTAGCGAGCTTTTGGGGAAATAATTATTCATTTTACGAACTTCTACGTATTTATTAGTATTTTTTAGGAAATTGCTTATAAGCGAATCACACAAACAGTAATGTCCCGCAAACATAAATCTGTTTGTATGATATCATTTTAATGTTGATACCGGGTAAGTTCATAAAAAAATATTGCGACTTCAATTTGCTGTCAGTCAGAAATTAAGTATTCAAACAAGTTGTTCGAATTTCAACATTACGTATATTATCAAACATGAATGGAAACTGTTGGACATACGTATACATATTTTCCTTTAAAAAAGCATCGCATGCTATAGCTCTGTGCAGACTTCAAATGCACGACAAATCTACTTCCAATCAAGTTACTATTCAATTGCAAGTTTGATATCTTTTGCTATCAAGCTGAGTACTTAAATGCAACGAAATTAGTTCTTATGTTTTTTTAAATTTTTTTATTGGGTTTTTTTCCAAATGTTTTGCAAGCTAAAATCAATTACGTGATTTACAATTAAAGGTGACTACAAGTATATACGACCCCGAAACTCCGAGGCTGCAAAATATGCTAATTTGGAATGTATTCTGAAACATGTCCTTTGTTGTTAGTGGGTCGAGGTATATTGGGATAAGAAAAAAACATACCTTGTTATGAATACTTTTGGATATGGAAAATGAATACGGATTTTTATCAAACTATGTAGATTATAAGGAATATCATTATCGTAAAGTGTAGCTACTTTATATATCTTTAGCTGAGGTTGAAGTAATAAACTAACAGTTTGGTACATGTAGGCCTCGTGTTGGATTTTTTTTAAACCTGCTTCTGTCACATTTAGCTGTCTTCTACATGCGGCTGTGTGTAGTAAATTGTCCGACTTGACCAACAACCAGTATAGATATTGGAGCAATGATACGGATTAAACGTTCTTGGAGTCGTTTTCTCTTCTTGAAACCGATTTGGTAAAAAAATAATTTCTGAGGTTCTTACTAACGGGTGTTAATTTTCTTGATAACATGGGACACAAGGATGAGATAATAGTCAAAAATGGTTATTCATAGACAAGCATAAAGCATGGTGGTGCAGTGGTAAGCATGCTGGCCTTGTCATTGTTGAATAACTATGAATGAAATGAAGAATTACGTCAGTTGAGACTAATTTCGGAAGACTTGACTATTAAGAAACTTTTGATTTCACTCATGCTATTTACACTATGGAGGCAAATCTCCATACATTGACCTATTTGAAAACACCAAACAGTGATACTCTCTTAACAACAGATTTTTAAAAAAACATTCAGATAGAAAAGGTAAAAACCAATCGTTGAACAGCCTTTTATACGGAATATGGTTCAGAGTTTTTGAGAGCCGGCAATTATAATTGTATTGGCGGATAGTCGACTTCCTCGTGGAATCGAGGTGAAAATTTTACTTTTACATAAACTTAGAAATTTACATACATTTCGAAAGCACAAAGCCAAAACACATATAAAATGAGGTAATTATACAACTAATTGACTCCATAAGTCAAATTTCGCATGACTCTCAGACTGTTGAATGTTATAATCGGGGGTGAAAGACAAACAAATGATCGGACGGATGGAAGTACGGACATGCTGACAGCTATATAACTATGATCATTTCTAACGTAGACCATAGGCCCAAATAGATATATTTACAAAGCTGTCATGCAATATATTATATACGGCAAACTAACCTGATTTCGGACACCACCCGAGGTCGCCCGAACTTAGAACAATTTTAACTATATGAGCTGAGGCAATAATAACTGCATTGTCGGCAAAATATTTGTTTTAAAATATTAATTTTAGTATGATATTTTATTCTTTTCGTTAAATAGACATTTGATTGTAGGTAGTTTATCTAATCATTTTTTTGCTATCATGTACAAGTTACAGATACATGTAAGAAATTGGCCAAATATTAAACATTTTCTTTCAACGTTAATGTTGACTACATGTATCACTATCAGGTTAGGAAATATATATAGGAAGCGCCAAAACATCTTAAACTGTATTCAGAAACAAAAAGAAACAACAAACAATCAAGCTGTGCTGAATATGGGTACATTTAATGGGGATATATAAGTAAATGCTGAGATATTAATCGGAGGTCGAAATTACCTTGCTTCGGACAGTTTTGACCATGGTTCGGCATTTTATATTTTCTTTTTACGGACTTGTAATGAGTTAATTCAACCAAAAGAAGTTCTGGAAACATGCCTACGACTAACACATGTAAACACATACGGTTTAGCGATTACGGCGTTTTTGCGTCAAATGCCCACAAAAGTGATTTTGACGTCATAAGGCTGTAACACCGCATGCGTCAGTGTTGGGAAGATTTAACATTGCTCTGAAGAAATGACAAATTAATTTATGTATACGGAAAACTTTGATATTATTGTACATGAATTACTCACTGCGTGTTTTTTAATGTCTGAGATAATGTCTTCATTTTAAGATAGAACTCCGATATAAATACAACTTGTTGATAGTTTGGTTTGCTCATATTTACTTTTATCAAATTATCGTTTATAAAAATATTTAAATCGAAACACTGTCCGAACCTCGGTCATTTGGCCCTATTAAAATGGGAAACAAGCAGATGACATGGACGAGCAATATCCCCCGCGACTGGCGCAATGTTTTATGAACTTATGCTTTTTCTATGACTGTAGTGAAGATGAAGATTCCTTTAAAGATGTTCGCTCCTCAGTCACAGTTCCAAAATTCAAATAAAACCCTAAATCATAATGTTCTTATATAATAAACAAAACTGAAGCGGTAATTTCTTTATTTGAATGAATATTTATAGTTTCATTTTGAAATAATTCACAATTTTGCTGAGCCTGCAATTTTAATTGTAACTATTATTTTAACAAGTTCTGTTATCTGTTTTTCTTAGAAAGTAGATGTTGTTGAATGAATATTATTTGTATGAATCCATTCAGGTATATTTTAAGATAATGAGTGGG
Organism: Phorcus lineatus; assembly: GCA_921293015.1. Lineage (NCBI taxonomy): Eukaryota > Metazoa > Mollusca > Gastropoda > Trochida > Trochidae > Phorcus > Phorcus lineatus. Next base: position 37,690,717 of record OV121093.1, read on the forward strand.
AAAAAGCATGTTTTTAGTCCAAAAATAGCTTTAATGTTGATATTTAAATTGAAATGTTTGAAAACATGATGTGCCGTAGCGGCTAAAAACCCACATTACCATACATATTTTTTACTTTTTTCTTGAAGAAAATTGTGTAAACTCTATCATGTTTTCATTTAAAAAAAAGTTTAATACAGGAACTAATTAAAATTTAAGTTTTCTCCTACAAGGTCATCATTTCCCCATAGACTCCCATGTTAAAACTCTGACTGACAGATGAATCTTTGTCTTAAATTATCTCGAAATAACCCACACTAACCCCTATTTTTTGGGATGGATATTTCAAGCAAATACACTATACCTTTGAAAAAAACAAGTTAGAAAAAAAGTTCAATACTTTAAGTTTGAGGAACAGACATCCTTAATAGTATTTTTCTGAAGTATATGCATGTCATTGAAATGTTTTAATGAATACAAAAAGGAATTGTTAAATCCACAACAAAATAAATCAACATGTGTTAGGCATTACCACAAAAATTCAAGAAATTATTTTCAAATCATGTGTGTTATAATCATACACATTCAAATACCAAAAGACCTATATCCTGACATGCAGAGAGGACTGGATTATTACAGTATTTAATGATGTTATTAATTATATTTTTAATTTTATTTATTTATTATATATATCTTAATCGACTTTCATGTATTTCTTAATCTCTGTGATGAATGTGACAATTAACAAGCCAAAATGGGGAAAAAATCATGATACATCACGTTTTTCCATTAAATTCAATTTGGCAAAAATATTTGCAAATTTGACATAATATACATCTTCTTATATTCAGCATCCTCTTTAAAATTTTATCAAAATCACATGACTGGTTTAGTTGTTAATTCTAAAAGGCCAGGGACGGGACTTTTAACAACGTTAATGTAACATAGTCACCACTTTATAATGACAAAATTCGCAAAATGTTAAGTAGGTATTTTCAAATTTTTAATCACGACCCACCTTCATGTTATTATCTATCATATATTATTTTCTATAAAAACTGACGATTAGTTAAGTTGTTAGCCGGACAGGACTGAAACAGTTTTCTAACGTTCACCAATTTTTTTAAAATCTAAATTATTCATAAAAATATTTTTTTCAAAGCTATGACCCACGATCAACCACTTTTTGAAAAATAAATCAAACTTTACAAAATCATAAATTCAAAATTGTTGCGGACGGACTGACGGACGGAGCCGGTTTTGATACTCCTCAACACATAACTATATTCTTAGTAACCGTATATCATGTACTAGTATATATAATTTCGCGTTTTATAAACCTCGCACAAAAGATAGTTTGATCGATGCAAAGTTGAAGTTTGTAACGGCTACCGTAGATACTGAAGTAAACATTTGGCGAATATTGATTTAAAAAACGGTTTCAATAGGCGTTTATAAAAAGCTTTCTGGCGGCGATTATTTATTTAAAGCCATTTCGTGCGTACACATTAAAAAAAATGAAACAAAGCCAACCTTGTAGGAAATTTCCAAACGTGCCTACACATGTGAAAGTATTTGCAAGTGTACTCATTTTCCATAATCTAATTCGGCGAATATTCAGGACAGGCGATTATGTACAGTGTTTCACGCAAGTAAATAAAACGTATTGTTTCAGTGAAAAAAAGACTTCTTCGGGAATTTATTAAAACAATTTTAAGCACGCATAAGTTAACCCCGAATTTTAAAACAAAAGCACTGCATAAAAAAAGATTGTTAAGTAACAACGAGGGATTTAATGTAACATGACGATAATGTTTATTCATCTCGATCTTATTTATAATTTATTGTTACAGGTCATCTAAGTGAGTGAGTTAAGAGGGATGTTAGCAAAATAAGTATAACATTGTTGCAACGTCATGTTGAAGATATAGGCTGCGTTGTGAAGGCAGAAAGAAAGAAACTTTGTTTTAAACTAAGGATACAAATACACGAACAGTTCAGCTAAAGGATCATTCGGTTCGCCCATAATTTGTCTTATAAATGAGTGTTGCGATTTTAAAGGAGACAATCTAGATATCTACAGAAAATATGTACTGTTTAAGTATTTTGGAGTTGTTGGTTGTAATTACTTTATATAGGATATAACATACATGTACAATTATAAAAACTCCAAACATTTTCGACATTTTCTCTTACATAAGTAATAACCGTTTTAAAAGAAACCGAACGGGATATTTTCATTTTGATAAATTACTAAGAAAGTTCTTTTTAATTATTTGGAATTGTTATGTATCCATATCGTCGATAACAAAGGAGGCAATTCCTTACATCATATTCGAAATGTATATCATATCAAATTGAACATGAAATTACATCAAGAACATTGACCAGGATGAGAAGGTTAATTTATGGGTTTAATAGGGTGTTTTCCCTTTCGGACCAACGTGGTTAAAATTGGGTCTAGTACTCGGGAAAAAGAAACTTGGCGCGGTTTCCGGAAAGAAATTCAAGATTTGAAATCACGAATCACGAGGTTCTGGACGCATAGAGCGGAAGTGACGTAATCTGTGTCGCGCCATCGTGAACGAATGATTACCATGCTTGATTTAGCTCGCCGCTATGAAGTCTGTCTACTTCATCATCCCTCAGAAGTTTTTGATATGCCAAATTCAAATACGGGAAAGCGATTCGTTGTTGGAAGACGCTGAAAGTCAGCTACAATGGCAAATCGTTCAGTTCGGTGGATAGGAAGGACTGCATGGCCACGTGTTTGTAGTAGCTCAGTAGGTAGGCCTACTTCAACAACTTTCAAGTAAGTATTTTGTATGTTTAGAAAATATGTCTCTGTAACGAAATTATGTCTGCACTACTCTCATTATAGGAGGGATGATATTTTTGGTATACTTGATATATTCAAAGATATTTATTATTTAAAAAATGTTTATGGTATAGCTACGGAGCAGGGTAATTTTAGTAAAATGGCTCTATCCTTTTTTGTCTCTATATCATTTCTAATCATCATTATCGGTTTCGAAATATTACTCAAAATTTTGTTTCCTGATCAAAACTCTAAAACTGTCAAACCCAGCTAAATGATCATGAAACTTGGTGTGTCTTTAACTTCTCCGGGCTGTTGGCGTCTTGTGACGCCCTGCAGACTTCGCCATATTGACATGATATTGTTATTTGTCCCCTTCACATACATTTGAAAAATTAAAAAAGTGCGTGACAAAGTTTCTTTAATCATAAAAAGTAAGCATTTTCTGAAACACTTTTCAAGGGCCTTTCACATGATGAACATATTATTACTCTCAAATCTTGTTTTATAAAGAAGTGATAAATGAAAAGTTTGCAACGTGTTTTTGATCACAAATCAACGAGCACCTGCTCGTTTTTTATCCTTTAAGTAATTTTCCAACCAGCGGAAGAGGTAAATGATTCATGTGTATTGGTTTCATTTTCATTCTCCTGTGCTAACAGTTTCTTTCCGTTGAAAAATGACCCAGCTGAATATCTTGTTTAGTTAGTATTGATAATTATGCAAGTTTTATTTCCTTGCAGCTTTTCTTTCAGCAGTGACAAGCTTAGCTAAAATGGATGCGACACGCCTGAGCTGTTCAAACATGTTTGATATCAGCAGCCAACCCCACAGTTGGACATTTGGAAACAGCACCAAAGGTAAAATAGCCATAAATCTTTGACTTGGTGGATCCAAAAATACTTTGAAATATAGTAAATGTTGAGGATTGTAATTTTGATACATTGTTAAAGTGAAACAATTATACACGAAAATTTGGAATGAACTTACATATATGAAAACTAATTTTCCTGTGGACACATCTTCTTTGATTAAAAGTTATTATTTCAGTAGTTTTACTTGTTACACCTATAGGATGCACTGCGTGCACCCCTCCCAAAATAATATTCTTGGTTATTATGTCCCCCACAAAGCTTTGCAGGGGAATAATGTTTTCATTCCATCCGTGGTTCCATAAATCCGTAATTCCGAAAGCTTTTTGTTTCCGGAACATATCTCAAAAAACATTCAATAATTTTTTCGAAACTTGTTAATGTGTTTAGGTCTAGTGGTGGAGTAGTACATTTTGTTATTTTAGTTACTAAATTTGTTTATATATTTGAATTTTCGGGTTTCCATGGAAACAATTTCAACTTTGTTTATATGGGGGTAGTGTTATTTTCCTACCTGTATCTAAATGAGTATTATTATCTAATGAGTATTATTGTACTAAGCCTGCTATATTGTTAGTTATAGTGCTTGGGTGTTGCCTTTTGCTACTTTGATTATTTCTAATATTTTCATTTTACTTTGTTTCCATGGAAACAATTTGAACTTGGTGCATGTTGGGGGCTGTAGATGCTAATTATGATATTTGATGACAGTGTGAATATCAAATGTCACATTCCCTACAATAAAGAAATTGACAAATACATGAGACTCTACCTTCTGCACCATTGAAAGTGTATGTTTGCTTTGGATTGTTTCTGGTATAAATGGCAATAAGATGATAAGGTTGGATTAAAAGTTTGGAAGGGGGACATTGCTGTGCATCACATGCACATATTTCTAGTTGACTTTGATAATTGATAAATTTTATCTGTGAGTCTTATCCAACTTTCATCAAAAGTCATCAATGACTTGCATTATATTTCAAACAATGAAGTTGTACCATTATGCGCCCAAAACAAAAATATCATTGTAAGTTGTGTTACTGGTATCCTGACCACAATGTGAATAGAGACTGACAAATTTTTATCAGAAAAATCCAGTCTGTACAGTGTGTACACATGATTAGATGTTGGACAATGCAGGTAATTTCACCATAATATGATATCATAGTTTCAGGTGTCATCCTTGTACTTTTCACATTGTGAACATCACTAGTTATTCTCTACAGCTGCTGAAAATGTTTGGGCACTTACATTGCACAAAGGGGATCCGTTATTTGTAATTTTTGGAAAGGCTAAATTCAGCACAGCAGATAAATCATAAAACTTAAACCAAATACAAACTCCTAATCCTGCCTCATATTTTTCATCAACTCACCTACAAGATAGTTTCTTCAACATTATCAAACACTAAAATATGCCACTCAAACTGTTCTTCGGGTTCATAACCTGGCCCATGAGTTATCACTATTTCTTTGGACTGGGAATGCTATGTTTTGGGACTGACTGTTCGTGCCCCCCACCCCCATTCTCAGATATTCCCGTATTCGCCTAATAGGCATTTTCTCTAAAACTTTGGACAATTTTCTTTTCCAAAAACTCGTTGGCTTAGGAAGCTGATAATTTTAGAATAACCTCTTCAATGTACTGCCTCTCCATAACATGCAGATTTGCTGTTTAGGGGTTTTAAAGGTATTTTGAAATTTGTTTGTGTCTGTTACCATGGCAACAATTTGGACTTGGCCTTGTTCAAGGGTAGTGTTCATTCTGACAATCTAAGCAATCATCACAAAATATGGTATACCCTCCATATGCAGCAACAATGATGTGAAATAGTGCAAGAGATGTGAAACCCTAAAAGAGGGAAACCCTCATCTCAGACATCAGCTTCTTATTATTCAGTGCACCTAAGCAAATATCATTTGCCAGTTCTTTTCTCTTCATGAAAAAGATGTAACCACCTGTTTCAGAAGATGTTACCGTATTTCCTCAAATACAACCCAGGGTTCTATTTCACTCAGCACCCCCGCCCCCCCCCCCCCATAAGAAAAGCAAAGAGACCATTTGTGCGAAGCTTGCTGTATCATTATTTGAGAGCAAATTAATATTGCTGATAAATTGAAGACTATTCTTGGTACTTATGATTTAGACATTTTAATTAGAGTTTAAGACATTCATGCATTTATTCTTTATTGTAAGACATCAGTTACCAAATTGCGCAAAGTAGTTCACAAGATATGAAGAACTAAAGGAAGGTATATGATAGAATTATACAAGTCACTTATCCAAGTCGGTAGGTTATCACTTTAAAAGGAATTTGAAGGATAAGCACATGAATTTTGAAGGCTTGAGTAGACGAAATTTTGATAAGAAAATTCATTCGTTTCATGTTATAAACCTGTCATTTTTATGTTAATGTCCACCTCAAACAAACATATCATGGTGAGCTTCAGAGTCAGTGGCTATTTTTAAAGTTTTAAGGTAAACAAAGCCAGAAGGTGGGCAATTTATTTCCTCAAGACTCCCTCTAGGACTTCTTACAATGCTTATGTCAATCAGTTACCAATTAGATGATCAGTTTTCTTTAGGAAAGAGGTATCCGCTTCTACTCCTGTTTCACTTGTTAGACTTCAAGATTGAATAGCCTGATGTTATGAGCTTCAGAAAGTGCTAGTTTGACATGTAATAATTTTGTAATAAGCCATTTGTACTTCTTAAGTGTAATCTTAATTCTTTACTAAATGTTTTGAGTACCACATTGTGTTGTATTTTGTCTACGGAACTGTCTTAAGTTTTAGGACTAAATAGTGGTTTTATTTTCATACTTTCATGAAATTCATAATGATCTGTTGTAGGTGTAAAGGATAGCTACACAGAAGGACCATTGGGATATTCTGAGAAAGATGACAACACCATCAGCAGATTGCTTATCCAAGGGTTTTTCATCTGCCCAAGCATAAATTTTATTGGAATCCCTAACAGTTGGCAGGTTCTCATACATTATATTTGCAATTATAAAATAATTAAAGAAGTCTATGGCAATGGTAATTGATTAAAAAAAATTATAGTAAGAGAATATCTGGATACATTCTATTGTCAAACAGACATCTTTATTTCATCAGGCCTGAAAGCATATCCATCTGTCAATTCATTTGAAACTTCGGACACATTTGCATTGTGTTTCCAACTTCAGCTATCTTTCGAGAGCTGAAATCTTCTGCACACAGACCACTCAGGGCTTTATTAATTGTAATTCACTGAGCTGGTAGCCCTCAATCAGGGCATGAGGAGCCATGCCCTTCAAAAAATCATACTTAATCTTAAAACATTTAAAAAGGCTGAAATCTTGCGTCCAGACACATTGGCCAAGTACAAATTATGAATGGCAGATTTAGAGACTATGTGGCCCCTTGTGTAAGCCTGGTATTTCATGCCCTACAAATTGTATTTTTTCCCTTTCTTAATATATCGTTAACTTCTCAAGAATGAATAAAAAGCTGTAGAAAGCTTAAATTTGTGTGCAAACTCTTTGGCCAATGAGGATGATCAACTGAGATTTTATAAAAAAAAAAAATTATTTAACTTGATTTAATATGATGTAATGTCTATATGGAAAGGCTGAGGGGTTAATGGCCAATGGCTCTATCTTTTTCTCATCAAGAACTGCTGAAATCCCTTAGCTGTTTTTTGTTGCTGGGAGGTTGCATTGCAGAAGTGGAGAAGTGGACGCCACCAAACTAAATATATTAGATAACAGTTTATATTGCTTGTTCGGTGATTTGCACATTATGGACCATATAATTATTTTATATATATATATATATATATATATATTAGTGACGGCCACATCAGATGTTTTTAGATCATGCTTACACTTGGTTCTTGGGCATATTAACCATGATATCTTTTTGAGTCTGTTATCTTAGCTGGCGTGTCAATGAAATATTTGCCTTTTGGTGTGCTAACCTTTTTTCACCTACTTCTGCCTTTTATTGCAGAAATGACCTCTAATGTTGAGGAGGAGGTACTGTCCCAAGAGGGCAAGGATGCTGGAAGCTTTTATTGGTTTACTCCACAGGATCTACACAAGTGACAGTATAGGCTGAAGGTGAGAGACTTGCTGTTTGCAGATGCCATTCTTGGTTAAACCTGTATTGAACTTGAAAAAAACTGTTAAAATTTCATGCTATTGACAAGACAAGATTGAAGGCACACTCTTTGTAAAGTGAGTTTGTCTTCTTTAAAATTGCTAGTTTGATATGTGCATGCCTAAGGCTTATTGAAAATAATGGGCTCCATCAAAGATAGATTGACAAATGGGGGTCGTTATTACATATTTTATTTAAAAAAATGACTGATAAAGAAAATTCTATTGATAAATTTCACCAGCATTCATAAAATAGCATTGATTTTTAAAGATTATGACCTTGAAAACGCAGTAACTAATAAACATAAAATAATTATATGTTTCTAGTTTAAGAAATATGAGCTGAAACAAAATAATTCTGGAACAAAATTCTCTTAAATGATATTTGTTTCCATATTAACGCAAATGTCTATTTTTTTCATTTGAACAGGTGACGGAAAGATGATAGACAAAATTACAATGGTGAAAAACAGAGTTGTCCCGTCTAGGTGGGAGTGAGGCAGGAACAGCTTTGGTTTCTGTTAATTTTAACTGTGTAAGTAAGTTGTCTATTATATCCCTTAAAATTGTAAAGGTGTGGGGGACTGTTGTCATTGGTAATTGTCCAATCTAATGTGTAGTTGACCATATGAACACCAACTATTATCTTCAGGGAACAGCACTGCATTGAATAGAATTAACTTCTGTCTCTCTGTTGCACTGTTTGATTCTGAGATTTGACAGTCATATTTGGCGTAAATTATCATATTGTTGATATTAAATCTGAAACTAATCATTTATAAATCCAGAAGGTAAAACATAGGTCACAATTTGGATTTTAACTTTTCAGGATTAAAGGCATTTGTCAAGCAAGAAAACTGCTTCATAAACAAATACCTCCCGAGGTGAAATGCTGTCTTCAAGTGAGCAGAGCTTAAACAGTGTTGGTTATTTTTTTGTTTTTTGTTTTGTTTTTTGTTTTCCCTGGACTTTTTTTTTTTATTACAAGAGAATCGTACAAACAAATTGTATGATTTCAACATATGAAAGTTAAATTGTTGATAAATTGTTAAGACTGAGATAGAGATAGACAGGAGATAGTGGACAGTTACAAAGGGCAAGAGTAAAAGAAACTCACGGTGCCATGACCATTTTGTTTAAATTTGGGGTCTTAATTCCTCCGAAAATATGTACTTTTCTAAGTGATTGTGATATGCAATGCATCAGATTGTTGAAGTTTAAAGCATTGGAAGTAAATCTTGTTTTATTGATATATTCTTTTGTGATCATGTAAATGTGATTTATTAATACATTTGCCTTTGGGTCCTCGAGTAGAAATTTTGTAATATCAATATCAAGGCTGGTTCTAGTTTTTGAGAGGTACCATGATTCTAACTGTGAAATAAGGTTTTTAGTTTTCTCACATGAATAAAATAAATGCTCGAATGTTTCAATTTCTCTACCGTAAAAGGTACAGTTATTGTCCTGACATATACCGACTTTAAATAAAAAGGATCTTGTTGAGACTATTCTATGGGTTAACTTAAACTGGAAATTCCTTGCTTTATTTTCGATTGTAGTAAGGTCTATTGCTGCAAAACAGTCTGGTAAATAGTTTTCAGGCAGACTGATATTGAGCTTAGATTCCCACTTCATTTGAAGGTTATAATATATCCAAGGTAAGAGGTTAAACAGTGTTAATTATTCAAGGGAAGTTTAGCTGTGAATCTCATCAGGTCTTTAAGGCTACATGGGCTTTTTTTTATAAACTTTTTGCAATTCAGAATTCTCTCTCCTAACTCTTGTCAAAGCTTAAAACTTGTGTGTGGGCACCAGGACACGTAAGGGATGAAAGAAGTATGAACTTTCTATTCTGAAGAGCCCCCAACAATTGTTGGGGAATTTAGAAATGACCTCCATTGTCTGAGCAAGCCTTTTCATATTTGATATGTGGAAAAGTCATCAGTTGTGTTTTGGTGTTTTCAAATTCTCCCTACCTCTTTTGTCATTTCAACATAGAATTTTGTTTCTGGACCAGAACTGCAAACCTTTTTGAATCAGCTCCTTTAAACATGGTATGTGAATCGATCATTCCCACCTGATGTGCCTTTTTTGGGTTTTCAACTTTTTCATGATATGATTTTCATTGTTTTAAAACTTTTTATGGAAGCGCAACATTTTTCAGACCAGAATTTGAAAATCATAAAGCCTGAGCACAATGAAACTTCAAGGCTATTGAACAATAATCTTGCGTAGCTTTGATTCAGTACAAATGATTGGTACAGCTTATGAAAGTTTTCAACTAAATATTTGAGTTATGAAGGGCTGATTTAAGATTACAGTTTTATAATCATCTAACAATTTATATTGCATACTTTTCCTACTTGGCGAGGGTTTTAGCGGCACAAAACTCTGTCAGAATGTGAGGTTTTCACTCTTTTAGATATGGATGTGACAGGAGGTACTTAGTGAAACCTCAATTCTTTAAGAATATCATATGAGAAAAGGACATTTAGATTTCTTGAACTAGTTGAAATGTAGGGGTGACTATACTGGCCTAATTTGACTATTGCGATAGCGAGACTATTGCAGTCTACTATTGCAATAGCAATAGACTATACAATTGTGTCCCACTATTGCAATTGCTTAGTTGCGATAGTTTTAGATCCAATGTATTTCAGCTGTGATTTCCAAAGATTTCATGAGGATAATTTAATTAATACAGATATCAGCAATCATCCACAATTGCAACCAGGGTTCATAAGTCTAAAAGAAAATTTCTCATCTTTAACATTAAGAAATGAAATGAATTCAAATGAACATGCTTGAAATATTTGGAAAAGTCATTAAGAATATAACTAATCCAGGAAAATTACACTTTCAATAGTATCAATAGTTTACCTTACTATTGATATATCAATAGTGTATGAGGCTATTGATAGAATAGTATTGCAAGGGTGATTATTGTGATACATTTTGGGACACCTCTTTTCATTGTATGTCTAAAAACATATACTCCCCTGATAAATTTGACTTTCTCATATTTTCCTGGATTAAATTGTGCAGCTACTTAAAAAACAAAAAATGTGTAAACTGTACTTATTTTGATTAATAGTAATGCCCATGATAAATTGAATAAATACTTTGAGAAATATAAGGGGCGAATTAATGTGTTCTTTAATATACCACAACCGATCCAAATATAAATATAAAATATTTGATACAAAGATAATGCCAATAATGTTATATGGTTCCTAAATTTGGGGGTTTACTTTCAGAGGTGAAATCGAGAAAGTTCAAAAGTTGTCTTAATATTTCTAAATTTACTCCAAATCGTGTTGTACTAGGCGATGTTGGAAGGCATCCGGTTTGTATGAATTATTTCAGTCGCTGTGTCGGATTTTGGTATCGGCTCGTGTGTATAATGGACAGAAGTCGGAATCCTAAAGCATGCTACGAAATGCTTAAATTACAGGATAGTAATGGAAAAGCTAACTGGGTAACAGGAATTCGTATGTTATTGTTTTCAATGGGATTTTCATATGTTTGGATATCGCAGGATTTAGGCAATTATGATTTATTCATGCAGACTTTCCTGGTACGGTGCAAAGATATTCAGTTCCAAGATTTGGATACACCTGATGATACTCTTGATCGAGTTCGAAAGCCATTTCCGATATTATATTTGTGACAGAGTTATGGCCCTACAAATGCGCAATTCGACTTCTAGTGATTAACAGATCTGTTGCTCCAACTTGGGGACAGATTTTCTCAGGAACTGTTTCACCTAGAGAAGTGAAATGTTGGTTATGATTACAACTGATGATACTCAGAAACTCTTGAGTGAGTTTGAAAATTATTTTTTAAAGAGTTATGGCCATTGATTGCTCAATGGACTTTGAGCGATTAGCAGTCTGTTGCTTCAATGGGGACAGAATCCTTTACATTATAACACCTAGTGGAGTGACATTTTGTTTTTTTTGATACACCTGATGATACTCTTGATTGAGTTCAAAATTGCCCTTATTTCTGTAATTGGACGTGAAGCGATTAACAGGTCTATCTGATGCTTCAATTGGGACATATTTTCTCAGACAGTATCACACTTAGGTAAATGAAATTTTGGTTTTGGACACTGTATTGATACATCTGATGTGCACTTAATTGAGTTCTAAAGAGTTTTAAAGCAATTTTATTTTTTAAAGAGTTGTGGCCATTGATTGCTCTATTGGACTTCGAGTGATAAACAGGTCTGTTGCTTCAATGGGGACAGAATCCTTTACTCAGAAACTATGCACAATTCAACTTGAAGTGATTAACAGGTCTGATGCCTCAATGGGTAAAAAATTTCTCACACAGTATCACACTTAAATGAATATAATTTTGGTTTTGGACACACCTGTTTATTCTCTTGATCGAGTTGATAAGCCATTTCCGAAATGATATTTTTCACAGAGTTATGGTCCTTGAATGCGCAATTAGACTTGTATTGATTAACAGATGTGATGGTCCAGTGGGGACAAGTTTTCTCAGACAATATCTAAAGCCATTTCGGAAATAAAAGGAATTCATTAAAGAACTGCATTTGCCTGTGAAGCTCATTGATGCATTATTTATTTTGTGATGATCTTAGCTGTATGGGACAAAACATAGGACTTTCTATGATAAACTGTTTACATGTGAGTTTGGAAGACCCAGGGCCTCTGAGAAGAAATAAGACGGACTTTGAGGGTATCTCTAGTCATGTTTTTCTTTTATATTTTACATTTAGCTTATATATATGTAAATTGATGAAATTTCGCTAAACATTTAAGAAAATAAGAAATTATCATCATTTGGACAATTCTCTCAAAAAGATGCAACTTTACAAAGGGGATGTGTACTTATCTCTGGTAATAGTCAATAATTTGGCTCTATTTAACATTATGAAATTCATGAAAAATTCACTCTCACTTTGAATAGAATTAAAGCTCGCCTGTAATATAACATTTTAAGCAAGTTTAAGGGTAAAATATTAGCCAATAAACAGAATTTTTGTCACTGAAATAGAGTTGTGAGGTACTTGACTGAAAATGTACCGTTCATGCTTTCATGTATACAGAGAATACACATTAATAAACTGATGATGATATGCTTTGCCAAGATGACTAATTTCTAGCAAATTACATATACATTTTACTTTTATCTTTAGCAGATGGAAGTACGTAATTGCCATAAATTTCTTTTGTTCTCATTCATAATACCTTCCCTTGCAGTGTCGGCAGAGGTATATAGCGTTCATTCTGTAAGTCTGTCTGCCTTCTAGAACTTTGTTTAAAATGTATCTCCTGATCTACGCATACTAGCTTCACTAAACTTCATACTCATATCTGTCATAATCCCTAGAAGTGTGTTTTAGGATTACACCTGCAAATGAATTTTATGTTTTGTGGTTTCCAGGGAAACATGACTGAAACAGCGACTCTAAGACTTTGGCTTATGTCCACAGCATTATTATTTTCTAAACTCTTCATTTAACTCATTATCGCCGAGAGCCGCGTATATGCGTCAAAATAATGAGATCCTCACAGCGAGAGCCGCATATAAGCGTCGGTTAATTAGCAGTTTCTCACAGCGAGAGACGCCTATGTGCGTAAATAGAAAGCATCTCTTATTCAGCGAGAGACGCCTATGTGCGTCCGTCGTATAGTATAACAATGAACTTATTTTAAAATCAGTTTAGCATCCATAATCCAGTTTCGTAAATAAGATGCTATCCTCAGGAAAGCAATAAGAAATGAAAATCGTTGCTCTTTGTGCAAAAATACGCTATTTTTTGTAAATGAAAAGCATTCTGCATATGTTGGTCTTGGAAGGGAAAAATAAACACTTTGATAAAAAGGTTTATTCTAACATGACACGAAAACTAGAATGAAAATACTGCTTTCTGATTGGTTACCAAAATCAATTTTGGAGTGATTATTTCGCCGATAATCACCTCTAAATATTTACGACCGATTCACATTCCTACGCGCACGTTTACAAACTCCATTCGCTGAACTTAATTACTGTTTTCATCGCCTTAGACAACAGCAAAATGAATTTTAAATCTATTCTATACAGACAGTGAAAATACCGTATTTTTAATGAAATATAGAAGATATAAATCCATCCTGTGTCACTAAATTTTACCGTAACGCGCGGTAATAGCGATTCGTCATTCCTCAACTTTCCTTCTCTTTCCCCCCTCTCATACATAAGTGACCACATTTCCAGACAGTGTATTCAACCATGACAAACTATAAAGCTTTCTTAATAGTTTATTCAATCAGTTCACATCTTGCGTGAGAAGTTACCGCTAGCAGTAAACAACAGCTTTTAGAGTAACGTCCCTTGATTTGGTCAGTCCTTGTCGGTATTGTAGGGGTGGTAGGTGTCCTATGTATTTACGTGAAAAACATAACTCTGATGGGATAAAAACAATCTGTCTTGTTGATTTATCCTCAATGAAATATATACTTAAGGGTTTTATTTAAAACCTGTTGGTTTATGCTTTGATATATTTTTTTTTATCATTGAAGCGTGTTCTTTGAAAATGAACTGTACCGTAGTTCGAAAGCAAGTGGAACCGGTCTGTACTGGTTCGACCTAATCACATTGTTGTTGCGCAAGGCGAATTAGTTCCTCATATGATTTCTAATTAGTCATGTTAGAATGGAGATAAATCCCTTCTGTTTTTTATTTTGGGGTTGTATATCGTGCATTTTTCACCCCTAAATTAACATTTCAAACCTCGCAAGCTCGGTTTGAAATTAAATTTAGGGGTGAAAAATGCACGATATACAACCCCAAAATAAAAAACAGAAGGGATTTATCTCCTAATTAAATTAAATGAAACGATTGTAGTCTTTGTGAAGTTACCAATTTTGAAACATTGTCAGATACATTTTATTTGTTAAACGCATTGAATTCATATATCTAAGACGAAACGAGAGGAAGCGTTATTATAAACACTTATGAACATGTGTTCATAAATCATTTGATAGAATTTGAGGCTATTGAAAGTTACACTTTGATTTTAACTTTACTTCTTGAATTCATCAATGTCCTGTAACAATAATAGTTTTAGCATGCACGTGGGTTTTTCTACAACTTCTACAATATCCTTCATAGATCCACGACCCTGTCTGCCATTGAATGGATACATGCACATGTAAAATTATTAGAGCTGACAACGTCCCAACAGAATAAATCACTTGGTCATTATTAATAATCATTACATTCGTTAATGTTACGTGCATTCTCTTAAATCGGGATATCATCTCTAAAAATCCTTAATTATAATTCAGATAGTTGAAATACCGACACACCGTATCTACTCAACATGATGTGTAGATATGCAGTATTTGTATTTACAAATGAAAATGCATATAAATCAACGTACGTGAAAATACTCTTTGAGCATGTTTATGAATTGAAATCGGACAAACCGCAAAATATCAACTCAATGGTGAAATATCACATGTTATATTCCTGTAAAGTATCAATATCCAGCACCTGCATCTATCTTCACGAAACTATAAAACAATCAAGACTTTATGGCACAAGGCTAGACAGTGTCCGGTCAACTATGGCCCTCAAAGGCCCCCTCGAAGAGACGGGTTCTTTGAGCTAATTGGTCTCGCGACAGCGAGGAGTGTCTGTGGTCAGTGGCCCAGGCGTTGAGCCGTGAAGCTGTCTCGGCGTTAATGAGTTAAGCATCACCAAAATTAATACAAGAATCAGTCATAATTCAAAATGAGCGTTAGACCCTCAAAGGAATTTTTAAAAGTTAAGTTTCAATTGAAACATGTTTAGATCAGTAACACTATAAATTTTACCTGGTGGGTTTCTCTTTAAGTACACATACACCAAACATAATAGAAGTTCATGTGATACCCGAAATAATGGTACACTATTTAAGAAAACTGAAGATAACTTCAATTAAGCTAGGTAATGGTTAACAATGTATATTATTTATAAACATTTAATTATACCCCCGGCCTTACCGCTTATGCTGGGGTAAGTAGCATTCATTCTGTCCATCCGTCTGTCCGTCACAAATCTTTGTCAGGAGCCAATATCCTTAACCAGTGTCCAATCTAGGACACTGGATCGCGCGGTTCACATGAACAAAAAAATCAAATCGCCCCACATAAAAAAGTCATTTATTTTGACTTAATTATCTTTATAAATAGAGATATAATCCCTGCAAAAAAGCTTTATTTTTCCCAGAGTATTGTTGTGATGTTAAAAATAATTAGTTTATATATTAACTTAAATTAACAATTGTAAAATCATATCTCACAGCGGGTAGTTACCGATGCATTTCATGTCAGTGGTTGGCCCTCCTGTGAAGATCACGTAATCTAAGCCTATCATAATGCTTGATACAAACATCTACCAAATTGCTGTACTTTTTATATCTCCTGTTTTGATCTTAGCTTTCAAAGTTTAATTCTTTACAAATGAATGTAAGACCGTAGGTTTCATTTGAAAATATGTTATAATAATTGGTTCTATCAATACTGATCTCATCAATGCTATCATCAGTGATATTTTGTTTTGGTTCTTATTTTGTTGATCATATTTACGGGACCGAATTGATTATTGAAGAATTCATATTAAGACTCTGAGAAGCGTGATATCTTTTAACAAAATATTTTCTGTGATTTCCGATAAATATTTGCATGAATGTACTGTTTTCCACCTCGCCAACATGTAATTATTTGTGTAGGTGAAGCGCTGACATGAATCGATTAACGGTTATTCACTTGTTACAAACCAATACC
Organism: Phorcus lineatus; assembly: GCA_921293015.1. Lineage (NCBI taxonomy): Eukaryota > Metazoa > Mollusca > Gastropoda > Trochida > Trochidae > Phorcus > Phorcus lineatus. Next base: position 37,707,319 of record OV121093.1, read on the forward strand.
GTGTAAAACTCGTTAAAATCTGATGAAGTTACAGAAACTGAATATTTCCAGTTTTCAAAAGCAACCAATTAACTACCCCCTCCCCCATACTTTTTGAAAATCCCCCCCTCTTTTTTTCATCAGGGGGCAACTAATCCCCCCTTGTCTTCCAGTCCTGGAATGGACACTGCTTAACTATACATGCTACCTTCACCAAACTTTATACACTTATCAACCATGATCCCTAGATGTGCCTTTTGAGGATTAGACCATTAAAAGTTTTGTATTTTTTGCGGTTTCCATCTAAACATGACTAAAACAGTGACAAAGTCCTTTTTCCAGAGTATATCTTTTAAACTAAACATTTTATCTTCACCTAACTTCATACACTTATCAACCTTGATCCATAGGTGTGCCTTTTGGAAAAAGAAAGCCAGAATGTAATTTGAAGCGGGGGTATGCGAGCCGTGCTCATTTACTTTACTTATTTTAAAAGCTGACAACATTTCAAAACGCCTCTTTAACAGTCTGATGAAGGGTTCAACTTTATAACTACAAAATTCTTCCGTGGTGACTTATTCCATGTTATGAAGACTGTTTCTCGCTATTCTTAGTCAACACCTGTCTTGTACCATTTATTTTCCTGTTTTCGAATTCTCTGGGAAGCGGGGATACGAGAGCTCTGCTTTCTTTTACACATGTCTCGTCTATCATATTAGACTAGATTTACCTTATTGGATTTTCAATGGGGAAAGTGGCAAATATAGATATTATTGTTGATGGATTAAGGGTTTGGGTAGAGGGCCTCACATGCAGCCAGGATGCACATATTTGTATCTATCTCTTTTTTATCAGTTTGACTTGACTACAGATTTAGTTGTGGTGGTCTGAATTAACTCTCTCCATTTCAGTAGAACATGGTAAATAAGTCTTAAGAAAATCACAGATTTTTGGGTTTGAACAGATGGATACAGTATGAATTCTCTCCCAATAGAGGTAGCTTTGTCATAAATTCCATTACTGACCTTGTTTTTATTACAAGCTCCTGTCTGGCTTTAGCAGGTTGGCCTAGTAGCAACATTTTGCAATATTTCAGCCAATTAAAAAAACCATGCATGGATAATTGTTGTCCTAGAGGCCTTTGAAATGCTGCATTGTTCTGTAAAGAAGACTACAAGTGCAAAGTGCACATTGGAACAAAGTTTAGCTTTCCCAAAATAACATGCCTTTTTGAATGATAACAATTAAAAGAGCATCTTTGATTGCAGCCATTCAGGTTTCTACATTTCTAGGACAATAAAAATTGTTTTTATTAGAACAGGTATGATGGAGCTGCCTCTGTGGAGAGAGAATAGGGGAGGATGTTCTCTTTTGTATAATAAATTCATTGTATCTTCACCTATTTAAATAGTTCAATCACCGGGATGGATACTGGGATATTGAAGGAGCTCTGTAGATTCAAATACACTGATGTAGCAGGGTGCCTTGAAAGTAAGCACTAATAAACAAACAATGATTCTTCTTTTTTTTGTTTCAGGTATGGAAATGAAAATGCCAATCCAGTCAGCAAATCAAGCTTTAGAAAGGAAATAGTTATGCAGTTTGTAGATACTCTGTACTATGGAATAAAACAATTGTACATGTTATCATATTCCAATTTTTTCTCCGAGTTCGTCTTATTGTCCTTTCCGGTATTTCTCTTTATTGCATGTGTTGAAGTTGAATCTCACAAGTGCTCCTGATCTTGTTTAAGTTAAAACTTTTCTATTGCATTACCCCCAATATTTAACTTAAATTGATTCTTCCCATAAAGAGGACTTTCAATGTCATGAACCAAATTTGTTCTTCACCAGAGGCAACTTCAAATATGTAGAAGAGAGGAATTGTATGGATGTTGATTAACATTGTCAAGCAGACATTGCTTTACAACATTCAGGTGACGTTCCTATTCTACATTAGACGTTTGTTTATAACATTTAGTAACATTGTCATATTACATTCAGGTAACTTTGATTTTTAATGTTCAGCTGACGTTGGTTTACAACTTTCAGCTGACGTTGGTTTACAACTTTCAGCTGACGTTTGTTTTCAACTTTTAGCTGACGTTGCTACGCTACATTCAGCTGATGTTACTATACTACATTCAGGGGTCATTGGTTTAGAACATTCAACGGACGTTGCTTTACTACATTCAGGGAATGTTGCTATAGAACAATCAGGGGACATACGTTTGCAACATTTAGGCGACGTTGCTATACATCATTTAGGGGACGTTGCTTATACATCATTCAGGGGACGTTTCTATACATCATTCAGGGGCCGTTGCCTTTTAACATTCAGGGGACGTAAGTTTACAATATTACGAGGATGTTGCCTCGCAACATTCAGAGGAAATTGGATAACAACGTCGAGGGTACGTAGGTTCAAAATGTCCAGGGGACGTTGCCTTCCAACATTCAGGGGACGTGGATTAATAATGTTTTACAACGTTGCTCAAACATGTTATTTGACATCAAAACGAAAGGTTTAAATAACGGAAAAAGGAATCTATAAACGATGTACATCTGATGTTGCCTGAACGTTGGTATTGTAACATTAGAAAACAAGGTTTGAATAACCTTTAAAAAAGCTACAAATAACGTCAATAAAAGTTTCAACAAAATCGTTGTCAGAACATTTGGTTAACAACATTACAAAATAACGTAAAAATTACGTAAAAAGGAATCTACAAATTACGTGAAATAACATTACAAAATAACGTTGCAAGAAAGTTGGCTGTGTTACGTTACAAAATCACGTAAAAGTCACGTAAAAAGGAATCTACAAATAACGTCAATTAACGTTACTAAATAATGTTACCTGACGGTTGGTTTTGTAACGTCACAAAAATACGTAAAAATTACGTAAAAAGGAATCTACAAATAACGTTAAATAAACGTAGTGAAATAACGTTCCTGACACCCTTTCACAACGTTGACACAACGTTGTGACAACGTAAAATTGTTTGCTGGGTTAAAGATTTGACTTTTATGTAATACAAAATATATTGCTTTTGTTGCCTGTCGACAAAGATTTGTAAAAGAAAGTTTAAAACTGCATTTTTTTATAAAAAATAACACCCAGGTATTAATACTCGTTAACATATTCTAAAGGGGAATCGTTGAGAAAAATATCAGTGAAGACAATCACAAGCAACCGTAAAAGGGCCACAGAGTATGTTGTTGGAGTCAAATATGTCAAACTTTTTAAATAGTTTTGTTTCATCGGGAAGAGCTGGTTTGTTCTGATAATTCAGCATCTAAATGCTTATAAGGTTCAGTAAAGGGACAATTAACAGGTAAAATTCGTCCTTCGCGATCGAAAACCGGACAATAGCGTGCGCCAATGACTGAAACGTAATTCTTGAAACTTCTGTACAGAAGACACAAAGTCAAATATTGATTGGTAGTGTTGAGTAGGTCATTTAACGAATATATATGTAAATTGGACGCAGAATTTTAGCTCCGGAAATTTGTATGGCCGTTTTTCAAAATGTCATACTTCGAGGATATAAGCGATGCATATACAACTTAAGAGGGGCGATTTGAACTTAACTTAACAAATATAGTATTTTGGCTCTTAATTTCAGAAGCAGAAAAAATCATTAAACATACTCAGTGTCACTTGAAAAAAAGTGAGCATATAATATCGAGTGGACAATGTTTCAAGTGGTCTACATGATTTGTAAAAATCACACCAATCACTGCGAAAGATGGTCATAAAGTGAACAGTAAAAGGATCCCGATATTTAGGTCGCCACAGTGCATCAACCTGTAAATCAGTTATACTTTGTGTCTCCAAAATTATAAAACAATTCTACTTGAAATATCGGAGACAGTCAATAATGTAATTAATGTTTCATTCCTCCCTATCTACAACTTAGTTTTCCATAGCTTAGTTGTTAAAAGCTCAGTTGTCCATACATTGGTTGTCCATTTCTTAGTTGTCTATAGCGTAGTTGTCCATAGCTCAGTTGTCCACGAAAGACTTATATAGTAGCATCAGTTTATTTACTTCAATTACTCTATCGTATGTACTCGGTTCATCGCTTAAATTATTTTTCACTACTGTTTAACTGTTCTGTTTTTCAAACAAATGGACATGGTTGTAATCTCTTTGATTGTAGTTTTATATCATGATCTCTAAACAGACTCCAATGAGATAAAGATTCACATGATCTTGAACCAAGAAACAATTCAAAGATTCTCATAGATGATGGTTGATCTTTGATATTCTTTCACAGCATCGAAACAGAATCTGTACTGGTCCTAAAATGAAAACGACATTTCAATAATTACAATAAATATCCTGGTGTTTGTGATTGTTGCTAATGAAAGATAACATACACCTTACTATGTATCATTATAACAATTAATGGAAAAGTTACAGAATGATAATCTATCGTGGAATAATATTACCAATAACACAAAATTGAATGACGCCTTAAACACAACATTTACAACATCGCTCTTATTTCAAATATCAATATGTCTTCTACAGTAATATAGAATTATATTCTAACGTTAGGTTGTTGTTGCTTATGACTAACAATATCATCTCTTGTTACTATTAGAACTGATAGCTTGTTGGTTCTAAAGGCCATGTACACAACTGAAACTACATTCCTAAAGTGAAATGATAAATAAAATACACGTACTTTGCTACATTTAGATTAAATTGCACCAAGAACACAATGCATTCAATGAGTTTATAAAAAAAAATTCAGAACATTGTATGTATTTGACTTTAATAAAATATACTTTAAATCAAAATTTGGACCGACAGCCAAATTCGTAGTACGATTCTAACAAATACACAGACACTCATCTCCATCCTGCTTCTTTTAACTCATTAGGGGGTAGATCTACAGTCGTTGGAAAACTTTCCGTGTCACTGACAAACACATTTCAACATGTATATTTTACGTTAATATTATAAGTGAAGGTCTGAACTTTAACAGTGATGTGGTTTTTATCCCATATAGTATATATCTATGTTTTACATTTATCAACGAGTGTTGTTATATTTGATATCAGAAGACACGAGGGTGAGATTCTCTATTTATCATCCAATACTGGCTTCCACAGGAGATATCGCTTGTGGAAGATCAAGCGATATCTCCTAGGAGATATCGTTTTGACAAATTTTGAGCTAATTGCTGATTGGTTAATGATTTAACGGAACTATTTTCATTTACATTTTGAGAGGTAAACAAACATGGCCGACATTAAGATTTTCCATCAAGGGGATAAGGTATCGATTGATGGTACTGGCCAAGTAACTGTCTTATCTGATGAAGGTGATGGAAGTTATCGTTGTGTCATTGATGGGATTGATTACGAAGTCGTGGTGATGCAACATAGGCTTTCATTAGTGAAAACTAATGACAACAAATCATCAGGTGGGCAGACGTCAACATTATCAACACCATCAAACACATCTACTGCAACATCAAGTTCTAGAGTTACAGAACTACCATTCAGTGTTCCTGAACCACAACCAACTAACTCTAGATTTGCCAAAGTAAGTCAGAATGATGTTGATGCCTTGATTACTGCACAAGAGAACAAAAATACCGCTAGAAAAACTTTGAGAGACATTAACCTATTGACCCAATTCCTGGCAACCCAAGGTGAAACTCGTCCTATTCACAAATTACCAGCCTCAATTCTAAACAATCTTCTGTGTATGTTTGTTGTTTCTACAAAGAAAAGTGATGGCCAAGAGTTTGAAACTAACTCTCTAAGGGGAATCAATTCATCTATCGAGCGTTACCTACGTCGCCATTGTTATAGTTACACACTGAGAGCGAGCGTAGAGTTCACTAAGTACAGAGAGGCCATGTCAGCTAAGCTAAAACATCTTAAGGCTCAAGGAAAAGGAAACTTACCCAATCGTTCTGTAGCCATCACGGACAGTGAAATTGAACAGCTGTGGGCTTGTCAACAGTTAGGAAACAATTCTCCTGATTCGATCCTAAACACTGTTTGGTTCAACAATACTGTACACTTTGGATTGAGGGGAAGTCATGAGCACAAACAGATGTTATGGGGTGATGTTGACTTGAAGTGTGACAGCAATGGTTCCGAATATTTGGAGTTGAATGAAAGAGTGTCCAAAACAAGGCAGGGAAATCAGGCAGATTCCCGCGAGGTCACCCCTAAAATGTGGGTTCTCCCTGACAATCCAGACCGTTGTCCCGTCGCCATGTACAAAAGTTTACGCCCGTCCGGGTACTCGTTCCCTGATTCCCCTTTCTACGTTGCAACCACTACAGTCAAAAATCCTTCCATGGAATCTGTGTGGTTCAAGAGGCAGCCTGTAGGTATCCAAAAGTTGGAATGTCTCATGAAACGTATGGCTGGCGCTGCCGGTTTGGCCGCTGACCGCAAGTTGACAAACCATAGTGCGAGGAAGCATTTGGTCCAGAAACTCAATGACAATAACGTTCCCCCATCGCATATCATGCAGATAACCGGCCATAAGAATGTTCACAGCATCAACAACTACTCACACATAAGCGATGATCAGCACAGTCAAATTTCATCAATTCTGTCAAATTCCTCAAAGTCAGGTCAACTTGTGCCCTATAACGAGCCACGGCGGGATGTAAACAAAGTCCCTGCTCTGCCATATGCCCCTCGTTATAACGAGGTCAACGATGGAACCATGCCGCTTGTTTCCCCCAACACAAGTTCATCAAACACGATGACTGTTTCATCGAAACGTGATCACCTTCAGTCTGTTTTTGGTTCCAGCTACATTGCTGGTGGTTCTTTCACAATAAATGTGAATAATTACAGGACTGACAAGCGACGAAGACCTGTCATCGAAAGTGACAGTGAGAGCGGTTCTCAGTAACTGTCCACCCGCCATCTCGGCTCTCAAACTGTTGACTATGTCGGTCGCCAAATTTCATTATAAACTTTCTAATTTCAATTCATATCTAATCAGATTAAAATCTGATCATTCTGTGTTCGAAATTCGACAATCATTAAGTAAGAAACTAATTCTGTTCAAACTTTTCTCAATATCTTGAACTTTTTGAAGAACTATTTGTTAATGTTCTTTGATAATACTACGGTGACGTAATGAGTTCTTGGGTGCTGCAGTACCTTACTAAATTGTGATGTATTCATACGCCGGACCGCATTAAAATTGACAAAGAGTTACGTGTCTGTGTTTTGTTTTTTTTAAAAATTAAAATTAAAATGATATTGGATGATAAATAGAATCTCACCCGAGTGTCTTCAGATATCAAATATATCAACACGAGTTGATAAAAGTTAGAAATATCCGAGGCTTGCCGATAAATAGAGAATCTCACCCAAGTGTCTTCTGATATCAAATATATCAACACGAGTTGATGAAAGTTACAAATATCCTCGGCAAGCCTCTTTACTTTTATCAACGAGTGTTGATTTATTTGATATCAGAAGACACGAGGGTGAGATTCTATTTATCATCCAAAATCATTTTTCATTTTGATTCCGTGAAAAATGTGTTTTTCTGAACACTGCACTACTCTTAGACTCTCAGTGGAGTGACGTCATAGCATTGTGAGGTCATTATGTTTATGACGTCATAGCATTGTGATGTCATTACTTGATGATATAAAACAATTGTGAGGTCATGAACTTGACTGTAATAGGGCATTGTTCAAAATCTACTGTCAAAACGATATCTCCTAGGAGATATCGCTTGATCTTCCACAAGCGATATCTCCTGTGGAACACAGTTTTGGATGATAAATGTATGTAATGTATCTACGCAACATATGTATCTATGCAATGTATTGTGACGTCCCTTTGTGGGCCATAGTTGAACGGACACTGTCTAGCCTTGTGCCTTAAAGTGCCTTGATTGTTTTAAAGTTTCGTGAAGATAGACGCAGGTGCTGGATATTGATACTTTACAGGAATGTAACGTGATATTTCACCATTATTTATATTGGTCAAAATGTTATGAGAGACAATTTCTTTTACCTATACCTAAACATCAGTACTTAAAGAACAGCAAATAATAAACACAGACACTCACTTACATATTATAATATGTAAAGTATATACATAACCAAATATTACTTATAAGCATTTGTCAATCTTCATGTTAGATTGCCTTTCTCAATCTACCACAACAGTGATTTGATGGCGGCATATTGTTCACTCTTTTGCAAGTACTAACACATAAACACGTAACGTAACTCATATTTTCACATACGTTGATTTATATGCATTTTCATTTGTAAATACAAATACATCATATCTACACATCATGTTGAGTAGGTACGGTGTGTCGGTATTTCAACTATCTGAATTATAATTACTGATTTATACTGATGATATCCCGATTAACGAATGTAATGATTATCAATATTGAACAAGTGATTTATTCTGTTGGGACGTTGTCAACTCTAATTATAAATTTACATGTGCATGTATCCATTCAATGACAGACAGGGTCGTGGATCTATGAAGGATATTGTAGAAGTTTAAAAAAACCCATGTACATGCTAAAACTATTATTGTTAGAGGACAGCTACTGACCGTGCTTGATATAGGATGCGCTCAGCTAGTTCAGTAAAGTAATATTCGAACAAACTGTCATATTAATAATAGTATTCAAAGTAGAACAACACTGGCTTTCAAAATATTAATTACATGCAATTATTAAATTGATAATTCATGACATGCCATCCTAAAGTGATGCATTCAAGAAGTAAAGTTAAAATCAAAGTGTAACGTTAAATAGCCTCAAATTCTTATCAAATGATTTATGAATACATGTACATAAATGTTTATAAGAACGCTTCCTCTCGTTTCGCCTTAGATATATGAATTCAATGCGTTTAACAAATAAAATGTATCTAACAATGTCTCAAAATTGGTAACTTCACAAAGACTACAATCGGTACATCTGATTTAATAAACCTCCTTTCAAAGTGCTTATTTTTCCCTTTAAAGACAACATATGCAGAATGTTTTCATTTACCAAACGTAGCATATTTTTGCACAAAGAGCAACGATTTTCATTTCTTATTGCTTTCCTGAGGATAGCATCTTATTTACGAAACTGTTATCTACACTAATGGATGCTAAACTGATATTAAAATAAGTTCATTGTTATATTATACGACAGACGCACATACGTGGCTCTCGCACATACGCGGCTCTCGCTGAATAAGATATGCTTTCTATTAACGCACATAGGCATCTCTCGCTGTGAGAAGCTGCTAATAAACGGACGCTTATATGCGGCTCTCGCTGTGAGGATCTCATTATTTTGACGCATATACGCGGCTCTCGGCGTTAATGAGTTAATAAATCCCTCTCTCATGTGTTATTGTTTCGTAGCGCAACCATTTTTAACTGGAGATATGTCTGATACTCTTGTTAAAGAAAGCAAATGTGTTGAAACATGTGTCATGACATAAATAGTAAGTCATTCTGGAGCTTGTTGGTAATACCTACGAGAGACTGTATGAAGCTTGGCCTGATGCTCTGGAGTTCCCGGATGTCCAAAAAGATGTCGATCTCTTGGTCAAGTCTCAGCCTCGTTATGATGTTCAGCACCGCACAGAACAGTCCACAGAGATCGGAGCCATTACTGTCAAGAATAGATAAATGGTTTCTCTTGAATATTCTCATAGATCAACATAATTTCTTTCAGCAACAAAAGTATTTACTTGGTAACCAATTTGAATTAGTCCACCAGTGTCAGGATCAGACAAAGTTTACTCAAACATTCTAATTGAGTAACACCATTTCAGTCAAGAAAAGAAAAATTGACCTGTTGAGACGTTAACTTGTTTTTATAGGTATTTCTAAGTAGAGTGAATCAAAATTGCTGATTTACAAGACAAAATGATTTTTAAAATTTACCAATTTACTAATTACCATCTATAAATGTCTGTCAAATAATGACAGACGAAGTCAAGGTATATGTAAAGTGTCAGTGAAATTTAGTTAACATGGTTAATAAAGAGAGTCATGTGTTTAGCTGGGTGAGTGCCAAACAGAAATCTAAAGCTTACAAATCGTTCTTTCTTCTCAATAAGACTTTATATACAAAGTGTGTTATTGAGTTATTGAAGTCATATGTAAGCATTAGTTAATTATGATGATAGGAATTGACTTACTTGCAATGCACGAGGACTTGGCCTTCTTTAAAAACACCTCTCGTCTCAATCTCGTTCACAAACTCAAGTAGGTCTGAAGGGCGGGTATAGCTTGGTCTGTAAACGGTGATCTGGCGGTTTGCTTTCGGCTTGTTTAAAGATAAAGATATCATCGGAAAATGACATTCAATGTTGTCAGAAATTTGAACTATATCTTCTAGTAGTTTTGGTTGAGATCGCTAACGTTTATCAGAAAAGTATAGATAATATGCTCTGAGTAGACTCTATGTCATGTCTAGTTCTGTTGATTGATATAATGAGTTGAATTTGACAACGTGAATGTCTATATAATGAATTAAGGTCCAGTGAAAGTTGAGCTTATGTAAAGTCAAATATGCAAATTAATTCCAGGTAAAGAACATATGGATTAAATGTTAGATTGCAGTTTTCCCGGATATGAACATCTCTAAAGACGGATTATCTATGCACAGACATTGTTGGAAGACATCTCTATGCACTATTATCATTATGTCCAACTACAAACATTCTTCAACATCTGCTTCTCTAATAAATCATGTTGATGTGTTACCTCCAATAGATATTTCAAGCTGATCTGTGTCTGAGCAAAACTGCCTCCTCTCTTCCACTTCTTGTCTAGACAGATATGGAATGGTCCAGCCTCGATTGGAGCGTCTTTATTCGGATACAGGATCTGGAGAGTAAATTTGGTCAGAGAAAAGTTTAAAGTAACCAAACCAGCATTGAAATGAACGTTTCAAGAATCCATTTAGTGGGTGAACACATACCTAGAGAAAAGGTTACATTTCACATGATGGGATAGAGATACGATTAACTAAGCCTAAGAGAACCAATGCAATCAGTCAGAAAAAATCAGAAAAAATGCGAAATTGTGCACCCTTCATACTTGTTTATACATTTTAACTTAAACTCTATTTCTTTTATTTGAAGGAATGAAGCACACTATACTAAATTAGAATGTGTCAGTGAAAAGGTTAGAGGATGATAGAACTTGTGTATATTTAAAAAACAGCATCATTGGTGCAAAAATAGTTCTTTACAGTCATGAAATGTTCCCCTCGGAGACATTCATACAAAAGTTATGTTAAAAAAATCCTGTCGTCATGTGACGTATTTTATGAACTCACAAGCGGCAAGATGCAAAGTATAACATGTACCTCATAATCTTCCAGACAGATGACATTGACAATGTCATAGTCAAAGACAAGTCTCCAGAAGTCAACGACGGTGTCTAACAGTGGTGTCTGTGTCGCTATCAGCGCCAAATGATGAACATGCGACTATTTGGATAGAAATATGGATGGTTACTGCTAATCAAATCTATCTGCTTTTGGGTCTCGTAGTACGCTGAGAGTGCAAAGCAAACTGTTCATGCGCTGGGTTCCGAGTGTCTCTTTTTCTTTTTTTAGTTTTGCAATAACGTACAACGTACTTGTTTCATCATAATGAAATAAAGGCCTGAAGGCAATAAGTAATGTGACAACACTATTACATTTATTACTGCTGTATGTTTAAGAAGTCAAAGGTATTCATTGGCAATAAATGAAATAAGAAATAAAAGATGAAAGAAAAATGACTTTTATTCAGATGAAAAATTGGTTCATTCAACTGATTTGTAATGACATGTGTATTTTTATTAATTATGTAAAACGAAATTGTCGGCAATGGGCTGTCTTTGTTTCTTCTTACTTCAATTCAAATATTGAAATATTCATTATTGTAGGATTTCCTTCTGTAGGTAAGAAAATTTACAAACAAACTCCAATATTTGAGAATTCCACTTTTAGTCAACTAAAACAAACTGCAGGTTGCTTTAAAGAATCAATATAAGATTGAACATCCAAAGATATCTGAATTAGATGAAAATGGTCCTCTTAGATGTAATACAATCACTTTTTTCTTAATGCTCAATGTCCTTGTACTTGAGGAGCTGATTTGCAAAGTTATAAATAAATTAGAATTGAGTTTAGTAAATATCGTACTCACAGGAAGCACGACTGCGTTGAACTGGGTCCGACCGTTAAGTACTGTTGTTAGATTCGGCTTACATTTTTTGTCTGGAGAAAGAAAAAAAGAAAATGTGGAGACTAAAAGAGAATTTACCTAGGTTTTAGGATAAGTGGTAGAGTACGAATCACATCCATATCTGATTAAATATTTAAAACGTTGAACTATTGACATGTTTTTTCACATGTAATCATAATTTATAACATATACTGTAATCTTACAACAGTAACTTCTTAGCGTTGTAAGATTTAACAATCAGTCCTAAGGTCAACAGGATCTACAGTCACCGGTTCGGCACTTTCCCAAAGAGAGATTTCTTATTCTACATAAAACTATTTATTAATTCGAGAGCAATCATATTATGGTTTATATTTTTCATACGATGACATAGGGCAAAAGTACATTTTTTCATTGTCACGTCACGTCGTAAGCAATGCTTTGACGTCAAACATTGCCTTGGATATTGCGTTCTAAATCTCACCCGTAGACAGCGTAGCTTGGAGGTTGATTTTGATACTTTCCTTTAATTTTGTGACTTAGGTTATTCATATTCAGAATTTCATTTTTGTTCCTTCGCTCGGGAAATACTAATATTTAGACACTCGTATCGTAAACATAGTATGTCATGGACACTCACATACTGCCTCTAATTTTTTCAGATCGATTAGCTTTTACTCTACATTGTTAGACTTACCTGGAAGGATATTCTGATCTCTGTTTCTAGACATATTTTCAAGTGATCTTGCGTCTGATAACTGGTTCTCCGTAAATGGTCTCCTCATTGTATTCAGTGTCTGAATATAGACACTACTTTGATGAAAATGAATTGTTGTATTCACAAGTTCTAACAGCAATCTTTATCATTTTACAATTGTTTTGATAGACTTAGCTCATGAGAGTTGACAGAAAATAATAAGTAGTATTGTCATGTGCCAGTTGATTTTGCACAAGAAGGTCTTTATTCGAACGTCCAACATTAAGGTACTACAGTGTACAGATCGTGCAGTTTTAGATCGTGGGTAAGAGAGAAATAATTGACACATGTACAACTTTATCCTGAATGGGTTTTTCATCCTTTGTATAATGAAAATCAATACCTCAAACTCTCTTTGAATATCCCTCTTTTGATCTCTTGTGAAGGTGTTACCAGTACCAAACTTGAGCTGGAACTCTCTGCTGGTGTAAAATGTGTTCTTGCTGCGTACAGCCTCAAGAACCACCTCGTGTAGAAACACGTATTGGCTCTATTGGAAATGGTTTAAATGATTAAATACGTTGAATTAACTTTACAATTGAAAAATCAATTTGACATTGAATATGCCATTACAAAATACAGTAAGGCATCTAAGAACACACATTTGGTCAGGTTATATAAAGTTTATGAGTTAAGTGTTTATGGAGGCTACAAATAAAGTGTAAATGATTCACCACAAATTCGAGTTCTATGTAAGTTAAGAACTCATATTGAGTTGCTGTTTCAGTTAGAATTTTATTGAAAATGTCTTTTTCCAATGGACCTTTTAAAAGCCTTACTTGGATGGATTTTGTTTATGCCAAAGTGATTGTAAAATTCAATGAAATACATCAGCATGTTTTAATTTGAGCACTGCTGAAATTAAACCTTTATGAGAATGGAGAGGTCACATAAAAATAATCTTTCTTATAGAATATTTCCTACCATAAATATAAGAAAATATACTACATACCACAGTTTGAACCATGTTCATTCGAGCCTTCCTCATCTGGTTTACACAGTTGAAGACATTCACTTTCTTCTCTCTCTCTGCTTCCTCAAATAGCCAGTCTAGGGCGATGAATGTTCCTGTTCGTCCCATGCCAGTACTGGGATACAATTCATTTGAGTTTAAAGGATAGTTTATGCCAGTCATTTAGACATGGTAGAAATTTCATGCACAATATCAATGATTTCCAGAGAAAACTTTCTGATCATTCTCCTCACATCCCCTGAATCTACCAAACTACCTTGTTTGTAAAGCTGTTTTAGAGGAGCCAACAAAACAAGTCTTTCTAGTTTTGGTTTGGTAGTCTCCGACATGAAACTGTAATTAGAGCTCACTGCGTAGAAAACAGGTAAGATTGAATGCTGTCGAGATATGGTATGCGCATCATCTCCCAGAAAAACTTTCTGCGTCTTATCTAATTACTTACAATTTTTTCGCAGTGCAGCCAAAAAGAACATTCTTTTCAGTCAAGTTTTTGGTTAAGGAGTCTAAGAAATGAAACTTTACTGAATGGGAGCCTAACTTCCAGGCGTAGAAAACTGGTAGGAATGTCATTAGAATTAGTGAAGAATTACTCAACCTCACCTGCAGTGTACAAGCACTGGTCCTGTATCCTGCTCCTGATGTAGACGCCGGATCTGTTTCCAGAAGGACACGAGGGCTGGAGCTGAGGGCACGTCATGATCTGTCCAGGAGGTGAATTGCAGATGAGTTACCTCCCTTGTTTTTGATGCCTACAAGAAAGAGGTTGCTTTTGATAAATTTCAATAAAGAGAAGTAGGATATAATCACCTGGTTGAATATGAAATACTTTTTATAATTATAAACTGGTGATCAGGTCAATGCCGGCTTTGAAAACCTAAGGAAAACATATTGACTGAAAGCAAAGTTTACTATAAAAGAAATATTGACCCGATTCACCAGTCCATCATTGTTTCAATATGTCTAGAACTTTAAACGAAAAGAAAAATCTATGTTCAAATAACGCAGCTGTAACAATACTAATGGACGTCATAAAATCTGTTTTAATTTACTAATTTCTTTGCTTTTTTTGGTCGAACACAGGGTGAAGCTATATACCTTTTTGTTGACTATCATGTGACTATTTCATGACCAATCAGATCATAACAGCAAGTGTCCGATTTTTTTTAATTTACTAGTTCGTTCTCTGAATCTTAATGAATTCTCATGTCTTTAGACTATTAAGTATTTTTTTCATATTATCATGGTATGTGAACATCAAAAAGAAAATTGTGAAACCCAATAGAAACATATGTTATTGAGATCAATCTAATTATTACTGACATTAATCTTCATGAACTATTTTTATGTATGCGTTAGTCCTCCCTGGCACTCACATGTTCAGCGTGTTTAACCTTGAAAGTCCGGACAGTATAGTCTCGCCGAACTGTCGAGTACTCGTGATGTACTTTGATGTTGGCAAACTCTCTCATCTCTTTGTTATCCGGCCAGTACTGTTCACACATTGCCTGTCAGTAAAAAAAGAACTTAACCTCGTTTTACAAGCCATTACTGTACATAAATATTCTTATTCCTTCATTTCATTTGATTCGCAGTAAACAAATGTTAAATGTACAAGACAATGTAACGATTATGACTGCCGCATTATCTTACACTGTGAGGACTATATGTACAACAGAAATCAGTTTTTCTCTAAACTTCTTGATAATTTTGATGTTGAAGTGTATGTACAAATTGCACTACTAGCTTAAGATGAAATGTTATCTCTCTTTTCTGGAAGTGAATTACAAATTACTGACCAAATTGATGAAATGTCATGGAGAAGTATGATTGTACTTTTCAGTTAATTACTGTACTCCCTGCTCCCCTCAATCATGTGTACATTCTATAGATTTCTGCCTTTCCATTGTAAATATTTTTCCTCGTGACTTTGTAATCATTTGATGTAAATGCATATATGTATGTAACAGCATCAAATATTGTGTATATTTTATTGTAATTTTTAATTTAATTGTGACTGAATACAATATTCAGTCAAGCAAATCTTTTAACCTAGTACTTCACACTTAGCTTACCTAACAATCTCACTTCAGCTTTTGCATGAGCATTTTGCACTCACTTAATCACCAGTGCACTATCAAACAATAGCCTGCCCCAAGCGCGACCCTTCTCTTTCTCTTGTTTCTTGCTTTTCAGCTTCTGTCTTTGTAGATATAGTGTTTAGGTATAGTTTTTGAATTTACTCCTTAGATTTCTGTCAGGAGGTGCAGAGACTTTGTCTGTTGCATTTGTGTTTTTCATTGTGGATCTTTTGTGTTATTCATAAGGATCTTTTGGATTTGGAATCATATAAGCAAGATGTTGATGATGATGATGATGATGATGACGTAACATGAAGTCTTGTGGTTTAAACCCAAGTCCACACACTTGGGTTTATTTATTATAGTTTCATTGTTTTGCAATAAACTATTGCTGGCCATATTGCGAACAACAACCATCGTCTGTGTTTTGTTACCACCGCACACTCGACTCGGTTTCAATGGAGCCCCCAGTGAGGACCATGGCCTGATTACCACCAGAGCGTGATGTAGTCCGATACGTCATCAACGTGAGACCATCTTGTGTTTTGACTGTGATAGGTGAACTCTTTGTGAGTTATGTGACCTGATTCAGAGACACTTTTCATTGATGAACATTTCTATGTCTTCTTTGAATTTGTGTATTTTTGTATGACCATGTATTGATATGATGAAATGATGACTTTGCGCCTGTTTATTTACATGTACTTGCTTTTGATTGTATGATATGTATGTACATGTATTTGTTGCCTGTGTTACCCGTGTTTATATTTGTGTTTATAACATGCATGTATCTTATGTCATGATGCCTGCGTGCACATGATGTGTTTCTGTGGTACCATTTCCTACCTTACTTAGTGAGCGCTCACAACTTGGTTCTTAGTTAATTAGCTTAGTTAGTTTAATTGATACACTTTAAGTTAGTAGTTAATTACTCTTGTTTACCCTGTGTTTGCGTGACATGATGTGATTGCTACTTGTGTTTGTGATTTGTGTGAATTAAAATGTTAAATAAACTTTAACTAAATAAAACTGCTAGGGTTCAATAAAGTATAACCAAATTAAGTATGTAGGGATTGCGTTGTGTTCATAGGGTTTGGTGTTCATAAGTTATATTGGTTCTTTGTGTCATATTCTTGTGTTTGCTTCTTCAGTATGGGTTAGTTCAACTTCTGGTTTAGTTTATTTTCTGGTTAAGTTTAATTGTGTTTGCTTTCTTCATTCTGCTTCTATATCCCCATGTCCTTGCGCGCGTACATATAGAATTACACTTTGCATTTGTACACATGCACATATTTTGTTTTCACACTTTCATCATAATAATCTGTAATCATACAGTGTGTGAAGTATTTAAATTTCAATCTTTAAATTTCAATTTATCTTAGTATTTCAATGTAATCATGGTGCAAGTTCTCTTTCAGGTTGTTAAAACATCTGTTATGTTTATCAATCCGTATCCACTTCCTTAGATTTAAACGCAATCATTAGTGATATCCTATTATTATTAAATTTTGCCACTTGTAATACTTCATTCAAACATGAGTGAACTACCGCCGGACGAGATCAAGAATCTCGTTTCTGCTTTTTCAAAACTAGGTTCTTGGCCGAATGTTGACAATCCGCAAGATTTGATAGACTGGATGACAAAATACACCCAGACTAAGTTCAAACCTGGGGATTCAACACAGGAGGTCGAGTCTAGTTCCCCTAACCCTCAACCCATTGCCCAAGCACCTGTTAATATTTCACAGGCCACTAAGTTGCCTTTATTTTCAGGTGAGAAGAAGGGTGAGACCTCTTTTGAAGTTTGGCACTACCATGTCAAATGTTTGATTCAGCAAGGGTCACTGTCCAATGATACTGTTAGTACAGTAGTGCGGCAGTCATTGCGTGGCAGAGCAGCTACTGTTGCTATGTGCCAGGGACCCGATGCTGACATCATACTTCTTCTTTCGAAGTTAGCAGCTACCTTTGGTACTGTTGACAGAGGTCAAGCTCTTCTTGCTCATTTCTACTCTGCAAGGCAAGAAGACACAGAGGAAGTCTCACAATGGGCGTGCAGGTTGGAACAGCTACTCCTACAGGCAGACACACAAGCACCAGCTTCCATGGAGACAAGAGAAGATATGCTGAAGAACCAACTGTGGTTAGGATCAAGACCGGAACTTCGGGACCAGACAGCCCACATCTTTGACCCTGGATGTACCTTTGATGACCTCCTCAGAGCCTTGCATCGAGCTGAAGTGGATATACAGCAGAGAGGACCTGGATCCAAGAAGAGGATTCCTGCTCCTAGTATGGCGGCTGTAACCACGAAGGACTCTGAGCTGACGGAAATCAAGGGGATGCTTAAGCAGCTATCATCCGAAGTTTCAGAGATGAAGAAGAAGCAGAACCGTCCACATCCTGACCCGGTATCATGGAGCAACCAGGGACCTCCTGTCCCTCAAGGACCCCCGCCATTCCTGCAGCCACCCCCTCATCAGTGGACACCTCCTACCCATCAGCAATGGACACCTCTTACTCCCTCACAGTGGTACCCACAGGACACAGGCCACACAGATTTCCAGCGACCATCCAAGGATCCCATCACAGGAGAGCCTATATGCTTTAGGTGCAAGCAACCAGGACACCTACAGTATGGATGCCGAGTTCGCCTGGATCACAGTCGCTCTTTAAACAGGAAGAAGCCTATGGGACGGGGCCACTCATAGGCTACAAGAAACGACGCCCCTTTGTAAAGCAACAAGTCGCACAGCTCGTCGGAGAACCCAACGAAGGAACAGTCTTCATTAACAACATTGAGACTAAAGCACTTTTTGACACCGGCTCTACTGTTTCTACTGTCTCGAACACTTTTTATCAAACGTTTCTTTCTGATATTCCTCTCAAACCTCTTGATGTGTTTTTGCAGATTGACTGTGCAGATGGCCAAAATCTTCCATATTTTGGGCACATCGAAGTCAATCTAACAGGCACAGGTTCTATCTCTTCTTTACCCTGCTTACTTTTGGTTGTTCCTGATACTGCTTACAACTTAAAAGTTCCTATCCTTCTGGGCACCAATATCCTCTCCACATGCATGGAATCCTGCAAGGAACAGTATGGAATGCGATTCCTACAACAAGCAGACATCCACACTCCTTGGTACATCGCATTCAGGAACATCATTCTGCAGGACAAGGAACTGACGAGGAACAATTACTCTCTGGGTAAGATCAGAAGTGCAGAGAATGAGCGACTAATCGTACCACCAAACACAGAGCGAGTCATTGAAGGATACATCAGCAACCCACTTGTATACAGGGATACAGTTGCTATGATACAGCCAACTACAGGATCCGCTATACCTTCTGACCTTGACATAGCGCCTACTGTAGTCAACTACCACCACAGAGACAAGATAATGGTCCAAGTCCACGTCGCCAACGTCACAACAAGGACAGTTGCCATCCCAACCCGTGCAGTATTGTGTGAGCTTCAGGTTGTCAACGTTGAGGATCTTCCAACAGAGGTTAATCAAGTTGAAGGCCAAGACGTCATTAATCTTATGAGCTTTGAGGAAGGAGCCGTGACACCTGAACAGCTAAAGGATGGGATTGAAGTCATCAAGAGATATGAAGATATATTCTCCCATGGCGAGACAGACTTAGGACATGTCCCCAACGTGAAGCATCGGATTGACCTTGAAGATGAACGACCTTTCAAGCAGAGGCATAGACGCATCGCTCCATCTATGTACCAAGAGGTCAAGGAGCATCTTCAACAACTGCTTGCAAGTGGAGTCATCCGTCACTCTTACAGTCCATGGTCATCTAATGTTGTCTTGGTAAGGAAAAAGAATGGGAAACTGCGCATGTGTGTTGACTTCCGCCAGCTCAACCGCCGGACCATTAAAGACAGTTACTCTCTGCCAAGAATAGAAGAGATGTTCCACGCACTCGCAGGAGCCAAGTTCTTCAGTACTTTGGATATGAAGTCTGGATACCATCAGGTGGAGATAGAAGAATCACACAAGGAAAGGACAGCTTTCACCGTCGGCCCCTTGGGATTCTTCGAGTACAACCGTATGCCATTCGGTCTCTGCAACAGCCCTGCAACATACCAACGGGTGATGAACGAGTGTTTCGACGGCCTCCACCTCAACATATGCCTCATCTATATGGACGACATCATAGTATTCTCGAATACTTTTGAGGAACATCTTCAGCGCCTCGATCAAGTCTTGAAGAGAGCAAGAGACACAGGAATGAAGCTCAGCCCAGGCAAGTGATCATTCTTCAAGAAAAAGATCAAGTTCCTCGGGCATATTGTTTCTGAAGATGGCATAGAGACAGATCCAGATAAGATCCAGAGAGTACTCGACTGGCCAACACCTACAGATCCAGATGACATTCGCCGATTCCTTGGATTCGCAGGCTATTACAGGAAATTTGTGAAGGATTTCTCCAAGATCGCCAAGCCACTCTTAGCCTTAATGCCATCCACCAAGACAAAGACAAGAAGGAATCGCCAACCTCAACCTGACAAACCATGGCAATGGGGACCAGAACAGGAAGCAGCGTTCAAGAAAATCAAGACATGCTTATCAACACCGCCAGTCCTTGGATACGCTGACTACACAAAGCCATTTGAAGTTCACACCGACGCCAGTGGCCAAGGACTTGGAGCTGTCTTGTATCAGGACCAGGATGGACAGAAGAAGGTCATCAGCTACGCAAGCAAGGGGTTGAGTAAGTCAGAGAGTAACTATTCGGCACACCGACTTGAGTTCCTTGCACTCAAGTGGGCTGTGACGGATAAGTTCAAGGATTACTTATACGGGAATACATTCACTGTATATACCGATAATAATCCCCTGACATATATACTCAGCTCTGCAAAGTTGGATGCTACAGGTCACCGCTGGCTAGCGGCACTGTCAGCATACAACTTTGACATCATCTACAGGCCAGGGCTCAGCAACGCAGACGCAGATGGACTCTCAAGGTTACCAGGGATTGAGGCTGAACAACAGAAGAAGATACCATCAGAGTCAGTCCGAGCTGTGTGCAATCCCCTGCAGGAACATCCACTTGTGCACAGCCTGTGCTTCTCAGCAACTCCTAACCTGCAAGACCTTGAGGATCCTGAAGACACCCTGGAAGTGATGACCAACAGAGATTGGAGAAAGGCTCAAGCAGCAGACACCATCTTGGCACCATGGATCAATCTTGTCAGAAGAAACCTCAAGCCAAGAAGACAGGATTATCCCCCTTGCCAAGCCAACACTGCACTGCATCGGAACTTTGACAGCCTACTACTAAAGGAAGGAATTCTCTACAGAAAAGTTAACATCAATGGAGAGGACCGATTGCAGCGAGTGTTACCATCTGCTCTGATTGAAGACGTACTCAGAGGACTCCATGACGATGTAGGACATCCAGGAAGAGAGAGAACCTTGTCCCTTCTCCGTGATCGTTTCTTCTGGCCAGGCATGGCCAAGGACGTAGAAGACTGGGTTCAAGGTTGTGACAGATGTCTGAGAAGGAAGTCCCCTACAAACAGCAGAGCATCTCTAGTGAGTATCACCACCACACAGCCACTCGAGCTTGTCTGCCTTGACTTTCTCTCTCTAGAAGCATCAAAGGGAGGACACCAGAACATACTAGTCATCACGGACCACTTTACCAGATATGCACAGGCCATTCCAACAAAGAACCAGACTGCAAGAACAACAGCAGAGGCATTCTACAGGAACTTCATCATGCATTATGGAATACCGAAGAGGATCCACAGTGACCAGGGTGCCAACTTCGAGAGTAAGCTGATGAAGGAACTGTGCAGCATCTTAGGAATGGAGAAGAGTCGGACTACACCTTATCACCCTATGGGCAACGGTATGGTTGAACGCTTTAATAGGACACTGCTTGACATGCTCGGGACACTGCAGCCAGACAAGAAAGCAGATTGGAAGACCTACGTTGCGCCGCTTGTCCACGCCTACAACAGCATTCGGCATGAGTCCACCAACCAGTCTCCATTCTATCTGATGTTTGGCCGTGAACCTCGTCTCCCCATTGACTTGGCCTTCGGGATAGAGCTCAACAGGAACCATCCTTCACTCTCCCTCTACTCAGAGAACCTCAAGAAGAAGCTGCAGGATGCGTATGAGCTCGCTTCCAAGGCATCCCAGACAGCCAAGGACAAGCAGAAGGCCAGTTACGACTTGAAGACGAGAGGAGCAACAGTCCAGACAGGTGACAGAGTTCTTGTAAAAGCCTTAGCCTTTGATGGTAAGCACAAGTTGGCAGATCGTTGGGAAGAGGAACCGTATGTGGTTCTCTTGCAACCAAACCAGGACATCCCTGTGTTTGTTGTGCAGAGAGAATCTGGAGAGGGGAGGAAGAGGACATTGCACAGGAACCATCTTCTACCTATCGGATCAGTTCCAACGATCCAAGAGAAGGAAACAACACCACCTGTCAAGAAGCCAACAGCAAAACCCAGGACAACAGTCAAGAAGACACCACCGAAGAAGACAATTGAAGAGGACAGCCAGGAGGACAATGAATCGGCAGTTGATGCTCCATTTATCTTCACAGGCATAGCTGAAGATGTATCCGTCATCAGTGAAGAGACTGTGGGAGAGAGTGTGGCTACGGGTGACGATCTACGGTCTCTTGGAGTAGCAGGTGAAGCTTCTGGTGGTGACGACCACAGCACTGGAGACAGCAGCACAGAAGCAGATCCGGATGCAGAAGAACCAGCTGACACACAAGAGGAGCAAGATGATTCAGTTGAGGTTGAAGAACCACCACCTGCGCCTCCTGATGCTGTACCTCAGCCTGTATCTCAGCCTGTACCACCACCAAGAAGGTCTACACGAGAGTCCAAGAAACCAGCCTGGCAGACCTCTGGAGATTATGTGATGTCACAGACCACGGATCCTGATTGGCAGCAGAAGAGCCGTCGGTTGGAGCAACTGGCGGCATCCGGGATCCTTGGACACATCAGTACCAGCATCTCCAAGGCACTTCTTTCCCTTGTTGACGAGGAACAAGAATGACGAGGACGTCATTTTTCAAAGGAGGGAAGAATGTAACAGCATCAAATATTGTGTATATTTTATTGTAATTTTTAATTTAATTGTGACTGAATACAATATTCAGTCAAGCAAATCTTTTAACCTAGTACTTCACACTTAGCTTACCTAACAATCTCACTTCAGCTTTTGCATGAGCATTTTGCACTCACTTAATCACCAGTGCACTATCAAACAATAGCCTGCCCCAAGCGCGACCCTTCTCTTTCTCTTGTTTCTTGCTTTTCAGCTTCTGTCTTTGTAGATATAGTGTTTAGGTATAGTTTTTGAATTTACTCCTTAGATTTCTGTCAGGAGGTGCAGAGACTTTGTCTGTTGCATTTGTGTTTTTCATTGTGGATCTTTTGTGTTATTCATAAGGATCTTTTGGATTTGGAATCATATAAGCAAGATGTTGATGATGATGATGATGATGATGATGATGACGTAACATGAAGTCTTGTGGTTTAAACCCAAGTCCACACACTTGGGTTTATCTATTATAGTTTCATTGTTTTGCAATAAACTATTGCTGGCCATATTGCGAACAACAACCATCGTCTGTGTTTTGTTACCACCGCACACTCGACTCGGTTTCATGTATAATGGTCTTTGGATGGAATCTGGAAGAATTAGGAGATTCATTCATTCATTTATTAATTCATTCAATACTCAAAGAATATAGATTGCTCAGTGGTCGTTCTGCTGAAATGATAATGAGGAATATACCTTCGTGTGTTCTATAAGCCTGGTTACCATGACGATCTTTGAGACCTTCTCCTGCCATATCATGTGCCAGAAATCATCCGCAGTAACCGAGTTTGGACCTAGAGTTGAACATAGTTGAAATCGTTGAGCAGAGCAAACAGAAAAATTATCACTTGTATACGTTATCTCAAGGGTTGCTATACAACCATACGTTTCATTATAATCAATCCTTACGTGTATCTCGTATCTGACTTTTTTCAATTGTCTCTAGCCATTCAGAGACGGAGCTATTGTTGGAACAGCTTGATACGAATGCGGGCTTTTAATTGGTTGAGTGGGAAGTGGGTGGGTAATATTCATGATAGGAAAAGCAAAGATTCTAATTTTAATTGTTAGGTAAAAGAAGGTAAGATTAATAGGAAATTTTTTGTTGTTAGTCCTTCCATCAATCTCATTCACTTAAATACCACATATGGAATAACAAATGAGTTGAGCTACGAGATGTGGACCCCCGAGTTATATAACGATAAGAACAATTTTGCAGATGATTTCAAAACGTGAGCGTAACAGTTGTGTAATAGCTAATAGCTAATTCAAGTAAAGCACATATATTTACATCGCTTCAATTATTCATAACAATTAAATAATTGATTGGGGGGCATTAACAGTATTTTCATTCTACTCATGTAGAAAGATGTTCACGATAATGCGTCCGAAAACAATGTCATTTGCATTTTAAGCTATGGTGAACAGCTTTTCTTTCCTTTATTCTAATTTTCAATGGCAGTAACGGTTTGCCATGTTAAAAATATCAGAAATCATTTTAGCTAAACCTGTTGACACTTGACAATGCATTATGAGGTTGCTAAACGATAAAAAACCGTTAGTGACTACCTTGGGCTGCTATGTAGGTTTTTGTGTTCCTGTAACCCTGAAAACAAACAAAGATCTTCGAATGTTTTGCAAAGACCAAAACACGTTGTTCATTACTAACGTGAGTGATTTGGTTAGATCTGTATCGCCAACAAAATGTTATGTACTATTTATGTGTGATGGTTGATCAGTTTAACAAAAGCCAACAGTTGGGTGTTCTAGCATTTTCTAGATAAAAGTGATTACGGTGTAAAAGGAGGGTTAACGTCTATTATGTGGGCAGAAAAGACTTAACTTATGGGATAATACTACAATACAATACTTCAAACCAAGTTCCTAGGAGGACATAACTTTTTATGATATTTAACTTTAAAGCGTTGTAAAATTTCTTTTTGTGTTCAGTTAGGAACCGTGTGACGACTTACATTTATATAACTTGCGTTGATGTAATCATTGTCAGCATCAACTTCCGGTTTCAGTATAACTCGGGATTGGTCATCTGGGAAAGTAAGTAATTTAGGTTTTAAATGTTGAAGAAGGTAATCAAAAGTTTTTTCCCAGCAAGTCTCTTAACCTCGAGAATACATGTTATTGTGTTCTATTAAATGCGTGAAGTTAAAACCTACCTGACACTACATTTATTGGCGTGGACGGGACTCGTTTTGTAGTAAGACATCATTATTTGAAATATCTGATATATCATATTGCATGAACATTCGATGAAACTGAATCATCCTGTAATATTCAATACCTACAAAGTATTGTTTCTGTCTTATTTCCTCGTACATACAAAGATTTCCCCAATTCATATCGACTAAATTTAAACACCAAAGGTAAGGGATTGGAGTTCTCAATGCAATATAATACAAGTGTACAAGGGAATAGCTCCAGGAATCTGTTCCTCTTCTGGTTTTCTGTTTTCTTCCCTTCGTCGTGATCATCTTGGATTCCATAGGGCAGAAGCTGTAGAAAGATATAGAAATAATAAGCTTAATGTAGGTAAGACTCTTGAGCCCGTCAGTACGGATTTCACCTTTGAATACAGGAAGAACTGTTTTTTAACATTGGTATAGCTGAAATGGTGTTCATTTCTGTCGTGATCGATTTCATAAGTTTAGAAATTGGAAAGATTGAAATGATTTATCAACTAAAATTTACCAATGCTTTCATAGATCAAAGGAACGATAATGAAATTTATAAGAAAATTTCTTGACGATCCAAAATCAAAATATTATTAACCATTAGACCAAAAAAAACCTGCCTTCTTCCTAATGTAATAGCCTAAGTTTCAAGCAATATAATATTTCTTCATTGCATTGATTTACTTATCCGTACAACATTAGAAACTCTTTTCTTTTTCGTATTTCTAATCTTTTGTACTTTGAATGTGAATATCGGAAGGCCCATACTTAAACAATGTGTTTTAGTAAAAATGTCAAAAGTTGAGACCCAAACCGATTATTCCGACATTTGATTAATTTTCATTTGTCTATGTAATGTAATCAAAATTAAATCTAAAACCAGTTGCACATCAACATTATTAGAAAAGACCAAGCCCTAGTCTTAGGATCCGCATTATCGCAATCAAATGAACCTTTGAAAGCTTCAACAAAGACATACCTTAAACTCGTTGTCAAAGCCGACCACGTTCACCTTGTCTTTAATGTACTGTGCAAGTTTAGGTAGTATGGTCGGTGCTGGTATTGCATTGTAGTATTCGTGACCACTGCCAGGGGGCGATTTTGAGCAGACTTCAGGATCAGGCTTCACAGGTGTCTGAATGGCTGACTTCTCTGACTGTTTAGAAGAAGTGTCCTTTGGCTTTTTTCTTGCTTAAAAAATTACTTTTTTTTATACTATTTGCACAGGCAATGCTTCCAGATTTAATCGTTTTAATGGTTTTATTAAATAGCATTATTATGATTAATGCTGATGCTATTGTATCCATGTAGTGCAGTAAATCTGAAAACTGACATCTACAGGAACACAAGAATAAGACGAAAGCATTTTACTACAATTCATATTCCACTTCAATTCAAACCAAAATATTTTCCAATTGGATGTTTATAATGAATGATAATGATTAAACATCATCGAAAAATGCAATGATTATATAGATACAAACATATAGAAATATTATAAGACGACAATCCACAGATATTGCAGGTATACAATGTGTATGGTATAATGAAAGAATAACATCTTTGACAAATGAAAAGAACGTTTCCTGCCAGTTTTTACATATAAATAATAAAACCTTAATATTTCGTATATAATGAAAATTGGGTTCCCTACCATTACTGCTCAAGGTATGATTATTTGTTTCACCTGCATATACAATACTACACTAAACTATGAAAAATTGCAGAACATTTACCTGAAATACCAGTAAATGTCGTGTCTTTCTGGTTACCATCCCTGCTCTTGGGTTTTCTTTGCAAACGGCGCCTTCATTATGATTTAATAAGGGAGTAGGTAGTTAAATCCTTTCACGATTTCATGCACAGTGAGAATTTTTACTTTACAGTAAAGCATTTCGGCATTATGACCAATTTCATCTAAATTAAATTCATGCATTGGTTGAATTTTGATAGATGCTTGATATTCAAGAATAAAGTTTGTTGCACCCGTAATCGTAACAAATCATGAAAGGAACAGAGGTTTACCTTTTAAAGATTATTATAACAACGATGACGACGACAAGCAGTAAAATTAATGTAGAAATTCCTCCTGCAATTACGGCCACATTTGGACCATCTTCCCGAACCTCTGAAAGATGAGCAATAAAATGTTAGACCTTCACAAAAAATCATTTCGACGTTCATACATGTATGTGATCATATATCTCTATTATAAAGTGTAGATATCTATGTATCATCCCAACTGCGGATCCGGCCGATCTTAAGATGGGACGCGTCCCAACTTGGGATTCCAAGTTGGGACGTCCGATCTTCAAATGGGTCGGGGGATACTAAAACATGTTAATAATATTCATATCTAATAATGAATTGTGTCAGTAAAAGATGTTTTTAGATAATTTTGTTCTATTCTTTTCACATCTACAAAGAAAATTTGATTTGATGTTCATTTACTTCACTTTCTGACTCGGTTTCATCTGTTATCGAATACGAACGATTCAACACTAGTCAAACAATTATACAAAGTCCCATTTGATTACTGATTGAATCACATTTGTTAAGCGACATAACAAAATCAGATTAATATATAGATTTATATTAAGAAAATAGTTTTCAGCATTTTTCAAACGACCAATACATGCGTAGATCGAACAGCTGTAAACAGAGAGAAACCAAACGGCTCCACATTTCACAGAGACATATTTGTTTCTTAGTTTCTTTACAAAAAGGTGGTATAAACTTTTAACAAACAAAGATATGAAGTTATTCTAATACAGATCCAAGTTTTACAACACTAGTGATACATTGTTTTTTAAGAATATATATCTAAAAAACGTACCTGATACAAAGAAATGAATAATCCATGCAAAAACCTTCTATAAGCAGAAATTATGTACTCTCCATCGTTACAATCCAGCAATGAATACACTGAATGTGTTAATGTGACACCTTGGGATGACAGAGGACGAATGATTGGGCACCAATTTGCCAACCGTAGGTAGTGTTAGGCTAAAACAACATATTGAGACACCATAATCCCATGTTGTTTTAACAAATTATTATCTTGTTTATCTACTTGGCGACTTGGTTGATCGTATCAAATGTAAAAAAAATCAAAAGTTCCTATTATCAAAGTCTGGTTCCCCAACATTTTAGATATTTTCCACTAGTGCCAACTTAGGGCTTGAATATTCCCAAGTAAATCATATCAATATACTAAAATCTATCTTAACGGCGACAATTCTTTGTCACAGAGTGTTGACCAATTCCTAATAATATCTGTTTATCATTTATGAAATGATACGAAACGATTTATAAAGCTCTTTCCTAAAATTTGTACCAAATGTAAGGTAGACAAAGTTTAATATAAATTTGAGTTTAGTAAGAATAATTGCAAATGTATATTTCAATCAATGTACTTGATATCTTAATCATTTTATGTTTGTTTAAGGAAAATAATTTATATAGGCATTTGCTGGCTGTTTGTTCATCCTTTTTCCTTTTTGTATATATATTCTGAATTTTGTAATTTTGTGTAATACATGTTTTATGGAAATAAAATACTGTTTAAATCATAGTATTATACTTACCAACAATTATATAATTATACATATTGCATATTCTCATAGAATGAAATATGATTAACGATTAACAAAACGATTAGTTAAGTCTACATCCAGTTGTAAAACAACAATATTACACCTCTCACCTCCTCATGTTATTTGACCTAGTTGATCAGTTGAATAACTTGTTAGTAGTAACATCACACAACAATCCTCTCAATTCAACGCTTCTACGAGCCTAGATAGACGCTTATACATATAAAAGCAACCTTTTCATAATGATCGAAATCATATGTCACCTCGGGTTAAGTAGAATTTATTTTTATCAACTCTGTACCCTGGTTTGTGTCAAAAAATCTTGTGAAGGTAAACAAAGTTTACTAATGAACTCAAAGTCAACAAACTCCGTTTATAATCTTCTTGTAGTATTGATAAAAAACGAGTTGAAATATTGCAAATCTAATGATGTTGGATTACATTTTGTTTACTTTACATGATTATCGTTCTGTTTATGAAAAAATACTTTAAATAGTCAAGTCAAAAGTAGTTTATTGTATGAAAGGCCTCCGGCCCATATACATAAGAGTTACAGCATAGAAAAATGATAGCATGCAATATAATATAGCAACATTCATCCTGTTTACAACGGTATTTAAGTGTTAATAATTTGTTTAATGAGACGGTCTCTTTTAGCTAATGCATGCTTTATATATAAAGACAGTTGTACAATAAGGTCTTCATTATTAGTTTGTAACAAAGATATATATGCATCTATTGGTTGTTTTTGTAGCAAGTGGTTTGGTATATATTTCTCTCGTAAATCCACATAAGAAGAACATAAAAATGTAAAATGAATTTCATTCTCAATACCTCGGTTACATAAAGGACAACACCTACTTTCTTTTTCGATAGAAGCTTTTCTTCCCTCATTTATCATTAAATTCAACAAACCCAAACGATATTTTACAAACATTCTTCTTAAATGATATGTTGTAATTATTGATAGATATTTTTCCGGTTGGAGTAACGTTTTAAATGACCTATAATATTCATATCGTGAGCTTGAATCTAAAGTCGAATTCCAATCTTGACGAAACATATCTATTGATCTAAGACGAAACTCATTAAGAAATATATTAACATCCCCAATTGTCTCGCACATCCATATGAACCCATAACCGTGAGAAAATAATAAATTTCTTATGTCGGTTGCCCAAGTATGTTTTCCAAAATTATCTAAATTTATAAGCATGTTATAGGCTAATTTAGGCAGGCGTTGTTCGTGCATCCTTATTATCTTAAACCAAAATCTTA
This sequence comes from Phorcus lineatus, assembly GCA_921293015.1. Taxonomy (NCBI): domain Eukaryota; kingdom Metazoa; phylum Mollusca; class Gastropoda; order Trochida; family Trochidae; genus Phorcus; species Phorcus lineatus. The sequence goes on from OV121093.1 coordinate 37,737,461, forward strand.
AACATCTTATTTGAGAGTTAATGTGCAAAGGAAATCTACCACATTCTCCATATACCATGCAATTGGGTGTGTTTCGGCTCACACTGAGGTATTTCTTACATGATAAAAGATGAACTCTTTCTATACACTCGAATCGTTGAAAACCCCATATTTCAGAGCAATATAACAGAATCGGTTGAATCTGGGTATCAAATAACTTAAAGAATACTTTTGGGGACATTGTTCCAACTTTGCATAAGACTGATAAAACTTGTATTAAAGCTTTTTTACCACGTAGAGCTAGGTTCTGGGCGCATTTATTAATATTCATCCTGTATGAAAACAAAAATCCTAGATAAGAAAACTGGTCTGATACAGTTATCAAATGACCATCGTAAAACCAGCGTTCTCTTGCAGCTACAGGACCGCCCCTTCTAAATATTACAATTTCTGTTTTACTTAAATTCACTGTTAACTTCCATTCTTTAGTGTATCTCTCAAGAATATCTAACTGATTTTGTAAACCTACTATTGTGTCCGAAACCAAATTGACATCGTCAGCAAAGAGAAGGGTTAGGATTTCTATAAAATTTGGATACAATTGGACTCCATGTTTTCCTTCTGAAGTGATATCATTATACAATTCACTTATGAAGAAGGAAAATAAAATTGGACTTAAACAACAGCCTTGCCTTAATCCTAAGGGGCAATCAAAGAGATCTGTTACTCCATCTGTACAACGTACACAAGCTCGAATATTACAATACATTGATTTCAGAATGTTGATCATTTTCCCTTGTAATCCTGCATTATATAAACATTGCCATAATTTAGAGTGATTAACCGAATCAAAAGCTTTTTTAAAGTCTACAAATGCTATATATAATTTATGCTTGCGTTTAGACAATATTTTCTGTATCATTGCATACAAAGTAAATATTTGATCTGCTGTAGAATATCCCTTTCTAAATCCAGCCTGAGATTCAGGAATCTTATCACGCATATTCGCCCAGTTAGATAATCTGTTGTTCAATATCAAGGTAAATACTTTCCCGATGACACTCATTAGTGATATACCGCGGTAGTTATCCGGATCATTTTTGTTTCCCTTTTTGTGTAATGGAACTATTATAGAGCTTGACCAACTAGAAGGGAAAATTCCATTTTCAAACAACTTATTAAAACATCTTTTAAGAAACGGCATAATTTCAGATTTAGAATACTTCAACATTTCGATTATGATATCGTCAGGTCCGGCAGCTTTCCCGTTTTTTAGGTGACTGATGGCATCTGATATTTCCTGTTCTGATATTGGACTGTCCAGTACAATTTCATCTATTTCTAAATAGTTACTATCGGTTGAGTCAACGGTGTTAGTTTCATCCTCGAATGTTGATTCTAATGTTTTATCGTTTGAATACACATTTTTGAAATGCTTCAACCACTGAGCTTTTGATATATTGTTTCCAGTAGTGGTTCTTTTTTGTAAGTAACGAATATTTTTCCAAAAAGCAGACGGGCTGTTTACAGATCGTTCTAACTTTCCTTGGTTACACAATTTCAAATTATGTTTGAATTTTCGACAACAGGCTTTATACTTATTTCTACTTTCGCAATATTTCCGTCTATCATAGTTGCTACGAGTCACTCTGAACCTTCGAAGAGTTTTACGAGCATTTCGTCTCGCGTTCCTACAATCAGTATTTAAATTATTTTTTCGGAATTTACGATTGACATTCCTGAGCATACACTCAGCTGAAGATGATAACAATTCTACAAAGTCATTAATAGCTGTGTTAACATCCGAATCTATTGTCTCAAGAATACTTCCTCCAAACAAATCTAAGTTGGACTTTACATTTGATAAGAAGTTACATGCAAATATATCATTCCAAACAAAACGTTTTGTATTTGTAGCCTCGTTATCATTATTCGCTTCATGATTAATTGTCGGAAATTTACAAGTCAATTCAAGAGGTAAATGGTCAGAATCGTGGCGATCCCCAATATTCAACATGTCAATATATTGGAAGAAATCAGGCGAACATATGAAATAATCGTTCACACTCGCACCTTGATTCGCACAATATGTATATTCCCCTTCTAAGTCACCAAATACTCTCCCGTTAACAATAAACAATTGAAATGCATAACATATATCTAGCAGTCTCTTCCCAAATCTATTAATAGTGGTGTCAAGAGATTTTCGATTATCAATATCTACATCGTCATCTTCAGGAAATGGAAGATGTCTATGTATAACATGATCATTAAAGGTTTTTGAGGGGTTGTTTGCATTACCAGTTCGCGAGTTCAAATCACCACACAAAACGTTATGGGAATCGATAAGTTCAGACTGCTTATCTAACAGAAAATTCTCAAGTTGATCTAGATTACAGTGAGTATCAACATGGTTGTAATATGGTGATCCTTCAGGTGGTATATACATGCACATCAAATTAACATGTTTATCAATTGCAAATAAAGCTTTTGACATTTGAATACATATGAAATTGTCAACATCTGTGGTTATCAACTTACAAAATCTACTAATAGACTGGTGTATACATACACAAACACCTCCTGAACGTCTGCCATAATGAGATAGCTTCACAGCTGGACTGCAGAAAATGTCATAATCGTTTAACCACGAAATGTCATAAAACGAATCAACAAACGTTTCAAGAAGGCAAATAACTTTAAATTTCCTAATATAAGCAATAAAGTCATCATCGTTTTCTTTGTTACTTAGTCCGTTAATATTCCAACACAGAATCGTGAAAGATTCATTGCAGAGATTGGTGGGCGTTACGCCGGTGTCCTTGTTAGCGGTTCCCTGTGAGATACGATCCGGGCCTCGGCCCAAATCCTACGGACGGATGGAGTTTGACCTCGTCTGACGCTTCGTCGTTTGGGTGGTGGGTGTGGTATCTCTAACATTCGCAGATCTGGGTAGTCCAGTGGTAGAGCGAGGCACAGTCACCAGCTGACCATCTTTAAAATATCCAAACATATTTGTCCCCTTTAAGGCTTGGAGCTGTTGACGTTGACGTGACGTTAGGTCACTCGAAATGCCTAGCCCTGCTGCCTTAAAGGCTGGTCTCGCCTTCAATGAGCGCACTTTATCATCCGACATGTGTAATTTTACGATCATCGGACGGGGTCTTGAAGCATTTGTCCTCTTAGTGCCGAGTCTATGAGCGCGAATAACGTCAGACGTCTCCCACGTTTTGAAGGTAGCGTAGTTGTTTAGTGTTGACAACGCAGTTTGCTTGCATGCCATTGATTTCTCCTCGCCGTCAACCTCGGGAATGCCATGAATAATGATGTTGTCCCTCCTACTGTATGATTCCAACCGGTCTAGTTCGGCGTCTACGTTGGACATATTATCCATCACAGAATCGACCTTTTTAGCGAGAGCATCAATGTCGTCGTTCACAATATCATGGTTTTGCTTTATGATATCAATGTCCCCACGAATATCAGTTACAGAGTCCTCGAGGTGTTCACATTTCGAATTTATAGCCTTAATGTCATTCCGAAGAGTGGAGATCTCTGAACTTAGGTCCTTTTTAACAGTTGATAGTTCGGATTTCATATTCTCGATTGCGCCGAGTAAAGTTGCCTGCACTTCTTCAAGTGTAACTGGTCCCGGATTTGTCTCAACATCATTCGAGCATAATAAACGTTGCACGATTACTCGCACGGGAAGTGCGCTGTCCCCGAGTAGACACAGACCACGATCATGTGCAGCATGTGCGGAGTGGTGGATAGACAAAACTAGGTCACAGTTCGGGTTGGTGACGTCACACGTAACACAATAAAATATTGTTTCATTCGGCAAAGAATGTGCAAATGAGAAATTGTCAAAAACCTTCTGGTTACAAATGATGAGGGCAGAGAGTGACAAATGTATAGTGAGAAGCACGGAGCATATCATCAAACGATAGGGCATGAAATCTAAATCTCGATCGCGGCGTCGAGTGAATGGCGTGTACCAGTCTACATGGCTCACCTGCCGAGTGCCTGGTGGATGGCGAAAAGTTCCTATCCTTGCTCTGTAAGTGGCAAGATCCACCATGGTTAAGCTTCAAAACAGTCGCTGATGTGTTGGCATTCGATGAAATATATTTACAAATCCCCGATAACTTTAGTTCGTCAGTTTTCAGAAAAAAATCTCAGAGCGTTTTCAAACGTGTCGTTAACCTCCAGGGGCGGGTAACTCCAATCTCAGTATCCAATCTCCAATATATTCAGTTTGGCCAAAAAACTTTCATCGAATAGCAATACAATAACAATAAACATAAACATTTGATCACGTCTGCTTCCTATCAGTGATATTGCCGATAGGGGCCAATGCCTTATTAAATAAATAAGAATGATGATCATTGACTAAAACAATAAACGCTCGGCGTGTACCTTAGTGTTACAAGCATGCTCATGTACAATTGGTACCCATTCTTGTCACTAATTGGAAGGTGACACACAGGTATTAGTGTCATAACCAAACCGGATGTTTACCAAAATACCTTCTTTCGGACCCCCTCTCCCTCCTCCACCCACCCACACCCTTCTCAGAACTACCAAGCAGGTATGTTTGCCATTTGCACCACGACACTAATCAGATCAGGTTCGATCGGAAATATGAGGCGGCATAACTGGATTTATTTACTGGACATCTTATAAGCATTGACGGACCAACACTGATAGGTTAGTGTTTGTGAATTATGTTTAAGAAAGTCTTAGATTCGACTATCAAACACAATGAGAATATTGAAATCATGCTTAACCTTCCATGGTTTATGTGTAAGAATTTGAACTGATTAGAAGGCATAAGCATTCTTGGTATTCACTGAGAGTGGGTTTTGAGTGAATATTACTTTCTTTTTTATTTGCTTAACATGTTGTCACAATTAACAAATTTAAGAATATAATGAAATGATTTATAAAAATTGTATAAGAATTACTTTTGAAATCGTATTGTACTATGATGAAAGACTCGTATGCGATGAGAGATAGATATATCCAATAAGTCATGAAAATCAACATAAAATCAAAATATCTTTTGAGGGCCTTAAAGCGCTTATCTAAATGATACATGTTATCATGATATTACTAAATTCAACATTAGAATAAGAATATTATGAACATGTTAAAGTATTCGCCGCCCCATTTCAAGATCGGACGTCCCAACTTGGAATTCGAAGTTGGGACGCGTCCCATCTTAAGATGGGATGCGATCCCAAGTTGGGATGATACATCTATATTGGACTATTCAAGTCCATTGCTAGTTTGACCTCGGGTGAATTGTACTTCAGTATAAGGATACTAATTATAATATATATATAATTAAGGATACCTCCAAACAATGATAAAACTGTGAGTTTACACTGATATTTGTACGTGATAAAAAGGCCTTGGCCTCCTTCAATTAAAAGATGTCATCTTTAGTTCATCATCAGACTGTTTGAATCTAATCATTCCAAACGTTAAATTACCTTATATACTATATATATAATATATAATATGCATCAACAAATATGTACATACTCAACAATTTCCATTGTTTACAGGAACGTTTTCATTCCTTAAAAAACAAGTGTCCATGGTATTACAGTTGCACAATGTCGAATCGTCGTTTCTTATTGTAAGACATCAGTCTTTAACACTTTGAAAGTAACAACAGACGATTCGGTATTATTATTAGAAGTGGCAAATTAGTAATTTGTCAATGTCGGCCGGCGCCCAGCATTTACGTCAACATCAACTTCTCAAACCAGAGGGGTGTGTCTAAATTGGCTTAGTTCAAACGTACGTGTCTGACAGAACCCGTCTGTGAAGCCGGGGAGACACCCACGTGGACAGGTTCCGTCTCTACTGCAGGTGACGTTGTCTGCACACTGACCGCAGATTGATGTGCAGTCTGTTCCGTACCGTCCTTGCACACAGTCTGCAGGTAAACTATATCAATTAATGCTAGCAAGTTGGGTGTTATTGCATAAGCTTTTCTCTTTATGAATAACTAACAACCCTTTCTCATCGGAAATTTTTATTACAAAATTTGTATTAGACAGTTAGAAATAACAGTGCCTGCTTTCAAAACTCATGAAATACTTCCTGTTAACAACATTAGGGGACGTATCACTCGTGGGATATAGTAATAATCATTTACTACGTTTACTATACTAGTGGAATTATGGTTTTATTGTAAATACAAATAAAAAGGACAAGAGAAGAGCATAAACAAATTCAAAAGGGACATGACAGGTGGTTTTTGCACTGAGACTAGTAATTACTCATATATTGAACGACCAGAATTTACCTTGACAAAGAGGAGGTCTATATCCCTGCACACATCCACTATGACAGGTTCCGTTGGTTTTATCACAGACAGCTCCTTCCAGACAGTAACCACAGCTCTCTCTGCAGTCCAGGCCGTATGTTCCAAATTGGCAGTCTTGAAATATCAGGAGAAAACCAGACTTCTGGTTTCAATACGTTTTTCACTTCGCAGGCGCTGATATTTTATCATCAGGTTAAGTGATATCAATGTGACTAATTTTAAAGAGAGTTTTGATATCAACATTTGAATGAAAAATAACAAAATTGGAGTGTCGATGCCCGAGTCACTTCCTTCCATACATAGGGATACCTAAAGATAACTTTTTCAACATTTAGTAAGGAAACGAAAACCTTATTGATTTTACAAATTAAGAATATTGATTGCCAAATTCATAGATGAATACATGAATGTTTGAAGATAATCGCACCCTTATCAAATACAAAGTACTCAACATTTCCAAATTTCAGCACTGGCTACATTAATATCAGAGTCTTTTTGTCAAACAACTATGCACCTTTACATTATCAGTTTAAACATGCAAAAGTGCTTAAATAGGAGACACCACATTCACTATGAACCAAACCATTCAATGTAGTTTTTACTGTTAAGTAGTGTTATTTACATAGCTTCTATTATTTCTTGATGACATGTTCCCTTCAATTTCAGAACGATGAAAAAGGATATGCATGGAATCAAAAGTATTAAGTAAATCTGTAAAAGTAATGTCAGTAATTTCCGTCTGAAAACGATTGACACAACAATGTGAATAAATATACATACCACACTGACACCCGTCTCCCTGTTTACCGGCCCGACACCCATACCTACACCAGCCGGTTGTCTTGTCACAGTCGGTCAAGTTTCTGCAGTTGCACTGTCTGTCACACACCTCACCGTACCACCCGGGGTCACAGGCTGGGGATATGCATGCGAAAAGTTTAATGAATTAATAACTTCGATCACATGCACAAAAGGTCATTTGATACACCTATAGCGTGTGTAAAGAGCTTTCATTACATTTCAAGTTTATGTTCCGAGTGAAATGATTTTGCCTTTTCTTGAGATTTAGAACGAATTGGGAATCCTATTTGTTACAAACTTGTAAACACAAGGGCAAAAGAAATTAGATTTGGAATTACGAAAAAAATCAACCTCAGATTAAAACCCAATCGCATGAAAACACATCGAACAAATACAACAATGAATATTTCATATTGAACTGTGGTATAAAATCAATGCGAATTGGTTGTCAGACACCCACTTTGTAAAAACAACACTTGAAGAATGACAAGATTGACTTTACAACAACGTGAGCGAGCAATCGGAATGTTTGAAATGGGAGCCACCCACACTAATGTTGCAAGAACGATTGCCTGTCACCGTACGTGAAGAAATATAACGGTTGTTTTAAACGTTTTATAGGATTCCAAAATTCTCGAAATCATCTATGCGTTTCTTTTTGTGAGGGACAAGGAAACAACGTCCCGAAACACAAACAGGTTTGAGTGAACGAGTGCACCATAATTCATGTTAACTGCCCAATGCTTACTTGCTCAGTCTAGTTGCAACGTCTGTGCTGTTCATACTAGAGCTGCTTCTTAATAAACCAGAAGTGGATGGCAAAGATATATACAGTATTCATTATTATTTCATCTCATAATTAATGATCAACAGGAAATGAAAAAAGATTTAATCATTCACTATCAACTCACGCGTCGATTGTTGAACTGATGTGTGGCTGGACCAGCGCCAGTGTTCGAGACGCTTGAATAACGGGTATCTTTCTCTATTTCAAGATTTTACAAAGAGAGTAAATTAACATATTTAAGGCTTCAAACTTTTAGCAAGTGAATTGCTCGAAGCGTTAAAGCTAGTCTGTCATGAGGCCAGACATAAAGCTAGTCTGTCAGGGGGCCAGACATAAAGCTAGTCTATCAGGGGCCAGACATAAAACTAATCTGTCAGTGACTGGGAATCAACATAGAAACATAAACACAACAAACTTCATAGCTGAAAACAAGGGTGTAAACATTAGAACTAACGTTGTTTGCTATGAAATCAAAAGAAATTCCATGTCAAGTAAACCCTGACTAAAAGGTCCTTGGTTATGCAATCAAAACTTCTGAATTTTGGGTCACATTGTTACAACACAGGCCATCTCGAAACGCAACACATGTGACGTAGTAAATTAATATGTCATGTAGTTGTACATGTTTAATTACGTTTTGACAGTTGATATTGAACAATGCCTGCCATTTGCCAGGCACATGACATGACAATTGATTTTCATCATCAAGTAATGACATCACAAGAAGATTATGTCATAAAGATTACGAAGTGATAATGCTATGACACCACTTTATTAGGAATCTAAGGATAGAACAGTGTTTAGCGATGTATTTTCTTAATATAATTATTATGTCATAGTTATGTTGTTTTTCACAATATTTGTCTTTGCTTTTGAGGACAAAAGCTCGACGACGCCCAGGGGTATTGTTATAGTGTATAAATTAACACAAATTTCTTTAAAATTCATCAAATATATGTATAAATTATTCATTTAAAATATCCACGTTTTACATGTATGTTAAGCTTATTTCAAGCCTAAACACCTGTCAAACCAGCGCCCGATAGTTAAAAGTGAATGACCAACACAAATTACATAAGATACTGAAATAAGCCGATGGCCCCGCTAGGTGGTATTTGACAAGCCATTGTTCAATGTCGCGCTGTTACAAATATATAGAAATTATTAGAAAGGTAACTCTATGTTATATAATCTTGGATAACTTTCGGTGGTTAAATCTCCGACAAGTGCAAATGAAATCCCAACGTTAAGTAATGCTAAGCAACCTGTCAAATCAACTGTTGACTGCTTACTATCCTCCTAAGGTATATATACTAGAAAGCATGAAGGCAAGATCACTCCTGTACCTTGCTCCTACAAGTGTGTACGTGCTTTCTAAGTAAGTCCTTCCATATTTTACTTTTACCTTGCATTTATGTTTACCATTTTCATCTGCTAAACTTATATATGTTAGCGTAACACTACGTTAATTATACATAGATGTAAACTTTACCGTCAGGTCTAGTCAATACGTGAATATCACAAAGTATGCTTATAATTTATGTTCTAAATTAACATTGTGTCCGAACTTCTTAATGGTTAATATATTTTATCTTATTGGCGTCGTTCGAAAGCTTGTAGTGTATTACATTGCATTTGTACCTTATCGCATGTTATATGTTATTCTGTACGTCTGTCGTATATAGAGAATACTAAACGACGTCCCGTTTAATAACATATTTATGAAACGAGTGTGTGGTTTGGTATTTAACGAGCGAAAGCGAGTTAGATACCGATACCATTCACGAGTTTCATAAAATTGTAATTATACGGGACTGAGTTTAGTATTTTATTTATTACTCGCTGAATTATATCAAAGAAAATCATGAAATCGCCGGGATAGCTATTGTCGCTGCGCCGCTAACATTGTGACGCCATGCTTAACGATTGTGACGTCATGTGACGTCAATCCACACGCGATGTTATTACACAATGTGTAATAACTTTGTAGATTTATTAAACGGCGGTATGTTCAACGGGTGAGTAATAAAGGGTTATATTCTGTTTATCAGATATATGGCAGGATCCGATGCGTTATATAAATTACTTATTACAGTACCAATATAACAAGTATCGTGTATTCATGTTCTGTGTAGCATCTCCCTATATCTTTCATGTATATATATTTTTATGTATTAGTTCACCAGGCTCGTAGCTAAATAATGCTAGTAATTTGAAGGTCACTTTATGTATCGATGCATTCGCATATCAAACATTTGAACCTGAAAATAGGCTAGTATTAGCTGAGTATGATATACCGGTACCTCTGCTCACTAATGCATGTCAGGGTAAACATTACTGTAGAATTGAATAGATTAGATATGGTTCAGTAGTTTAGACATTAGTTGCGCAATTTATCCAGTAGCGTCAGTGCGATGTTATACCACATGTTATATTATCTAAATATCCAAATACAACCTAATGTTATATGATAGGAAAAGCTAGCAGCCTAACATCATAGCAGAATTTATGTATTTGGTACTTTGATCTATAATGAACTGTTGAATCATTAATTATGAACATATTGTCTCATTATCTAAATATCTTTTTGAGATATCCATATCCACAAGTAAAAATTGATATTGTGAAATTATTTAATATGTATTAATCCCGTGATGATAGTCATATGGATATCATATTTATTATTGCTCTATTGCCGCCTGCATACTAAATATAACGCGCTTGTGTAGCTTTGGATGTTTTACATAAAAAGGAGTGCAGTTGAATCCTGATCACAAGTATTTTATATATTTTACAGAAAATTTAATAAGTATAGATTATCAGATAATAACCCAGTTTAACATTAAGGGTATCATTAAGGATGTATTTGATTAATTGTCAACAGCCGTAAGTCATAACAATGTTTATGGCATTACGCTAGTCTGACATAAACAATCCCTTGTCCCAATTATGCTTGAGATTTATTATATAGAATGTTTATTAATAATGCCTCTATTGTCACATATATGTTAGTGTTTTATGAAAGTAATTATGATGTTTCTTGGATACTAATTGAGTATAAATCATCCATGTACGGCATTTCATTAATTATAATATTACAGTTCAACTTTATTAGTAATTATGAATTATTACGATACAAGGTCCTTTATAATGATTGATTAACTATGACTAATGTTTAATAATTATATTACATTCACCATGTATTAATATGACATTATGTGATTGATATATATGACATTTATGTTTTATTAAATATGTGAATATATGAGTATGATAACTATGAATAAACACTTCTGTACCTTGCTCCTACAAGTGTGTTCGTGCTTTCTAGGTTAACTCCCGCATCATCAACATTTCCCTGGGATCACATAACAAGAGTCACTTGAAAAAGAGGCACTTTGTTAATCCATAGCAAAATGATGCGATGATAAATGGATCATCCTTGTTTCCTCTGATACGTAAGAATGTCATCTGAACGCTTATATTTGAAATATTTTAAACTTTTATCAATTTTTAATTTCAGACCACTCTCTATTCTCTAATTACCAATTAAATCTCATTCTATGGCATTTGCATTACTTCTCAGGGTTCGAAATAAATATTTGAACCTTGCTTTTCCTCGAATAACACCAACATTCAGACCTCAGTCATTCATTCCGCCAGCACACAGGTTCTCGTAGATTTGCTCCCAAACAAAGAAACAAAAGGGTTCCTGTATCACCATTAAACTTGTCCCTGCTGTGGGCGTCGTGTGATGCCCAGCAGACTTTGACATATTGACATCTCAATGTTATTTGTCCCTTTGATATACATTTGACAAAAGTGTGTGACAATGTTTCTTTAATCCTAAATATGTAAACATTTTCTGAATCACCATTCAATGGGATTTTACATGATGAACATATTATAACTTCCAACTTATTTTTAATCCTAAAAGTGATTTTACCGATCAAGTTCATAGTGATCAAATTCATTTTCAAGTGCGTGAAAGGTACATAATTGTTGTATCATTATGTTCAGAATATTCTGTAATATCTTGCTGTCAAGTTATGTGAGCAAATAATTCTTTGTTAGAAAACTGTGCAGATAATATAACTTTGTCAGTAAATGAAAAGATCAAAAGGTTACTTTTGAAAAACATTCATTAAATAATCACCATATTTCACTTAGGACTTTAAGGATCTCACATTCCTCCAAAATGAAAAAAACCCTCAAACGATTGAATTGTTTATCGATTTTTCTTCGGAGGAACACAATAATTCCAAAATGTCATACAAAATACTGCCACAATTAGCAATTGTTTTAAAAAATTACACTGAACAGTACCGGCCATATGCTGACAACACGTTACTTCCGTGACGGCAGTGTTGTAAAGAACTTACTGTATTTTCATTGAGGAAAATAATGGGTCTTATATATAAATAAACTAAAACGAAAAACAGTGAAGTCCCCCCCCCCCCTCCTAATAAATAATAAAACAAATCATAATGTCGTAATAGTACCTTTACAGCGGTATTTCAATCACTGCCCTTGACCCGATTAATTTGCAAAATGTCAACAAGCGATCGCGAAACAGGATTCAGTCACGAATACAATCTCAGTGAGTAATTTCATCAAATTGATTAAATTTCCATGCATGGACTGTGTTGGACATGACGTGGCACTGTAATCGATCGATATTTTTAGTTGAGTTTGTACTGCGTCAAATTTGACTTTTGCTAAACTCGCACTAAACTCGTAAATAACAAATTAGTTAATCGTGTAAATATGAAATAGTTGTACGAATATAATTGTAGAAACCTTCATGTTCACTATTTTAAGTTTCGATTATTGTCTTTCTTAGAAAATTTGTCCCTTTTAAAACAAAATGGCGAGCAAAAATGTCTGCAAGTAGAAGGCAAAGGTCAAGGGATCTTCTCAAACAATTTGTTTGTGTTATATGAATAACACGCGTTATTACATCCATGAAATTAAAAAGAATTACATAGAAGTAAATTTCCAATATCATATACCATTTTATTTGTGCTTGATTCTCCGAAATTACTGAAAACATTACAAACAAAATATGGGTCTAATGACCAGCGCAGATATCACGTGACTTTGTTGACAATTTCCCGATGCGTTCGGGAGCTGATGTTAGATTGCATTTCATGAGTATTCGAGATCGAATATACATAAACCCTTCAACATTCAGTTGCAGAATGTATTCTCTATTTAGATGTAAATGGAATTTCTATAAGGTAAATATTATTTCTCAATATCTCGAATTGAAGAACTCTTTGGTCCGCGTAACTAAATGCGCATTATAACGAGGTCTTACAGACATTTTGATCAGGCTTATATGTTGATTACAATGAAAGATAGACGTTCAAAAATAATAAATAATCGATGTAATTTACACATACTTGGAACAAAGAAAGGTGATTAAATGTCATCAACTTCGGTGTAAATTTGATTGATACGTTGTTTGTTAAATTATCAGCAAGGAAGTAAATTGCATCGTTTATTGAGAAATATCCATTGCTGAGACTTACGTAGATTTTTTCCCATTTCCACCAGCATCGTTTATAATAACTCCTCGCTTGCTGGAACGAAATCCCAGTCATGCACCTTAATTTTTTTCTGGTACGAAATTTAATTCTGAACAAAATGGTGAAAATAATTTGCCTCAAAAATAATTTTTAAAGAAATAATCCGATTTTTAAAATTTACTTCAAATTTTTTACTCGTGAATTTTTTCATTTCATTCATCGACAAGTGGAAATAAAAGTTAATTCTGAAAAATAATAGAATAATTAAGAAGAAACATTCAAAGTATTAAGAAAAAAAATCATTCATATATATATATATATGTGTGTGTGTGTGTGGGGGGTGTGTGTGTGTGTGTGTGTGTTTTCTAGAAAAATGATATATTGATAAAGTAGAAAACAACACTACATGAGGGATACCCATGTGACGTAATTTTTAGAATTATAAAAATGTTGTACTCTGTATAAACTGCAAAGAATCCAGCAGGTAGAAGTTTAATATTTTAACTTCAACAACATGTAGCATCCTGTTTTAAGATATATTTGATAAAACCTACCGATGTGTATGTAATTAACCACGACGAAAATAAAACTTAACTCTGGAAATAAAGGAACATAATAAAAATATGTGTAGGAGAATGTCAGAAAACTCGCTATTAGTTTTCCACGTGGAACATGTGTACACATATTATTGTTTACTATTATTAGTTTTCTCCACCCCCGTCCCACGTAAAGGAGATATGAGATTCATGAGTATTCTGGTCATGGCAAGTAACATATAATTAACAAAACGGAGAAAACATTTCGAAATGTTAAACTATTACACATATTTCCGAAAGAATATATGTCAAAGTCACTGTGCATACGTATTCATACTCAAATGATAGAATAATGAGTCAAGCATGTTAATCGAGGGCTTTTTATCAATTTCTTTTATTAAATAATACTTTGATTATCGAACTGTGTAGAGTGTATGTTGTTATTTTGACAAAATATATAATATTAGATTAATTGTCATTGATTAATTTGAATTTTTCTTTTTAAATTCGTAGCTGCGATTTGGGTGGATTGAAACCTTGATACATGTATCAGTAATCTAATAAAATGTCATAATTCATTATAAGAGCATTTGAAATTAGGAGATAAATATTCCTCAATGGGGTTTATTGTTGATTTAAAAAGATCTCTAAATCCTCATGGGACTAAACCCGTATTTAACTTGGACATCCATCTTAGGGAAAGTATACCATATCTATCTGTATATAAATAGTGCTGAAACTAATTAAGACGCGATATACATAAGATATTTATAATAAGAAGTACAGACTTATACACTCTCTAAACAAAGAAACACTAAAGTGATTTAGATAATAATGGACTCGTTAAAAAGCAGCTGTTGTGTAATTGTTTACATCTAAAGCTCAAAAAAGGGACAATTTTACCTTTTTTCGTTTGTTTAAGAAACATTAAACGAAGTCCAAAAAAAATTGTTAAGAAAATATTTCTACAACTTTCAAATAAGAGTACGCGCAAAAGCATGTGGTATCTTTAATCATAAAAGGCAAATGATGTTTCACATTTAAATTCGTTTTTTTAATGAAAAATAATTTATAATTATGCCACAACTGAGAGGCGAAAAATAACATAAATAAATCAAATTAAAACCGTTTAGTCGCAGTTTGCAGTTGCCCGACATGTGAACGTTCATCAGAGCACATGTTGTTGCCGTTTTGGTCTGTTCCTGTTGACCGATTTCGCTAAAACCAGGTCAACCATTTGCGTCACCCTCTAGTTACAACCGTGTAGACCACACAAACTTCCACGTCCAAAAAATTCCAAACAAATGTGCAGGAATCGTTTGCGTAGAGTGGGTTTTCCAAGGCCAGTTAAAACCCCTGTTTTGAGAAACGTCTAATTACGCAATCAATCACTTGATTTGGTGTTTTAAAGCCAAGAACCTGAACCTAACAAACTCAAGAAAAGTCTGGTTTGATGAGGAATCACAATTTTGTCTTTATCGGCGAGATGGCAAATAACGTGTCATAAATAGAGATTATTACAAGACCAAGTGTGTCATATGATATATATTTACGTTTTGTTAGAAAACGACGAATATAGCTTACGAAGTGCAAAGTTAAGTCTCTGGCTTCCGTCTATAGAGAGAAACATATTTGGAAAATAACGGAAGTAGATGACCAGTTTACGTTTAGTAAGTAATATACCGACACTGCTTTCATAAATGGTGAAACTGTTACATCGCTGTGGTGACACAGCCATTTAAACGTGTTGATCGACGTTCAAGCAAGATTGCTAGAATGAGTTATTCGGCTGAAGATAAGTGACAGAGAGAGATGAAAATCAATTTTACATGTTAAATAATTTTGAACATGAATATGGCATCAACGATGAAAGGTTAGTGTTTAAGAAAGAATCTATTCCTCATCTGACGAGAGGTCGATGGACGTTAGATTCTCCATTATTTGGCTTGAGGCGATGTAGGCGACATGCACTCAGTCACACCGGCACTCGACCCGATAGTGATGTTGAGTAAAAAATCTCAAACGATAACGAGGAATTTGTTCGATTTTACCTGCTTCCTTACGAATCACAAATACATTAAAACATCCAAGTGGCTGAATTACGTCGAACACCCTACCTTAAGCTTTGCCGTCTATTTCAACAAGAGAGTAGACAGGCGAAAACGTCGCCATATTGCAGGAACATTGGAAAATAACTTATACAAAGTTCATATTTGTTGAAGCTCCATGGTTTATTTATTGACAATTTATAAATATAGAATGCGTTTATAGTTATTATTACTCCCGACTTGCAATCTCGTCTAATCGTGATTGAAAAATTGAATGAAGTTAACCTACATAGTAAAAGGTTATGAATGGAGAGTGCGTATTATCTTCAACTTATATACACCCTTGAATAGTACATGACAATGCATATTTAAGACTGTAAAACTCAATATCTAGATTTAGCATTTGCTTTTTAGAAAGTCTTAAAAATTACTGATTAAGATAAAATATCCTAACTTTGAAGTGACAATTCCAAATTGGGGTATTATAAACTCATTGACGAGGCAACATTATCACATACTGAAGCGCTCATCGGGTTTGTACTTTTGAATCGTAATTATGAAATGATTTTTCCATAATTAGCAGAAAAGAATGCCCAATTTGTCATAATGAAGATAAGAATATAATATTTCTATCAAAAATAAGTGCATGTTATGCTTCTAATATATTTCATCTTCCTAATAGGGAAACGTTTTCATATATCGTATAGAAATGGTTAGTTACATTTATTATAAAATGTTACATAAATGAATAAGTAAAGAATAAATAAATAGGCTTGCTTAGCTTGTTGTATGCATCTCCACGTTAGTTGCAATGAGATGATATCATTAACCAAAGGGATAGGGATAGTAAACTTGTATTTTTAGATGTAGTTTATGTTTTTAGGGGTATGTTCTCTCACGTAGCTTTCCCCTTTTTACTGCAGTGTATGTGTTCCGTGCAATCTGGGAATGATCACAATCTGCAGATTGTTCGCTCACAATCTGCAGATTGTTCGAACAATCTAGGAATTTTTTTCATTCCTAGATTGTTTAAACAATCTGCAGATTGTGAGACCTGAACAATCTGGGAATGATCACAATCTGGGAATTTGCTTGTTTGTAGTATATCTTGCATTATAAGATGATAATTGTCTAGTTTATTAAGGTTTTTCTTTGTGTATGCATTCAAATGATGGAGAATAGTTGTCAAGTCATAGATTGTGACAGGTTCATAGCTCGCTTATATATATAATTGACAGAGTGTCGGGATCGATTCCTAGCTTGTGAAGGGCTTACATATATCGATATTTTATCAAACTGAGAGGGAATAGGGGTCAATTCTCAGATCGTGAAGAGCTCATATCTCGCCTATATGTCAAACTGAGGGAGTACATGGGTCGATTCCCAGATTGTGAAGGGCTCACAGGGCGTCTATATGTCAAACTGAGGGAGTATAGAGATCTATTCTCAGATTGTGAAGGGCTCACAGCTCACTTTTATTTAAACTTAGAGGGTATAGCAGTCGATTCTCAGATTGTGATGGGCTCATAGCTCGCCTATATATAAAACTGAGGGAGTATATGGGCCGATTCCTAGATTGTGAAGGGCTCACCGCATGCATTTAACTCAAACTGACGGAGTATAAGGGTCGATTCTCAGATTGTGAAGGGCTTACAGCTCACCATTATTTAAACTGAGAGGAAACAGAAGTCGATTCCCAGATTGTGAAGGGCTCATAGCTCGTCATTATGTCAAACTGAGGGAGTATAGGGGCCGATTCCTAGATTGTGAAGGGCTCACCGCATGCCTTTAACTCAAACTGACGGAGTATAAGGGTCGATTCTCAGATTGTGAATCGACCTTTATTTAAACTGAGAGGAAACAGAAGTCGATTCCCAGATTGTGAAGGGCTCATAGCTCGTATTTATGTCAAACTGAGGGAGTATAGGGGCCGATTCCTAGATTGTGAAGGGCTCACAGCTCGCTTTTATGTCCAACTGAGGGAGTACATGGGTCGATTCCCAGATTGTGAAGGGCTCACAGCGCGTCTATATGTCAACCTGAGGGAGTATAGGGATCTATTCTCAGATTGTGAAGGGCTCACAGCTCACTTTTATTTAAACTGAGAGAGTATAGCAGTCGATTCTCAGATTGTGATTGGCTCATAGCTCGCCTATATATCAAACTGAGGGAGTATATGGGCCGATTCCTAAATTGTGAAGGGTTTCACCGCATGCCTTTAACTCAAACTGACGGAGTATAAGGGTCGATTCTCAGCTTGTGAAGGGCTCACAGCTCGATTTTATATCAAACAAAGGGGCTCACCGCTCGCCTATATGTCAAACTGAGGGAGTATAGGGATCTATTCTCAGATTGTGAAGGGCTCACAGCTCACTTTTATTTAAACTGAAAGGGTATAGCAGTCGATTCTCAGATTGTGATGGGCTCATAGCTCGCCCATATATCAATCTGAGGGAGTATATGGGCCGATTCCTAGATTGTGAAGGGTTTCACCGCATGCCTTTAACTCAAACTGACGGAGTATAAGGGTCGATTCACAGATTGTGAAGGGCTCACAACTCGCCTTTATGTCAAACTGCGGGAGTATTCGGGTCGATTCCTAGATTGTGAAGGGCTCACAGATCGTCAATTTGTCAAACGGACAGGGTACAGAGGTCGATTCTCAGATTGTGAAGGGCTCACAGCTCGCCTATGTGTCAAAATGAGGAGTATAGGGATCTATTCTCAGATTGTGAAGGGCTCACAGGTCGCCTTTATGTCAAACTGCGGGAGTATTCGGGTCGATTCCTAGATTGTGAAGGGCTCACAGCTCGCCTATGTGTCAAAATGAGGAGTATAAGGATCTATTCTCAGATTGTGAAGGGCTCACAGTTCGCCTTTATGTCAAACTGAGAGGTATAGGAGTCGATTCTCAGATTGTGAAAGGCTCATTGCTCGCCTTTATGTCAAACGTTGGGAGGCTCTGTTCTGGGACCACTATTATTCCTTGTTTATATTAATGATTTAACCGACGGGTTGATAAGTAATGTAAAACTCTTTGCAGATGACACTTCTCTATACCTAGTTATCGAAGATCCACATCAGACTCAAACACTACTCAACAACGATTTAAATCGCATTTCTGACTGAGCAAATAAGTGGCAGGTTAAATTCAGCCCAGAAAAGACTGAAGCTATGTTATTTTCAAATAAGAATAATGCAAGTCCGAAACTTCAATTAACACTTGATAATACTAACATTTCGGAAGTAAGTGAACACAAACACCTCGGTCTAATTCTACAAGATGATGGAAAATGGCAGAAACATATTGATTATATACTACGCAAAGCAAGTCCTCTTATAAATTGTTTGAGAAGTTTAAAATATAGACTGAATAGAGTATCCATTGAAACTATGTACAGATCTTTCATAATACCTATTTTTGACTACTGTGATACCATATGGGACAATTGTACCAAAGAACAGGCTTATATGATAGAAAAACTACATTTAGATGCTCTAAGGACCATTTCAGGCGCAGTGAGGGGTACAAGTCATGACAAACTCTATTCTGAGACAGGGTATTCCTCGTTAGCTGAAAGACGACGATTTCACAAATATGCATGTTTTATAAAATGGTACATGGTTTAACTCCACAATACCTCTCAATATGGGTACCGCATAATGTTTCAAATCTAAGCAGCTATAATTTAAGAAATTCCGAGAATCTACGTTTTACTGCTGGGCGATTGTCTCTTTCTAATAACTCTTTTCTTCCATCTACTGTTAACGCTTGGAACTCGCTGGATATAAGTATCAGAAATGCAGAGTCGCTGACGCAATTTAAGAATTTCATTTCATGCGATAAAACTTTATCACCAATATTCAAAAAGTATATATCTTACGGTCCAAGGGGAACTCAAATTCTTCTTTGTCGCATACGCCTGGGCTGCAGTGATCTTAAGTCCCATCTGTTTGATAGAGGATTATCAGTAAATCGTGCCTGTTCCTGCGGAATCAGACGGGAGGACCCTTTTCATTACTTTTATCAGTGTCCTTTATATGATGCCCTCAGATCAAATGCATACTATTTCTATAACGATATAAACCTACAAACTATTCTTAGCGGCGATGAATCGTTGTCACAGAGCGATAACGAAAGTATAATAAAATCTGTTTATC
The DNA here is from genome assembly GCA_921293015.1 of Phorcus lineatus. Lineage (NCBI taxonomy): Eukaryota > Metazoa > Mollusca > Gastropoda > Trochida > Trochidae > Phorcus > Phorcus lineatus. The sequence goes on from OV121093.1 coordinate 37,757,647, forward strand.
ATTTCATATCTCATACCAACCGTTTTTGACAGTCTTTTGTTTCAAGTGCGGTACCGAATGCATGATAAATGACCAACTAATGAATTAGATTAACATTAGTACATTTCCATCAATGTAACTATAAACTTAATTGTTCTAACCCTTATTGTTTTAGGAGAAGCATTTATATAGGCTGATTTAGCCTGTTTGCTGATCCTTTTACCGTTGCGTAATTTTATTGTTTTGCACAATATGTTGTATCTTTATTGGAAATAAAATATTGTTTAAATCAAAGTTGGGAGTAAATGGGTCTATTTTCAGATTTTGAAGGGCTCATAGCTCTCATTTGTATGAACTGAGGGAGTATAGGGGTCGATTCCTAGATTGTTAAGCGCTCACAGTTCGCCTTTTTTTCAAACTGAGAGGGTATTGGAGTCGATTCTCATATTGTGAAGGGCTCACAGCTCGCCTATATGTCAAATTGAGAGGGTATAGCATAGATTCTCGGAAACGTGAGAAAAGTGGATAGGGGTCGATTCTCAGATTGTGAAAGGCCAATAGTTTGCCTTTATGTCAATGTGAGGGAGTTAAATGATCGATTCCCAGATTGCGAAGGACTAATAGCTCGCCTTGATGTCAAACTGAGGGAGTATAGGGGCAGATTCCTAGATTGTGAAGGACATTGCGCTTGTCTTTGTGTTCTATTTAGCTAGTAGGGGTTTCAATTCACATATTGTGACTATGTGAAGGTGAAAACTAAGTTAGTATATCGATTCTGCCATTTTAGATTTTTATTAATGATAGTTAGCGGTATTCCGTACAACACTGTTTGAAGTAAGAATTATTTCTTATGGTTTAAACATATTTATTTCATAAAAAATACATGAACTGGATTGGCCAACATGCTCAACAGAACTTATGTGAAGGCCGCTCCAACAACAAACATTTAAGAAACATGAACATGACAATAACAATAACAGCGAACATGGTACAAATATGATCAAATCATCACAAACCAAAGTGTATTAGAAATGATAGTGAAATGAATTTGTGGCATTTGCAATCATTAACATAATATGAGCATTTAATTATAAGTAAAACGTTTGGATTCGGTTATGAATTTGTAAACTGGTTTTAATATATCAGATCCTGTTACAATGCTCAGAGAAGGATGTCCATATAAAATTATTTCTAGCGGAAAGCCGTTTGTGTAACAATATTTGTTGGATATTATCGAATGTAATCTGGAGCATACGAAGAAGTAATGAAGTGCGTCCTTGTTGTTGGCCACAAGAGCAGTTAGCTTTATCAGATATATATCTTTTAAATTTGTCAGAATTTTTTTATATGTGTTTAAGGTTTGCATATGAAATTATAATAAACATATGCATTTATAAAATTCATAATACTGTAACAGTTAACATTTTGTGTTGTCATATTAGACCAGATGTCTCTCAGGGTTTGCTTATAAAAGCAACGTGTCACTGTGTCGCGTCTCCACTCAGACTCTTTGCGGGGTCTGCGTATCAAAACAAAGTGTCACTGCGTCGCGTCTCTGTTGGACTCGAGTGTGCAATCTCGTACAATCACACCAACTTCCTCTTTCTAATTAATGTTTATTCAATGCAAGTATCTCGGGTGGCAAATATTTATATACTTATGAGTTTGATCGTCGTTCAAGTATTTTGATGTTAACAGTATTATATTTCCATAAGACATGTGATACACAACGTTCAGAATATACACACAAAAAAGAAAAGGATTAGCAAACAGGCAGCAAATGACTATATAAATGTTCTCCTGAAACAAACATAAAACGATTCAGGTATCATGTATATTGGTGGAAATTTACTTTTGCAATTATTCTTACTAAACTCAAATTGATAATAAGCTTTGTGTAACTTTGCATTTGCATTGGTACAGATTTTACAAAAGGGCTATAAAAATCGGTTAGCATCATTTATGTTTTAAACATATTTTATTCATGAAAAGAATACATTTCATGAAAGAATTGGCCAACAAGCACCGGGGTGCTTATTTTAAGGCCGCTCCAAAGAATGACATATGAAATTATACATAAATAAATGAACAATTGCTAATGACGCATGTAATCATATCAAACTCAACAAGTCTTGGTTATGCATGAAAATAATTGTTGGTATGGCAGTCAATATCAACAAAGTGCTTATGGAATGTCAAATCGATCAGATTGCCTAATGAAATGATGAACCGACTTCAACAATTTATCGAGATCGTTGCAATTGAGTGATGTACATCCCCTTAATACCGTGTTGATAGTAAATCCTTTCAAATAGAAGAATGATTGCTGTCTTAATTCGGTGAACTTATTGCAAGTGAAAAAATAATGTACTGCGTTTTCAAGTGGATGACCACAATCACAGGCGGGGCTGTCAATAATATGTCTTTCAAAGTTATCAGCATTCAAATCACTACAGTGGATTCTGAGGCGAGAGTGGATAACCTGACAAGTTCTTGAACCGTGGTTGAGGTTGAAGAAAATAGTTTTATTATTAGGTCCGCAGACTGAATTTTTAAAGCCAGATAACGAATCGATAGTTTGAATGTCGGGAGTTAATGAGTTCCACAGTTTTATTGTATCTGGTAAAAAAGACTTAGCATATGTCGCCGTTCTGCATTGTACTGTTCGCACAGATGAATTATCTCTGAGATTGTAATCATTGTTAGCATCATTTATGAAATGATATAAAAATATTTTAGGGATTCACTAACACTCTGTGAAAAAGATTTGACGCCGCTTAAGATATATTTAATGTAATGTCGTTTTTTAAAAGTATTGATTTGATCGTTATCAATCAGAGGTGAATTGACATTGCTGCAGCCAAGGCGCATGCGGCAAATAAGAATTTGATTTCGCCTTAGGCCATAATTTGAGCCCTTTTCACAATCTGAGAATCGACTGCTATAACCTCTCAGTTTGACATAAAGGCGAGCAATGAGCCCTTCACAAACTGAGAATAGGTCCCCATACTCCAGTCTGAGAATCGATCCCTATACTCCCTCAGTTTGATATATAGGCGAGCTGCGAGCCCTTCACAATCCCTATACTCCGTCAGTTTGACATATAGGCGAAATGTGAACCCTTCACAATCTGAGAATCGACTGCTATACCCCCTCAGTTTGACATAAAGACGAGCTATGAGCCCTTCACAATCTGAGAATCGACTGCTATAACCTCTCAGTTTGACATAAAGGCAAGCAATGAGCCCTTCACAATCTGAGAATAGGTTCCCATACTCCAGTCTGAGAATCGGCCCCTATACTCCCTCAGTTTGATATATAGGCGAACTGCGAGCCCTTCACAATCTGAGAAACGATCCCTATACTCCGTCAGTTTGACATATAGGCGAAATGTGAACCCTTCACGATCTTAGAATCGACTGCTATACCCCCTCAGTATCTATTCACAATCTAGGAATCGATCCCTATACTCCGTCATTTTGACATATAGGCGAGTTGTGAGCCCTTCACAATCTGAGAATCGATCCCTATACTCCCTCAGTTTGACATAAAAACGAGCTATGAGCCCTTCACAATCTGAGAAACGATCCCTATACTCCGTCAGTTTGACATAAAGCCGATCTGTGAGCCCTTCACAATCTGAGAATCGACTGCTATACCCCCTCAGTATCTATTCACAATCTAGGAATCGATCCTTATACTCCGTCATTTTGACATATGGGCGAGTTGTGAGCCCTTCACAATCTGAGAATCGGCCCCTATACTCCCTCAGTTTGACATAAAGACGAGCTATGAGCCCTTCACAATCTGAGAAACGATCCCTATACTCCGTCAGTTTGACATAAAGCCGATCTGTGAGCCCTTCACAATCTGAGAATCGACTGCTATACCCCCTCAGTATCTATTCACAATCTAGGAATCGATCCCTATACTCCCTCAGTTTGACATAAAAACGAGCTATGAGCCCTTCACAATCTGAGAAACGATCCCTATACTCCGTCAGTTTGACATAAAGCCGACCTGTGAGCCCTTCACAATCTGAGAATCGACTGCTATACCCCCTCAGTATCTATTCACAATCTAGGAATCGATCCCTATACTCCCTCAGTTTGACATATAGGCGAAATGTGAGCCCTTCACAATCTGAGAATCGACTTCTATATACCCTCTCAGTTTAAATAAAGGTGAGCTATGAGCCCTTCACAATCTAGGAGTCAACCCTTACATCCCCTAAGTTTGACATAAAGACGAGCTGAATGTCCGTCACAATCTGGGAATGGGCCCCCATACCCTCTCATTTTGAGAAAGAGACAAGCCGATTGCTCATCACAATCTAGGATTCGATCCTTATACTTGCTAAATAGAAAAACCTTAATAACCTAAATAATTCCCATTTTATAATGATGAAAATACTACTAAAACACAAATTCCCAGATTGTGATCATTCCCAGATTGTTCAGCTCGCACAATCTGCAGATTGTTTAAACAATCTAGGAATTCCTAGATTGTGAGCAAACAATCTGCAGATTGTTCGAACAATCTGCAGATTGTGATATACCCCAGATTGTTCGTAACATATGCACTTAATGGTTCAACCGGCCAATGTTAAACGAGAGCTGTTCAGATACGCCATTAGATTTGCACGAGCTTTTGTTTTGAACCCCTTTTCTCGGGATTCAAGCGGCTGAGTTCGAGTGAATTCAATCTCAACAGTTTTTAATCGTGTTTCTTAAACTATTGTATACTTTTTTTTAAATGAATCAACTATCAGAGACATGCGTCACATAAATACGAAAACAAAACTGTCCTAATGTTTAGGTTTGAAGTAAAACTTCGTTTAAAACTTACCGAATATCTGCACCTCACACAATGTAAGGATGTGGGTGTCTACAGCGACTGACACGAGACTGCCAGGTATAGGAGGACTGCAGTGTATGTGTTGTATCTGGTCCTTCTGGGGTGTGTCTCCAGGACTGAATGTCTTGTTGAAGCGGAAACACTCTGTTGAGTTCACGAGTACTCTCAGACCATTGTATCTTTGTGCGTCTGAAACAAATAGTAGACGTCCGCGGTTTTGAAATCTAACACGATTATTAAAAAAAAAAATACAGATTAAAAAGAAATGCGTCTGATACAGATACAGGCTTGATGACTATAACACATTCATAGTTTACATTCAACATTTTGCCAAATTCATGAATTTAACTTTGAAAATGTCTAAACGAATAATTTTTATATTGATAACGATGATATGTTTACTAAATATTTTATTTTTAAAATAAATAAACTTTTTTCATTGATGTCAGCTGAAAATGATCATTACTACAATCTAAAAAAAACACATTGTCTTTGGGATTTGTATGAATGCAGATGAACACAAAAATATATCGATCATAATTTATGTACTTTACAGTAAATTACTTACTCCTCTGAAATGAAGTAGAGTAATATAACAATGAAATATTTCAATAGCAAGTAATAAGAAAGTCAAAAAGCACAATTACAGATAATTTCAACACGTAATCAAAGTTTCATTGTATTTGACTTGTTTAAAGTATAGTTAGGGCTGTGCATATCTTCACTTGAACATAGGTAACAACACAATTCGCTTGGGGCAACTATTCACCTCACCATAAATGTCATGAAAATATTGAACCCAAATGTGATTACTGTTTTTCCTCAGATACAACTTAATCTCGCTGATGTTGTATATAGATTTCAGGTTGATCATCCAGTATGCGCCTCGACTGCCAGCATCCAAAGTGTGTGTGCAGGTCAAGTTAATGAAGTTGTTGTCTGTATTTCCATCCACAGCCAAATCAGAGGGGAAGAATCGAAAGCGTTCCATGAACTCACTGCTCTGGTTTGTGTGCTGACTGTCCCGTGCAATGTTCCCTGAAAACCAAGATTCTCACCTCTTTTAGATGTTCGTAGATATCCGGTAAGAAAGCTTTATATGATATATATATATATATATATATATATATATATATATATATATATATATATATATATATATATATAGGTAAAAAGGTGAAAGGTCGCACGTGAAGTAAATGTATATTTGTAAATAAAATACTTCAGACGACACTTGCTGTAGATATCATTTTAATGATGACTGGATGCGTCGCATTTCGACTTGATAACAAGTCTTTTCAACAGTGTGGAGTTTTCACGACATGGCAAATATATAGGTACACATGCTTAACTATGTAACAATGTACAATAGACTTTGATTGATTAGCAAGTGACAAGTGGTTAGCTTGATTAGCATACAATGCGCTATTTACGAGGGATTAAGAATTGAGTCATTATGGTAGTTTCTTCCAGGTCTGTCCCAGTCCATCAATTGATCTTTTGTTTCAAACTGGGACTGGGACATAGTTAAGCATGTGTACCTATATATTTGCCATGTCGTGAAAACTCCACACTGTTGAAAAGACTTGTTTTTAAGTCGAAATGCGACGCATCCAGTCATCATTAAAATGATATCTACAGCAAGTGTCGTCTGAAGTATTTTATTTTCAAATATATATATATATATATAATATCTATCTGTGACCTTGCGTTTGAACCAATTCAACTTTTCATATCTATATAAATATATTAAATATAACATACTTCATATAGTCGTTTGAAGAATCATTTTAATCCGATACTAGTATTTCGTCAATCGTATTGACTCATCAGGGATGAAACGATATGTATATATGTATATATATACATATACATACATACACACATACACCCCCCCCCCCCCCCCCCCCCAACCCCCACCACCCCCCCCCCACCCCCCCCCCCCCCCCCCCCCCACACACACACACACAACCATGTTTATGTATCAATTGATTCAAACTTTCAAACATTAACTTAACATTCTTTATCACAATTTTTGTCACAAAATTGCCACAATATATATGTATGGACCTACCATTAGAAAAAAGTATTTACCTTGGATTTTACATTCGTAAAGAAGATAAAATATGAATGAGCTCTGGTATGACCTGAGTAACAGTTACGTACAGACGATTTTTTGATAAAGTATTGATATATATATATATATACACACCCCACCAATTGGTAAAATTGTAAGATATATTGAACAATAGTTATGAAACTGCATACTATAATAACTGATAATTTAATTTGAAAATTACCTTTTGCAATCACTAGGCAATTAATTAATCCTTCAGAAGATGGATGTTTCAGATCCTTAGTTTCTTTGTTCTTAGCATTGATTTTAAAGGTTCTACCCTGGAAACTTATGTTTCAATGGAAACAACTAAAATTGAAATATTGAATAATTCGAAAACTCAATAGGCACTACACTACACATGTTGATTGTTCTACATACCACGTTTCAATGACCTAGGCATTATGGTTTTTGTGTCCTTTTTCAGAAACAAAATTCTAAGTGATACTTTTATAGGAACTGTCAAAAGTAGGAATAAGTTGAAAATCGCAAAAGGCACAACTACACATGGAATTGTTCCATATAGCAAGTTGAATGGGCTAGGCCGTATTATGTTGTTATTACAAGAAAAGGCCAAACACAATTGAGGAAGAGGTTGAAAGTTGCCTTTCCATGGAAACGGCCGGAAATAAATGTATGACGAAGCTGACAACCGGCAAAAGGCACCACTACCATGATGATTGTTCCAAATATCAAAGTTAAATGAGCTATGGTTTTTCACTTCTGGCCGAGAAAGAACAACTCGCACGACTAACAAACAGTGTCCATATCTATATCCCCTGAAAACAATGTTTGGCGAGGGATAATACATGAATAGCATTCATCTTAAAATAAAAACACGTTAAAATTGTTTACCTTAAAAATACATTGTACTCAAGATATTTATCAATTTCAAGGACCTTCTCAACTTTGAGTCTGAGTCAGTTAGATTAAGCTAGATGTTGATATTCTATTATTCTTGATATTCTTCAAGCGACACCTTAAATTGTGGAGTTCAACAGGGATCTGTCCTTGGACAGACGCTCTCTACCCTTTACACAGGCTCAACCATCGATATCTCCCCAACAAAAACACAGGCTCGTCTCTATGCCATTGATATGCAAATATGTCAGGCGTTTAAATCAGATAATGTCGGCTGGTCATTTCTTAGAGTGTTGTTAAGATATGAAGTTATGGATGTCAAGGAACATGCTAGAGTTAAACGATGATAAGACTGATGCTATCGTAATTAGCCTGCTGTCTGCTGCAACAAAAGTGAAATCCATCTGCAATCACTATAGGTAAGGCATCTGTTCCCCTTGCTTAAAGTGTAAGAGACCATGTTGTCATAATTGACACTGAACTCGGCCTTGACAAACAAGTCAATCAAGTATCAAGAGTGTGTCATTTTCAACTGCGAAATATGCACATGTTAAGATTACAAGCTATTCATAACAAACAAGCCCCTTTTTGTCTCTAACGCTTTATCACAGTCCAATCACTCAAGAACTAACACGCCTACAAGTCTCACTCAAACACAGCTCCTTCATGCTTACAGAACTTCTGAAACATTATGTGCCTCCACGAGAAATTCAGAAAAGAAATGCACCATATGAATTGGCAATTATTATCATTAGTAGTACATTAGTAAAATATCATATTCAGAAAACTTTTCATTTGACAAAAATGCCTGATCAATAGATATGACAGTGATTACCTGTGGTAACTATGTATCAGTGACAATCCATGGAACCTTTGCACAACATACACAATGATATATGCAAAACTAAAATAGGTGTCTTGAAATTCAGTATTTGATGATACGACAGGGTTGGCAAGGGTTTATAAAATCATGAGATGAAGAACTTCTTTGTAAATCAATTTATGAGAAAAATACGCTTGCACAATCATGCGACCCATTAAATACACATTTTAGAGTCCATTTCTCTTTTCTCAGTTTATAATAGTATGACTTTTGCAGTAAGGTCTTTTGTCATTGAACATACATATATCGTCCATCATTTGAAAGCTGCAGCATCTCACACTTACCACTAGTATTTGGTATTGATTATTTGAAACATTATATTATTACATTCACTTTGTTGCTGAAATTTTAGCTCAAGGTCACAGTATATATATTGAATGGTCTAATAGGCGTATTACGGTTAACTATATGTTAGAAAAGTCAGCAATTTTGATTAAGTGATGACGTACGTTTATGACAGCATGTACCAAAATACGGGGGAACGCAGTATTTGGTTGAACAAGGCTCATCACACTGGGTCAGCACGGTCTCTGAAGTGAATAACATAACAAATTATTATATCAATATTTAACAAAACAGTAGAATACAATTAAAACAGCAAGACAGTTCATTCTTTAATTGCATAGGATGCTATATTAAGTATGTCGAGAGTACAGTCCAAGCAGTCAAAACATAAGTTTCCAAAGAGATGGCATAATTGCGTTTGGCAAGAGTTTTGTAAAAGTAATAAGAAAATGATTAATTGTAATCACTTTTCAACACCTATTTTTATCATGCAGTTTCTACAGTATAGACACGCTAATCAAAAGCGATGAATTACACAGTCAAATTTGGGGTTACTGCTGTCAAATATGAGAACTTTTGCTGATAAAATGTTTGTATTGTATACAGTATAGGAGCAATTGTACGCAAACGCAAACACACATCACAAATTCATTATCCTTCACAAAAATGCAAATGCAATTATGTTTCACTCCGTCACATTCACTCAGGTAGCATTCCCTAAATGGATATATTTGAATACTTACCAAAATAAGGTCCCAGCAACAGGGGAATGTAGCATAGAATCTGTGCCCTTGACATTGTTCCACTCTTACGAAGTACAATTCAAAATGTATTGTAACAGTCGTTTCTTTATATTATATCAAATAATAAACCAATCTTTGTCATAATAATTAAGAGAGAACCATTGGAAATGTATATATGAAGCTGTATCCATCTCAAGAAATCACATAAACATACACTTGTTCACACTACTAGCATGTGCATGGAGTCAGCAAACGTAAATTTTAAGTTGGCTAAAGAAAAAAAGAACATATCAGATTTTAGTTCCAACACTTTCTTCAATCTTGAGGATGTTAGCCATATTATATGTAATTCATAATGTCATGTAAGTTATTTCATATGTGTGCACATGACTTAGATTTCTAAATGCATGAAGGAAACAAAATACAAAGCGGAAATAGTGTTTTTTGTTATCTACATATATTATATGACATATATTGTGCACAGAGAAGTGATGAATGAGCCTTTTTACTTACAATAATGACGTTATTCATCAAGAAATATTTCACACTTAATAAAACAATTACTTACACTATATAACTGCTACGAAGTTTCACAGATATTTCTGTTTGTGTCGCCACCCTATTTTGGGCTCTTTTATGTTCGTTCAATTGATAAATGCTCAACTTACAAAATGCTACATTATACACTAGTTGACAAAGGAAGTCAAAGTGACCTGACCAGTTGCAATTCTCTCTGTGTTGGACTTGTATGCATTTCTTTATTCAACAGTGGATATCTCCCCTTGCAAAGGCAGTGCATAAAGCTTCACTCTTGTTGTTGTGACTAATATATGACATAACTTACCTGAAATACATATCAAAATGATACCTCTACTGCAATCAATGAACAATGCAGCGTAGTAGATGATTAACTTTTCGTCGATAGTACCAATAAACAGCTATACTAAAGAGCATGGGATATATTGAGCATCTTGTGTCTGATAATATCAAATAAATTTATATTAACACGAGTTAATGAAAGACACCCAAATATGAGTCTTGACGAAATATCTTCAACAATGGTTGACATATTTCAAATCGAAAGACATTGCAGTGAGTAAGATATCTTTATTACTTTATGACGTCATAACATTGTGATGCCATATATTGACTCAAAATAAAATTTACGATGCCGGGGCATTATTAAAAAGTTTAGACGAAATTGCTTGGTCACCCACAAGTGACATCTCCTGTGGCACATGGGTTTGGATGATAACCAATAGTTATCATCATTAAACATAACACTTGTTAACACGTGAGTATATCATATTTCACACAGACAACGAACGGACTAAGATTTCAGTGGTTACATGATTTGTAAAAACACATCAATCACTGAAAATGATTGCCATAAACTGAACAATCACAGGAACCACATATTTTTGACGTCGTAGTTCATCAAGCTGTCAATCAATCAAACCCTTCCGCAACCTAAATTTTAAACGATTCTACTTGAAACATAGGAGACAGTCAATAATGTAACTAGTGTTTCATTACTCGCTGTCTGTAGTTTTGTTGTCTTTAGCTCAGTTGTCTATAGTTTTGTTGTGTACAGCTTGGTTGTATATAGTTTGGTTGTCTACAGCTTGGTTGTATATAGCTTGGTTGTCAACTGTTTAGTTTTCTATAGCTTGGTTTTCCAAAGTTATACTGATGTTTCATTCCACCCTGTCTATAGCTTAGTTGTCTATAGCTTAATTGTCTATAGCTTAAATGTCTATAGCTTAATTGTCTATAGCTTAGTTGTCTATATCCTTAGCTCAAGTTGGTAGCATAAGTCTTTTTTCTTCAATTCCTCTATCTTATGTCATCAGTTCATCGTTTGTACTTTTTTCTTACTATGTAACTGTTTAAAATTTTCTGGTTTTTTTAAATAGACAGACATGGTTGTAATCTCTTTGATTGTATTTCTATATCGTGATCTCCAAACAGATTCCCATGAGATAAAGAAGTCCATGTACTTAATCCAAGAAACAATTCACACATTCTCATAGATGATGGTTGATCTCTGATATTCTTTCACAGCATCGAAGCAGAATCTGTACTGGTCCTGAAATGAAAATGACATTTTAAGAATTACACTAGATATCTCGGTGTTTGCAATTGTTGCTAAATTAAAGATTCAACATACTCCTAACCATATGTCATTTTAACAATTGATAGAATAGTTACAAAACGGTAATTTATCGCGGAATAACGTTAACAATAACGCAAATTTGAATGAAACCTTAAACACATCATTGACAACATCGCTCTTATTTCACATATCATGCTTGTCTTCTTCAGTATTAGTACAGACAGTTTATAAGATTTAAAGGCCATGTGCACTACATTCATATCATGAAAGTGATAATCAACATACTTTGCTACATTTAGAATAATTTGCATAGTAAACACAATGCACTCGAGGAATTCATTGAAATCAATTGTGAACATTGTATGTACTTGACTTTATATTTATTTCTACGTATATTTTCTACTTTACATACTTGGACAGACAGCCATGAAGAGTGAAACATTTGTGACTTCATCATCAATCTAAGAATTACACAAACACTCATCTACATCCTGCTTGTTTGAAAAAATCCCTCCCTTATGATATATTGTTTCCTGGCGCAACCAATGCTAACTGGGGATACGTCTTATACTGTTTTTAAAGAAAAGCAAATGTGGTAAAATGATGTTTGGCCCTGATATATTAAGAAATGACAAATCATTAATATCTCTCATGATATACATGTATATATGTATTGTTTTGTAGCGCAACCATTTAACGGGAGATATGTCTAATACTGTTGTTAAAGAAAGGCAAACGTGGTGAAAATATTTTGAGCCCTGATCATTTAAGCTAGACATATCATACAATATAAGCAATGACATAAGTATTAAGTCATTCGTGTGCTAGTTGGTAATACCTACGACTGTGTGTATGAAGCTTGGCCTGATGCTCTGGAGTTCCCGTATGTCCAGAAAGATGTCCACCTCTTGGTCAAGTCTCAGCCTCGTTATGATGTTCAGCACCGTACAGAACAGTCCACAGAGATCAGAGCCATTACTGTCAAGAACATTGGTTTCTCTTAAATATCATCAACGATCAACATTATTGCTGTCAGCAACAGAAATATTGTCTTGTTAAGCAAATGTGAATAAGTGGGAACTTTAAGGAACTTTACTGAAAAACTCCAAAATATTAACATAGTTGCTATCAGGAAAAGAAATATAGACCTCCAAATGATTTTGAAGGTATTCCTAAGACGGGTGATTCAATAATGATTATTGACACGGCCAAAGGATTTTTGATCAAAGCAATTCAATATCTAATATGATATTAACAAACAAGTTATAACAAACAGAAATGTAAAGTTCAAAATTTGTTCTTTAATCTCAAATAGAGATTCTTTACAAAGTTTGTTACTGAGTTATTGGTATCATATATAAGAAATAACATTTGTATTATACGAGCGTTTTGAAGTACATAATGGGAATGTAGCAGAGTTCATTATGATGATAGGAATTGACTCACTTGCAGTGTACGAGGACTTGGTCCTGTTTAAAAACACCTCTCGTCTCCATCTCGTTCACAAACTCCAGTAGGTCTGATGGGCGGGTATAACTTGGTCTGTAGACCGTGATCTGGCGGGCTGCTTTGGGCTTGTTAAAATATATAGATTATAGATATAATTGGAGAATAACATCTAATCATGTCAGAAATTTGAAATATATAATTCATTTATAGAACTTTGGGTTCTGATCATTTACGGTTTTCAGAAAAGTATAGATAACACGCTCCGTCAAGTGTCAATGTCATAATAAATCGTGTTGATTGATATAACGAATTGAAAAATGTGATATATGAAAATGTGTATATAATGAATCAAGGTACAGTTAAAGTTGAGCTTATGTAAAGTCAAATATGCAAATGAATTCCAGGAAGAGAACATATGGATCAAATGTTAGATTGCAGTTTTCCCGGATATGAACATCTCTAAAGACGGATTATCTATGCACAGACATTGTTGGAAGACATCTCTATGCACTATTATCACTATGTCCAACTACAAACATTCTTCAACATCTGCTTTTCTAATAAATCATGTTGATGTGTTACCTCCAATAGATATTTCAAGCTGATCTGTGTCTGAGCAAAACTGCCTCCTCTCTTCCACTTCTTGTCTAGACAGATATGGAATGGTCCAGCCTCGATTGGAGCGTCTTTATTCGGATACAGGATCTGGAGAGTAAATTTGGTCAGAGAAAAGTTTAAAGTAACCAAACCAGCATTGCTATGAACGTGAAAGGATCCATTTAGTGGGTGAACACATACCTATTGAAAAGGTTACCTTCAGCCTAAAGAGATTGATATACAAGAGAGCACCAAGCCAGTTACCCTTCATACTCGTTCCCACATTTTTACTAAAACACCAGTCTAACTATTTCATTTATTAAACAAGAAACGAGAGGCAAGTTTCAAAGTATAACATGTACCTCATAATCTTCCAGACAGAAGACGTTGACGATGCCATGATCAAAGATAAGTCTCCAGAAGTCCACGACAGTGTCTGGCAGTGGTGTCTGTGTCGCTATCAGCGCCGAATGACGAACATACGACTATTTGGATAGCAATAGTGAAATCTGCTCATGGGACTCAAAGTACGCAGCAAGTACAGAGCAAACTGTTCATTTTCAGAAACTTGAGTGTTTCCGTCAATCTTTTTTCATATCTACAACGTCTTTTTACATCATAATTCAGTAAAAGCAACACAATTAAATCAGCCACCACTAACTGAGTGTTATAGAAAAGGAATCAAGAGATTAAACAAAAATGTTTTTACAAATGAGTTCATTTGAAATTAATAATGATTTCACTCACTGGAAGCACGACTGCGTTAATGAAAGTGTTCCGACCTGAAACAACTGTTGCTAGATTGGGCCTAGATTTGTTGTCTGGAAAAACGTGGGAATAACAAATCAAATATGTATAAGAAGTTCAGGAAGAACGCAAACGTCGCTGTATATGAAATGTCGACACATTTTGTACATTCGTGATACATTATGATACAATAACGTTAGCTTGGCCATAGTCAGTGTGAGTGGCTGACATCCATTCAGAACTTTTCCCCTAAAGAAACCCCCAACTATTCCATATTATTAGTAATGATAACATTCCGTCAAGGATGACCTAGGGATATATTATTCCCTCGAAAGGTTTTATGCAACGAGAGGAACGCGAGATGCATAAAACGTTTCAAGGGAATAAAATATCCCTATATCCCAAATGTCTTAATGTATTATCAAAAAGACAAACAGAAATGAACGACACCTATGACCTAATCACGTGACTTTGATTGATTGACATGGAAGCACGCTTTACGCATGTAGTCAAGTATAAGGGATTGATCATTCCTCTGTGACGGTGTATATTGCTATTTGTTTAGGGTCACGTAGACCAGTCAGAGATCGGCATTCTTACATGAGGTGGGATAAAAAAAACTATTTCTAAAGAACAATATATTTTGAAACTTACCTGGAAGGATATTCTGATCTCTGTTTTTGGTGAGATTTTCAGGTAACCTTGCGTCTGACACCTGCTTCTCTGTGAATGTTTTCTTCAATGTGTTGAGTGTCTGAAAATAATGATGAATCTTTTTCCTTATGTTGTAATACATTTGCTCCTATTCAAATATAAATGTCTAATCGCAGAGATCTTGAAAGGACATGTTGTTTTTTTAAGAACGTTTCAGAAATCAATAACTGTTTTCGTACATTTACCCTTATTATTTTCCATTTCTTTCCGTAACTCACTTATGAGAGTCGACAGAGCAACAAGAAGCTAAAGTATTTTCGTGGGGGAGTTAATTTGACATAAGAAACTCTCCGGTTAGAAAATGCAACATACAAACAATAGAGTAAAACGAAAATTTAAGGCACTCCAATGTACAGTTTTATATCGTCAGCAAGAGAACATCAATGACACATGTAAGAATTTAAAGAGATAGAGATAAAAAACACAATGCCTCAAACTCTCTTTGAATTTCCCTCTTTTGATCCCCTGTGAAGATGTTCTCAGTACCAAACTTGAGCTGGAACTCTCTACTGGTGTAAAATGTGTTCTTGCTGCGTACAGCTTCAAGAACCACCTCGTGTAGAAATATGTACTGGCTCTGTTGGAATGAATGTATATGGTAAAGTGTGTTCAATGTTGAAAACGTTAAGGTAAAATCAAAGTTCAGTATTTGAAATATTTCAAGGATTAAGTTAAAATGCTCCTTCGCCTCCAATCAAAGACATTTATTCAAATATCCGCTTCTAAGTTTAATTACGTAAAAATGGAGATCACAATGAATTTAGATAACTTATTAATCTAGAAAATCAGATGACATTGAAGATTCTTCAGTGTCTTAAAAAACAGCATCGGTCAGGAGGGTACCTTGCTCATAATGACAATTTCCTGGAATTTTTATTAGAAATATATCAACTTACCATACTTTGAACCATGTTCATTCGACACTTCCTCATCTGGTTGACACAGTTGAACACGTTCACTTTCTTCTCTCTCTCCGCCTCCTCAATCAGCCAGTCTAGGGCGATGAATGTTCCTGTTTGTCCCATGCCAGTACTGGAAATAATTAACTGATTTAGTTAAATGGACCGTTTAATACAACCCGCATATTAAGGGCCATTGTGATGTTGTATCTTCAATCCAGTTGTAGCAATATCAAAGCAATCCACATTGTAAACGATAGAAAACATTATTCCCAAAACTTGGTCTTCTTATGACTAACCTTACTTAGCAACATCCTCTCACTTTACTTGATATTCGGGGAAAAGTTTATTGTTTTGGAGATCCCTTCTTATAAGTTAATTAAGATAGTTATGATGTAAGTTATGATAGTAATATATGAGTATGAAAACTTCAGCTTAATCGAGGATTCAATATAGACGCATTGCTATGTCATCCCTTGATGTCATGGAGGATTTATAAAACAGAGTTGGTGACTGAAAGTCTCTCATGCTCTGAAGACGAAGGACAATGAAGAGGGAATCTTTTGTATATATGCCCTTATCCTCGGACTTGGTCTTGACTTTATTCACACTTATACGTTTTTTACTATGTATAACAGGACATCATCACCTGCAGTGTACAACCACATGTCCGGTATCATGTTCCTGATGTAGGCGCCGGAACTTCTTCCAAAAGGACACCAAGGCTGGAGCTGAGGGGACATTATGATCTGGCCAGGAGGTAAACTGCAGCTGAGTTACCTCCCTTGTGTCTGATGTCTACAAGGAAGGGTTTATATTATAGGAAATGGGATTTAGACTTCCTGTTCTTTGAAAATGCAACACAGAAGCAGAATTGAAAACCTGATTACAATATTCCTTACATCAGTCTGAATTAATGTCCAAATACAATAAATCGCTGAATCCATAAGGAAGATGATGACGTCGTGACCAAAGGCTTGAACTGATCTTACATTATGTATAGGTTTGTTGCAAAAGTCCTGAGAAATATGTGATTTGATTGATTTTCCAATCTTAAACAAATACTGCGACTATGTAGGAATCTTTGTCTTAGTACTCTTCAATTCATCTTCATATTACGAAAGCTTCGTTTCCTTATTCAAATATTCAAAACTTTGTGATTGTCTCCGTATCTACTACTCTTGATTCAAATTGCCAAAATGTTCATATACTTTCATAAAACTTTTCATGTATGACGCCACCACCCAACCCTTGCTGTGATAAGGTCATGATATTATGTTGACATTTTCAAAACAAACGCATCCAGGCAAGGTAACTTACAAATACATCGTGTTCAATCTTGAATCTCCTGATGATATAGTCTCTCCACACTGTCGAGTGCTTGTGTTGTACTTTGATGTTGCCAAACTTTCCCATCTCCTTGTCATCCGGCCAGTACTGCCCGCACATGACCAATTATAACAAAAATGCCATTTATAACAGTATAATGCTTAAATGTTTTGTTTTTGTTTATATGAATTAGATAAACAGTACAAAACGTATTAAAGGTTTTTTTCTCATCAAACAAAACTTTTGGAAATAAACCAATGAAGTGGTTTAATGACTTTAACCATAAGAAAGGAACCAATGAATATTAGTGGCTCTTTTAGAGCAACTTCAACCTATTACAATATATAATTGTGTTCTTATGTTTTTTTCCTTTTTCCAAAGACATTTCTAGAATTTCTACGAAATGTACTATACTCTGAAATTTGATTGCTCATTGATAGTTTTGCTGAAAAGATAATGGTAAGTTTACCTTCGTTAGCTCCATACGTTTGGTCACCATGACGATATGTGAGACATTCTCCTGCCATATCATACGCCAAAAATCATCCACCGTGGATTGGTTGGGACCTTGAATTGAACATCGGTGAAATCGTTGAAATGGTATACTAGACATGAACAGTTATTGTCAAATAATTAATTGCAAACGGTATTCAAAGGTTGCTTATACCTACACCTATGTCATAATCTCGTACGGGGCATTGAAATTGTGGTTACAGCTCGAAATGATTGCGGCCGTGTGATTGATGAAATTTTCGGTACCTGATAGAACATCAGAAGTTTTGTTCTCTTTAGGTAGGCAAACGTGTTGAGCTCTAAACTTAAACAGGTTACAGTTAATGGATAGTTCTTGCTGTTAATCCACTAACAGGTCTCTGTCATTTCATCAATCTTAGTGTATATACATTGACTAAAGATTAGGCCCTAACTTAGGTTGTTTGCAAAACTATACTCTCGATTTTCATTACGAAATTAAAATTAACATATAATCAGAAAATGTTATAGTCGTAATTACAAAAATTACTTCAATATACGTTCTCTGTAAAGCAATATATATTGACAATTCTTGATAGATGTTTGACACTTCACACTGTAAAAGGGTGACAATGAAATTAATACCATATGGTTATTTCATGTGATTGTTTTACATGTGAGAGTTATTATGTACACAATTTAAAAAGACAATGCTATTGTAAGTAATAGTGAATGATATCTAAGAAACACTCCATGTTTCCATTTGTTTGACTTTCAAACGGCAGTGTCATGTTAAACATATACAGAATCATTGATGTTTGATAAATGAAAACGTATGCCATGTTAAACATATACATAATCGTTGATGTTTGATAAATGTAAACGTATGCCATGTTAAACATATAAAGAATCGTTGATGTTTGATGAATGTAAACATATGGCTTGTTGAACATTTACAGACTCATTGATGTTTGATGAATGTAAACATTTGCCCTGTTTGAGATAAACAAAAAAACCGTGATCTACTACCTTGAGCTGCAATGTAGTTTTTTTGTGTTCCCGTAACCCTGAAAACAGACATAGGCATAAAATCATGTTGGAGAGACAAAAAGTCATTTAAGATGTTGTTAGACTGGAATGTGTTATTTCACCAATTCATAATGCAGTGCGTTTTATCATTCTTGTACTCAGTTTGTTTAACGTATTAGTTAACAATGGCTAAAGTTTGAGTAGCTTTAAAGATATACATATAAGTAGGAACAAACATTACTGTTTAAATAGAAAGTTTAAGAAGAGCTTTATTCAACTTTAAGTAAAGGACAGCTTACAATGATGTAACTTGCGTTGATGTAATCACAGTCAACATCAGCTTCCGGTTTCAGAATAACTCGTGAATGGTTGTCTTGGAAAAATATAAAATAAAGAATGCTGAAATAGGTATTCAAATTTTTTGTTTTCAATCTCTTTACCCTCAAAATCTATGCTATTGTGTTCTATAGGATTGCTTGAAATGAAATAAGTCATACCTGCCTAGCACCACTTTTCTTTGCGTCGTCGGGAAATAGTAACATATAATTATTGACATACCTAGCCAAGTTTAGTTTCTTCATATCTACAAATATTTCCCCCATTTATATAAACTAATTGCAAACATAAAAGATAAGGGATAGCAAAACAGGGTATAATAATACAAGTATACAAGGGAATAGCTCCAGGTATCTGTTCCTCTTCTTGTTTTCTGCATTCTTTTCTTCGTCATCATCATCAAAGGTTACATAGGGCAGAAGCTGTAGAAAGATAAAGAAATAACAATCTCAATATAGGTAAGACCATGGGCCAGTCCATTTCACCTTTGAATGCAGGAAGAATTGGATTTTATCATTGGCATAGATGAAATTGGTGAAAATTCAAAGGTGCAGAAATTTGAAGGCATGAAATGGTTTATCAAAGCTAGCCAGGGCTTTCATAGATCAATGGAATGGTAATTTTTGACAATCCTGATTGAAATATGGTTTATTCACTCTGAAATAAGTGAGCTAATAATGATTTGATACCAATAATAGACAACTTTAACAAAATGGAATAGCTTAAGCTTATAGCATTATCACATTTCTTCATTGCCCAGATTTACTTTTCCATACAACATTAGAATAACATGATACTCGTGCTTCAGGAAAAACATTTCTTTTTCTTTGATCTAATCCTCTTAATTTGAATGTGAATATCGGAAGACCCATACTTCTATTTTGAGAAAAATGTCAAAAGTTGAGACCCTAACTAATTATTCCGACATTTAATTAAATTTTTAATATTACAATATAATAGCAATCAAACCTAAAACCAGTAACATATCAACAGCATTAGGAAATACCAATCCCTAAACTCAAGATGCGCATTATCGTAATCAGATGAATCTTTAAAAGCTTCACTTAAGACTTACCTTGAACTCGTTATCAAAGCCAACCCCATTCACCTTGTCTTTAATGTACTGTGCAAGTTTAGGTAGTATGATTGGTGCTGGTAGTACATTGTAGTATTCGTGACCACCAGGGGAAGGTTCTGAGCCGACTTCAGGATCAGGCTTCACAGGTGTCTGTATAGAGGGAGTGTCTTTTTGGTTTTTTCTTGCTTGAAAAATTAATGAATCTTTTTTATACCGTCTGCTAGGGATATATTTCTAGATAAAAAATATTAAGGATTAAACTATCTCACATCTGATATACTGATATTATATATATATATATATACAATATTAAATAACTGTGGAAGACATCTTAAAGCATAATATCGTAAAGAACATAGTGGTGGAATAAACTGTTGATATTCCACTCATGTAGTGCAATAACTCCGAAAACTGACATTTATAGAAAATGAGCAAATTGAGGTAATGGAACTCAAGAATTAGAGAAAAGCATTTACCACTATTCATACTCTGCTTCAAATCAAAACAAAATATTTTCCAATAGGACGTTTACATTGAAGGATTATGATTATACATCATCGACTTATGCAATGATTATATCACTACAAACATATAGAGATAGTATAAGACGACAATACCGAGGTATTGCAGGTTTCTTATGTGTATGATAGAATGCAAGAATAACATCATTGGCTATTACTAGGATCTTTACATATAGGTGTCATCCAATTTAAATATCTTGCTATGTTATGTGGAATGTGGACCAAAATGAAAATAAAAATATCCTGCCAATTATTCGAGAAGTCAATATAGTTACATACAATTTATGAAACCTTACTATTTCGTATTTTATGTATCACATTGGGTTTCATACCACGTATGGGTATTGTTTTTAACTTTAAATCCAATAAATGATGGGAACCGTCAGCTTACATTTTTTACATTCAACCAATTCTTTTTACACATTTTGGCACTAAATAAGTGAGCAATTTGTTAATAAAATGAACACAATGGTGAATTATTTCATCCAACTTTAAATTATAATTAAGTATAAGTTGTCAAGGTATCCCGAGTTAACATTTTTTCAAACCATTGGAGAATGAAATTTTGAGAAAATAGAAGATTATTTACCTGAAATATCAATAAATGTCGTTTCTTTCTGGCTATCATGCCTTCGCTCAACTGTCATCTTGGGCTTTCCTTTTGAACGGCGCCTTCATTATAATTTCATGCACATTGTGAATTTTGATTATTCCCTCTAGGATGCTTTTACATTAAAGCATTTCAGCATTAGGACCAATCATATCTAAATAAACTTCATGTATTGGTTAAATTTTAACGTATGCTTGATATTCAAGAATTAAAGATTTTTGCATTCATGCCTCACCCCAACCAATTCCGTTCCCAAAACAGGAAAGTTTTCACCCAAAATTGTAAAATTGTTGCTGAACGATTATAAAAGTACAAATTCTTTTTGTCGAATACCGGTCACCAAGTTTCAGATTGCTTATCTAAAATGACATCATCTTGCATCATACCTGGCCATGAAAACGTTTTACATAAAAATATCAGAGCAATAACCACTGCTAGGCTTGGGATGAAATGAAGGGATGGGCTGGGATTATAGCTTACCCTTTGTTTTAGAATTATGAATATGTTTCATTATAAAATCGGATTCGTAACAAATCAGGAAAAGAACAGATTCACCTTTTCAAGATTATCATAAAAACGACGACGACAATAAGTAGCACAATCACTGTAGAAATTCCTCCTGCAATTGCTGCCACATTTGGACCATCTTGCCGAACCTCTGAAAGATGTGCAATAAAATGCTAGACCTTCACAAACAATTAATTTCGACGTTCATATGTGATCATTATTATAAAGTGCAGGTATCTATATTGTACACTTCAAGTCCATTGATAGTTTGCCATTTTCGTCAATAACGATACCTCAAAACAATGATAAAACTGTGAGTTGACAATAATATTTGTACGTGAAAAGAAGGCCTTGGCTTCCTTCAATTATAACATGTCTTCTTTATTTCATCATCAGATTGTTTGAGTCTACTCACTCGAAACATCAATTTACTTTATGTAGTATATATATATGATATAACACATGCATCCACCATAGGTACGTACACAACAATTTCCAATATTAACAGGAATGTTTTTATCCTTTAAAAAAGCAATTTTCCATTGTAAATATGTCGAATCGACGTATGTTATTGGAAGGTCTCAGTCTTTAACACTTGGAAAGGGACAACATACAATTCCTTATTATGATTAGAACTGACAAAGTAGTAACTATTCAATGTCTGCCGCCAAGCTTGTAATTCAATATTGAGACATGAACTTCTCTTAATTGGCTCAGTTCGAACATACGTGTCTAACAGGGCCCATCTGTGAAGCCGGGGAGACACCCACTTGGACAGCTTCTGTCTCTACTGCAGGTGACATTGTCTGCACACTGGCCACAAATTGACTTGCAGTCTGTACCATACCATCCTTGGACACAATCTGTAGGTAAACTTAATCAATTAGCATTATTCTGCACACCTTGCTAAATAATTTTGAGTCAGAATGTGACTGCATTCGAAACAATGTTGTTGTTTTTTTATCCATCACAGCATGTAAGTTAATACCTAACAATATATAGAAAAATCTTCGGGAATACCGCTAACAGCTGAATTTCAAGACAAGTTTTCTTTGAGATAACATCCTTGAAGACTGGTGAAACATAACGTTGTATATATAATTAAACAGACAACTTGCTATTCAGAGACACAGGGATTCTATGACTTTGAATGAACAGTTCTCACAATCCACATACCCTGAGTGCAAGAATGGAGACTCCCATGAAGAACATATTAAAAATAGGAATATTGACAAATCTGAATTCTGAATTTGTGTTACAACCGATGAGGACATTTTTGTTTGAGATTAGTTGCGTGAGGTCTTCAGACTGATAAAAGATGAAAGATAATGCCTGAACATTCATTACCTGTACACATTGGCTCAAGAAAATGCTCTTCACATCCGTTCTGACATGCTCCATCTGTCTTGTTACAGCTCTCATTACCAGAGCACTTCCCGCACGTTGATAAACAGTTGGTACCAAACTTTCCATCATTGCATTTTGCAGAACAGGAACAAAGCTTGACCATTAGGAAGACCATTTGAAACAATGAGGTAGAGCAATAGTGGCATATAAGTGGATAGGAGGAAAATGAACTTTTATTCGAAATGGGCTAATGGCATTTAATAACATTTGCTTTTCAAAAAAAACATTAATTTATCGAAAATCTATATTTCAAGAGAGGTTGAAAATGAAGTAACGGAACATTCCTAATTATGGAGAAAATAAACATTTATATCTACTTGAGACTAGTATCATATATTATGTACAAACCCATACTGATATTGAACATCAAAAATATCTGAGATTAACACTTTTATGTGTCAGGTGAAGCATCTAAAACACTGTCTATAGAATCACTAAGTATGCCATCAATGAAAGACAATGTGCTTTACTGTAACCGCACAATCAATATACACTCGAACCAAGTTGTTTTAAATACATTTACACCCGTACGTACCACACTGACACCCATCTCCCTGTTTACCAGGACGACATCCAGCTCTACACCAGCCCGTCGTCTTGTCACAGTCAGTTGAATCTCTACAGTTGCACTGTCTGTCACACTCCTCACCATACCACCCGGGGTCGCAGGCTGGAGATATAATAATAGATTTCTATGTAAACAACAGTCACTACTTTTTTTACTATATTTAGCATGTTTAACTCTTTTGCAAGACATTTTAATTTCAAGATGTGTACAGTTTAAATCAAACATAGATAAAATATGATGTATACATACCGAATATCTGCACCTCACACAATGTAAGAAGTCCATTGTCTACAGTGACAGACACGAGACTGCCAGGTATGAGAGGACTGCAGTGTATGTGTTGTATCTGGTCCTCCGGGGGCGTTGCTCCAAAACTGAATGCTTTGTTGAGTCGGAAACACTTGGTGGAGTTCACCAGTACTCTTAGACCATTGTATCTTTGTGCGTCTGAATAAATGTTTAAACTTCTGTTAATCTCAACATGAAGAGAACTATAACAATGACAATTTAATGTTTGTTTGTTTAAAATTGTTATCAGTTCTTTAGAAAACTGCCAACGGTATCTACGTATGAAGGCAAAGATGTAAATAGCTGAAATCTTCTACATGATAGGTAACTATTCATAGTCATGGTGTCTTGTTATTATGAAAATGTATGATATATTTTTGCTTAGGGCAGAAACAAGTATAAAAGCCTAAATAAATATAATTTTGAACTTGCCATTTTGTTGTGAAATTGTGAGAATTCTAGAAGTCAAAGTGCACATTTTCAGATAATTTAAAAAAACCATTAGATTTAAAATAATGTTCTTTTTATATCCTCTTGAACAAAGCAACAAAGTTGATAACCTTCATAAAACGTGAACATAACAAATACATAATCACTATTGTTCTTGAGATACAGCTTTATCTCGCTGATGTTGTATGTAGACTCCAGGTTAATCATCCACCAGGCGTCTCTTAAGTCAGGATCATCAGTGTGTGTACAGGTGAAGTTCAGGAAGTCGGTGTTTGTATTCCCGTCCACAGACAAATTAGAGTGAAAGTATCGGTTGAATTCCATGTACTCACTGCTCTGACTAGTCTGCTGACTGCCCCGTGCAATGTTCCCTGAAAAGCACATGTATCATATAGTTATTGTACTTAGAAATCAGGTAAAATAAGCTTAGATACATTTTTGGAGTGTTGAATTATCCAAGTTTTAACAATTCAAACTTAAATTCTTTATCAAAGCATTTGCCTCGAAGTGACAAGAATTGCAAAAATGGGCTTACTTTTTCAAATTTAATGAAGGGCATTTCAAAATCTTGGGTATGTCTTTGATATGTCAACCTAATAGAGTAATGGGTTGACAAAACGGAAAGTGCTATCAGCCATCTCATTTTCAAAAGAACAAAAACATTATTTCATTTGGTAACAGTTAAAGAGAGAGGAATGGGATCTTTCATATGTCTGTGCTACGTTCAATCTATGCACTTTCAGCACGACTACACCATAGATGTTTGTCATTTTCACTTTTCGTTCTTTATTGTATTCTTATATAAATGATTATTCATTTTACATATCAAATTTACAGTTTGTGTTTTTGGAAAAGAAATCTAGATTACAGGACACATATGACAGTTATCTCAACGAGGGTTGGAAGTTTTCTAATGATCATTTGTAGTTGCTAGCTCAACCAACTTCTTCATATAATGGTTTCTACTCATTAGTGATTGAGATCATTGTAACTCGTCCTCTAATTGCTAATTATCACATCCGAAATATCCTTATTTTGACGTAGATAAAACGGTAAAGTTGTAATTTACATAGCTTCCAAAATAATATGGGTCAAAGGCAAACATACACAATCAATATCGTGCATATCCATCATCAGTATCAATGCAAGCCTAACACATACGACTCATAGAGACGACCAAACGTCCAAGAAATTCTTGCGGGGTTTCATTCCACAACCTTGGAAGAGCTTGTATGGAGTTCTTGTAATGTTATTGAAGTATCAACTGATCCCACAGAGATATATCTTGAGCTCTTACTGGCCATGGCAGGACGTTGACATTACCATGGGTGAGTACACCTTTGTCTTGCTGAAAAAGTACATTTTGGCCAGCAAAAAGGTAAAACATGAACGATAAATTTTGACCCTGTATCTTGCTGCTTTCAAGTTTTCATCCATTATGTGGTGTACACTGTCTTGTTATAATTCCACCCATTTACATTTCTCCCTGCCCTCAAAACCAATATCCATCCATAACACAAGGAGTAACGTAACGTTCACCTTGACGTTGATACACACGGCGACTCTCATCAGCACGTCACAACGAAAGCCTGACTAGTTTTTGCAGAGAAACATTCTCTGACCACTCCCATTCTATCCATGGCAAATGTTGTTGACAACACTAAAGTCGTACCCGTTGTTGGGTGTGTGTTGGAATCGTTCTTCTGGGATGAATCGGGCAACTCATGACCAGCCAGACGTCCTAAAACGGTCTAGGCCGTCAGTTGTGCAGATTGGAATCATTTGTGCAGATGGGTGCTCAGAAAACAACTGTCATTACGAGGCGTGGTCACATAAAGCATTTTGCTTTTTAACATTGCCATAAATTGGGAATTGTGTTTCTGTGAATGCTGAGATGTACCAGCTTCAACTACGACAATTCTCTTCATCTCTCGATGTCAGTCAATAAGGTTATATAGATGTTGGACCAAAATTAAAATTTAACTGTATTCCTTGCTATAAAGTCTTAAGACAACAGAAAGATTGAAACTGACACAGATTAAGAAGTCGTTAATTTCATGGAGATCATGTGCATTCCTTTCTTTAAAAAATTCCATCGAGCACAACAAGAAAGGAAACTGTGCAGAATGGATGTGGTTGTGTGGAGGAGATGCGTTTCAGTCATAATAGTACACTGCAAATTAAGTAGAAACATTAACCAATTTATGCATGTCGTCACACAAGTGCGACTCTATTTCGATTGCCTGGTTCGTTTGTGATAAACAAAATGAAATGTTGCTGTAAGCATTATGTTAATTGCGAGATGTTTTTGTAATTGGTGAAAGTTGAAATGTCATCGATTTAAGCCTCTTTGTATTGGTTGAAGCTTACAGAAAAGTTGCTAAATTGCCAGTTTGCCAAAATGTTAGAGAAGTGTAGATAACGGATTTTAAGTTTAAAGAGTTCAAGTACTTACTTGTAACTGGAATTAGAGGTTAAAATTAACTCAGGTTGTTTCCATGCACAAAATACACCAAACTAGCGACCCACTTATCGGACGACATTGGCCGAATATTAGAAATGATATTTGTTGAGAAAATTACTTACCAATGTTAACGTGTGTCACACCAGATAAGCAAGATCGAATCTTATAAGTTAGGGATGACAGCACATTCTGAATATCAATTTGCTTCGTTTTTGCTTTATGGAAATGGCTCTCCTGAGAGGTTATTTTTATATTGCAATGTATTTATAACTGAGGATAGTGATTATAATTATGAAAATGGAGATGGGGAACAGAGAGATGTAATACCAACACTTCAGAAAATGAACAACTATTACTAACTTCAGCAAAGAAAAGCTAACCATAGGGCAAACATTTGATATATTAATTTACACATAAACTTTATTCACACAGGATTGATAAGTAATATTTAAAATCATCGGCTGTTACCGTACAACTGTCACAAGACTAATGCAATGTTGTCCTAATTCGGGACAGACCTCAGACAGACTAAGATCAGGCCGACTGATAGTCACAACCCACCAGGACGACCAATATCTGCGCATGTTACAACTCAGAAACCGCTCTCTGACAACCATGTTGCAAGAACGTAATATTTATCTATACATATATTCATCCATTGGAACACTTACCAAAATATGCTCCCAACAATAGAGGAACTAGACATAGAGCTATAATCCTTGTCATCGTGCTTCACCTCTGAAAAAAAGCTTAACACATATTTGAAGAATATAGACAAATAGGTTTCGGAGCCACAAGGCTACCAAATCTACAATATATGATTGCCAGTGGCCAAGGAAACCATGCACGTGGTTTCCTTATTTGTAGCGAAATGTTCATGGGGAAGATATGATGAGTTCAGGACATGGTCCCTTTAACAAGTTATTTATGAGAATAAGTAATATCTGTGAGTACTTCTAAATGTGTAGTGAATGCAAAAAAAGTCTCAAAATAAGCAGATTCAAAATTTTCAGTGGGCAAAAAATGGCATACTTTCTTGAAACCCCCGATATTAATAATCAATCGAAATAAACCATGAACTCTACAGAAATGACTTTGTTTCCTGATCACTGAAACCACCATGAAACGACATTGAAACCAGTATTTCCACTTGTTATCCAGATAGGTTTCTATAGTTTCATGTTGGTTTCCATGAAAACTGAAACCTACTTTTGCCCCAGATCCGGACGGTATCCATCACCGTTCTTTACACACTCCTCCAAGTAGGATCCACTTGGTTTCCATGATTGAAGTTTCATGTTGGTTTCCATGAAACTGAAACCTACTTTTGCCCCAGATCCGGATGGTATCCATCACCGTTCTTTACACACTCCTCCAAGTAGGATCCACTTGGTTTCCATGATTGAAGTTTCATGTTGGTTTCCATGAAACTGAAACCTACTTTTGCCCCAGATCCGGATGGTATCCATCACCGTTCTTTACACACTCCTCCAAGTAGGATCCACTTGGTTTCCATGATTTCAGTTTACTGTAGATTTCCACTTGGTTTCCTTGTTTAGTCAGTTTATTGTATGTTTCAACCTGGTTTCCATTTTCAGGTTTATTGTAGGTTTCAACTTGGTTTCCGTGTTTTGTTAGTTTATCGTAGGTTTCAAATTGGTTTCCATAACCTTATATATTATAGGTTTTAACTTGGTTTCCGTGTATTGTAAGTTTATCGTATGTTTCAAATTAGTTTCTATGTAGTGTTTATTGTGTGTTATGTAGGTTGTACAATGAACAAACACATTAATTGCCATAAATTATTTATTGCAATAAAGACAAAAAACATCCATGGAAAGCTAAAATACCTACAAGGTAAAATGTAAGTGTGAATTTAAGGTGGTTCACAGTGTATGCCGATCTTTTAAAAAGCATTCCTCCTATAAAAACATTTTATAGAAAATATTACCAATCCATTCACTATCAACGTTTATTCAAACACACAATTTCGAAGAATGAATTCATCTTTAAACGAGTAGTAAGAAAACGTTAGTTTACAAATTAATCCCTTTTAATTAAATCTCCAATCTTCATTGAAATAATTATTCTATGACAGCTATGAATATAAATATATGCATATGATGGTTTAGAAATGCCTTTAGTTATTCATTGTAAAATTAACAATCTACAAAAGTGCAAAATATACACAATTCACCCTGGTCACTTTTCAGATGCTTTGGATTGGTCTTTATTCTGAAACAGAAAATAATTGTATACATGTTTAAAATATTCATATGAATACATGAAGATGAGACACTTTCAATCTTCCACGGTTACTTCTTTTCGCAAGCATACATATCAATTAGGGAGAGTAGTTAACAATCAATCCGTATGCTTACTTAACAATTGAATGTACTTACGGCCTTGCAACCCTCCTTGTTGCTTCAGTGAACACCTCAGATAAGCAAATTGAATTGAAAATGAAATTGATATATCTCTTATTTTGAATTTCGATAAAAATCAGCAATTTAATTTGATAAAAATGAGGAAAAAATATTTTCAAAGCCGTCATAAAATCATAATTTGTTGATAACAAAAGAACTTACTGTATGTTTAATTGAATAAACTGTATAAACCACAACAATGATTTCTCACAGCAGTCTTCAATTGCCCAACTTGCAACCAAGTGCTGGAGTAATATCAGTAAAACTTACAATAGTAACACTGATTGGTAAATAGAGAGCAACTCACATTGAATAAGCATTACTGTGAGGCACTGCATGTATCTTGATGGTTCACACTAAAATTAACATCAGCAACATAGTTAATCTTCTAAAAGTTTACATAAGTCGAGCAGTTTTAAAAACCAATTGTTTCATTTTCATCTAGCAAAATAATATTCTTTTGCATAAGTTATATTTTAAAAAAATATCTCATTTTACAATATTCTTATAAGTTGAATAAAGGAAAACCATTGAGTTTGCACTTGCACCTTAAATAGTATCCAAAGAAAAACACAAACATTTAGTTGAAATCGAAAGTTTAGTTGAATCACGGTGTAACAACTGTTACTGTTCCCATCTTGTTGAAATTCTACTATTACACAGAAAACTTACATACTTTCAATGAAAACAAATAGATATAGTAGAAATTGACGGAAATATGAAATCCCAAAATAAATTCTTGTTCTAAGTCAAAAGCAATTGATGTCGAGTAGTCCCATATCAAAACACATGCAGTTACAGTAGATTAAACAAATCAATCAATTTCGACCACCAATTGCCTTGGTTGCATTACCTATTGAATTTTCCAATCTAAACAGTTAAGTAATACACTGGGTGATTATTCAAGAATTAGGGCAGCATGCTGACTGTGATGTTACCTGTTGCATAATCCACTTCCTTTGTCTCAGCTCACGACTGTCATGGTTCAGTGCACCCCTGTGTAAACATTGTCGTATCTTCGGCTGAAAATTGTTAAATAAAGGGAACTAAGTGACTCATCTATATACAGGTCAACATAATACATACAAACCTGATGGCAATGCAAATTTAACATTCTTATAAACATACCAATCCATAAAGCTTGTCAGCTAAAAACACTCATTTCTACTGAGTGTGAAGCCAACATTTAAGAATGATTTTATTCAGTTCTCTCACGGAAGTTTAAAAAAAAAGTTTATAAGAACAATGTTAGTGAGTTTGATGCAGTTAAGGGGTACTTACTTTGGTATCCTTTACTGTAGAGCTGCCTATGAACTTATTACTCAGCTGATAAATTATCTACAGTCGTTTATGTTGATGGCGGCTATGTTTGTCTCCTTCATTAGTGACTGACCTGTGTCCGGTATGGCCAGGTGTCAAGCAGGAAGTGTTATGCAATCAGCCAGTTCAATTACAGAGGTTTGTCTAGCCTCTTAATGAGTGAAGCGAAATGTATTCAATGTTGTAGAGATACGATGAAGGTGATGATTTACTAACAGAAGAGTATTTGAAAGGGTTATGTTTTTCAGAAAGTAATATAGTATTCCATGAACATCTTTTTGGCTGAAATAAGGAAATGATGTATCAAATACAAGATATTCCTAATTTTATTTTTGTTTCTATTGAATATTGAATTGTTAGTTTCCTTTAGTTAATTCTTTAACAAAATTATTTGTTATCTTTAGTTAATATTTAATCTGTTTACAAATGAAATACGCATATGTTTGAAAAAGTTACCTGATGATTCAAAAGAAATAAAGAGGCCATCAGCTCTGAATCTTGTGATAGAGAATCCGACACAATCCGTGTTTACACTATACAATAAAATATCTATTAGGGAAACTTAAAAGCTATAGCGCATGCCAATAATACCTATCTTTCTATAATATTATCTCTAACGACCAACACTAAGGTAACCTTTTAAAGATATTATTCGGCAAGGGAGCAGGACAAATGCCACCCGGACATAACCCACCCGGACGATTGCATACAGGTTTCAAAGCCTATTTTATAAGACCGGAAATATTTATTGCAACTGTGCTTAAGAAATCGGTTCATTTTCAGGGGTGTCTTAAGAAACATATTTCTTTCTTAATATATGAGTTCAAATATTAACGCTAACTCAAAAGCTGCACATGTTACTAATTCAGGCGTTTTCAACAGTCCATATCTAATCATTTGTTTGCAAGCTGATCATAGAGATTATATTTCTCTATGCTGAGTAACTGGTGTTCTTTACTAAACAAACAACCAAATCTTTTAACAACTTATTGACCGATAAAGGGATTTAGCAATAATGGAAACAATCAACATTCAAGACAATTTACCGTGGTGGACAATTGATACTTTTTCACTTCACATTTCTTTCGTCCATTATTAAATTATAGGCTCCGCCTATCTCCACCAATATAGCCGATTACTGTTCATGTCAAGAACATTCACTTAAATCCTTTTGTAACTGAATATGAAACGTAAATTTCTTATTACGACGATATCATTGATTCATAACACACTAAAGGAAAACATCTATTCTATTCAATTCAACATATCGATAAAATGAGTGTTCTTATGTAAACTTTGATGCATTGTTTTTATCTTGCATATCAAATTTTGTCCGTTGATGTTAATAATTTGTTAACGATCTTAAGATGATGGAAAACTATTTTGCTCCTTAAACAGGATTTGACTCAAAGTTTAAACATTGCCACGATGTAGCCGAAGTATTGCAATTTTCTAGATGTTTTCTAGGGTTAATCTTGAAGCCACACAGTCATAGTATAGATACGCGCAACCATCGTATCTTGTTGGTTTCCATTCCGGAAATATATAAAACCTGAATACCAAATGGATTCCAGTAGGAAACCAAGTTACCCAGTTTCAGTGGATGGATACCAAGTGGATGCCATACTAGTCAAACAAAAATGCTTATGATAAAACTAAATAATTTGTCAATCTATTCATTTAGTTCAAAACAAGATTGGAAACCAACATGAAACTTAACGTTATGGTTTCATGTTAGTTTCCATTTAAAGAAATCATCATTTTCACTTTTCAGAAATGGAAACGAACACGATACTTATGACCACAGTTTCATGTTGGTTTCCATATATGGATATATACAAATCAAAGAATCCAAAATGGATTGTAGCTGGAAACCAAGTTACTTAGTTTCAGTGAATGGATACCAACTGGATACCCTAATTACCCACTTTACTTGTGGTTTCCAGGATTCAGGAAACCAAGTCATTTCTGTAGTGGAAAATAAGAGGTGTACAAGCATGTCTACAATTATTATATACACTATTAACAAACGACACTCTTGTTGTTTCCCTCATAATCAAATCTAATTTATATACAATGTATGTAGATATGTTGATATTATGTGAGTGCCAATGACATACTATGTTCACAACAGGGTGCCTTAACATTAGTATTTCCCGAACAAGAACGAGGGATACACTGCTTATTTAGGCACGAGTATCTAAGCATAATACGTCGTGGGCATGAATACGGTAATTTGATATGACAGAAGTCGGGAAATCCCAG
Source organism: Phorcus lineatus (assembly GCA_921293015.1). Lineage (NCBI taxonomy): Eukaryota > Metazoa > Mollusca > Gastropoda > Trochida > Trochidae > Phorcus > Phorcus lineatus. The sequence goes on from OV121093.1 coordinate 37,790,962, forward strand.
GAAATTATCAAAAGCAACGCTTAAGCATAGGCAGTTTACCCACATCATCACATTTGGAACGCAACGTCATAGGCGAACTGTGACGTCAATGTATTGTTTATGATGTGACGTCGCAATGGAAAAGGGATATTTTGCCGTATAGAAATATAAACCCCAATACCATTTCCCTGGTAGGAAACTTTATCTTCCTTATATAAATATGCAAATAAACACATGGGATAACAAACACTGGTTATATAAAAGAATAGTTTGAAATAATAAGACAAATTTCTACTCACTGCTTGTCTCTCTGAAACTTCAACCCGGAAGTAAAGAAGTTCTGACAATTACTGTGTATATTTTATTACCGTATTTCTTAACAGTAGCAAAATATCACCAGTATGTGAGTTTTTTTATTAAAAACAAAACATGTTTTATCCAAGATTAGGCTTTTTGTCATTTATAGATTACCGTAATGATTTGACTTAAATCAGCAGGCTAATTTTTCTTCTTAATTTCTTGAACATTGACAAATGAACACTAAACTGTATTGCTATCGAGCACAACAGAAATTCATGACTTGAATGTGGACATGATTTTACACGATTACCAATAACCTGCTACTACATCTCTCTGTCTCTCTGTCTCTTTTCTAAGATGCCAAAATGATCTATATTGGAACCATCCTGAATTCAATCATCTCAAGCAAAATATGTTGTTTACATTACTCACATTAATAATCTATGAACAGGGCTAACTGTTGGCTATTCCAAGTGTAAATCCTAAGCCCTCGTTTAAAACGACATTTAGTTGGTTAAAGCTTTAGTTTTGCACTTTAACTTTTTCATTTATTCAACTTTGAATTATAATTTTTTATTATTCTTTTCTTTAAAAACTCAAACCCACATACTGATGCCTCTTGTTTTAACTTTTTAAAACTTGTCCTCGTCCGTGTCGTGCGATCATGCAGTGTGGTCCACTGTCCATATAAGGCTTATCAGGTGGTTGACATCCACGAAGAAGTATGGGTATTGTTTTATCTGGAAGCTTGATGGCGGAATGAATTCGGACATCCGTTTTTTTTTGGCTGTCATAAAGGTTGAAGGTGATGCTTTAAACAACCGCTAACCTCGACTTTATCACATCCCGATTTTCTTTCAAAGAGTTTTCAACAAAATAAGAACTGGGCTTGATTTTGTTAATTTGTCCAATAAACACCTTTAATTAGCCTTTCATTACGACAGCGTAATTATCGACTGTGAAAATCCCACCTGGGCAAGGGGCCATAAAATTCGCGCTGGTGTGACGTAATAAACAGACGGCACAGAGTGGCGCATCATTATTTCAACTGAAATATCGCCTTAACTAATTGTTTAATTACCGTTGATGTGGATATCTTTTTCACCGCAAATGCTTAACAGTGTTACATCTTCAAATGATTTATCTACTTGTGTGGAAAACATTCTCTGAAAATCATTAATTATTATTTTTGTTGTTGATATTGTTATGATAAATGTATAAATCACGAGCAAATGATTCTGTTTTTGACGTCACAAAAAGGGCACGTGAACAATCATGCATCCACTAGTGTGTCGCCAGATTAACCTAAGCGGCCCATCAAAAGTGTCATTCAAAAAGGGCTTTCATTACCAAACAGAACAAATTTGAGTAGCGACCTTTGACGCACTATACAATATTGTAATCAAACATTCATATATTCCAAAGAAAATAGTGAAATATGTTTGTGGTTGTGTAAACTTTAATCCCTTATAAAAGCACACTGTACAGCATATATTATTTACTTAAAAGGTTGAATTGTATTACATTGAACCTGGTAGAGTCCTGACAGTCGTCAAGCATTTGTTTGCCATATCTATTGCTGGAGAAAGAACTCGATTTATTTAAACATCTCTCTGATATCGCCAATGTGATATATTGATAGGGATACGCCACTTTGATCGATACGAGATCAAAGGTTACCATGAACGCGAGATCATGATTGGGCAGCGGAGAAGAATGAGTAAGGCATTCACATTGTCACGTTATAAAAAAGTATACATTCATTGTCTGATAAAGTACCTTTTTTTAATGTTCTAACGAATTGATAGTTTGAATGTCGGGAGTTCCACAGTTTTATTGTATCTGGTAAAAAAACTTGGCATATGTCGCCGTTCTGTATTGTACTGTTCGCAAAGATGAACTATCTCTGAGATTGCAATCATTTGTACTAGGTATTCTTGGAAGGAGGTCGCAGAGATATTGAGGCGCTAGGTTATTCTTCATTTTATACAAACGTGTTAGTTTAGAAATTTATCTTCGTTCAGATAGTGTTTTTTGTTTAGTTTTTTCATATAATAGGTTATATGGCTTGTACCGCAAACTGCTCCACATATTGATCTTAAAGCGTCAAGATTAATTTTTTCCAGTAAACTGCATTGTTCCTGAGTACAAGTATCCCCAATGTGATCGCAATAATAAAAAAATTGGTAAGATGAAGGACTTATAAATAATTTCCAAACTTTTCCGTTGTAAACGATATTTCAGGCTTCCTAAACAATTTATCGGAGGGCTAACTTTCTTGATCATGAGAATTTATATGGATATCCCATGACAAGTATTTGTCGAAAATGTTGAGCAGATGAGAAGGAAACAGTTATGCAATTATGTTGTTATAGGTAACAAATGTTCCTTTGATGTTGGTTTAAACATATTTTATTCATTTCAATGAAATGGATTGGCAAATAAGCTAGAAGCTCATATTAATGCCGCTCCAATACAAAATTATATTTTGAAACCATCAAACATGTAACACAAAGTTATCTGAAACTGTATTATAAGAAATTTTTTTATTAAAATTTTATATAATCTTTATCACGACGTCATAGTGGTTTACTGTTACAGTCATCTATTTGCTGCATAGGGGTGTTGGGGTCTTTGTTTTCTATTAGAACAAGAATAAAACCTTTTAAAAGATACAATATTTACATTTGTACTACGCACTATGACAAAACCTTTTCGTGAACATGCAGTATTAGGTTACACTTTGTTTACAGTTGAATTTGTTTTCAAAACTAAGAGGCAAAATCTCCTATACAGGCGAATTAATTTTTTTCGGAACTTTTTACAATGTACATATCGCTAGGAAAAAGAGTTCAGAATTAAAATTGTCATGTTATACTGGATTGATAGCGCGTTCGGTTTCAATTTAAAATTTACTCGCTTTCAATCCAGTATAATAGTCTGTGATTTTCAATCACACGAGGAATATCTCATAAGAGTGCATGACAATTTAAAAGCTTGATTAATTGATACTTTTTCGAGCAGAACCACTCAGAAAATGACTCTTGACCAGGATATTTTAAATTTGTGATTAGTGATAAGCTTAATGCATATATCAATTACAGACATTTTTCTAGCTTTAGACAAACTAACTATGATTTCTAAACAATTTGATATGGGAGATAACCCTTGGCAGTACGCCCCATCTCACCAAGGTGTGCGTGACTTTGTTTAAAGTAGAAAAATATAGCTATGCCAAGATAGACCAGTGAGAAACTTTTTGAATGCCAAGTGTGTGTATTTGATGGGCTCGGTTAATTGCTAATGGATTTTGCAAAATGATGTTTATCTTGTCAAAAACCAATAATAGCCATGTAAACCTTATTGACAAACTTATTTTGGTTTTGTTTGTTGTTGGTAGATCAGGTGAATCCATGTAACCTAATAAGGGTAATAAAGTCTTCTTTTAAACCCAAATTCAAAGCACTACAGAGCAGATAGCTCTCTTTGGCGGTTCTTACTCCCATAGTAACGGGTCATTTAATTGGTAGTTTTATCACTCTGGACCGCAAAGATGACAAAGACGGTCCTTGAACTGTTTTTCACTTCAAATGAGTTCAATTTAATCTTTCCAGCAATGAATCGCCTACAATATCCCATTTCTTCTAAAACTCAACCTCACAATGCTTTGCTCATAGCACAACCATGTTCCATTTGCTGTGCCAATGAATTTTAGCTTGCTTCCCCAACATGATTTAGAACTGAATGCAGTTTCATGAGATCCGTTTAGTCAGGATTCTAACATCCCCATTAAATAGCATCTACAAGAGAAAAGTGGGCTGGTTTACTCTCGTATTACATATTTGTAATTGTTGGTATGAACTTTGGCGACAGGAAATTTCAAGGCCACGAGTTACGGAGGTGTGATAAGTTGCGTTGTGGGTTTTCATTGGCTGATGAACGAGTTCAACGCGGAACTCAGGATCCAATGACGTTTTGACATTGTGTCTCATTCTTGCTTTTGACTTTTAAATTTATTAGCATATAGTGCAGCTCTAATTTTTGAACATTTTGAATTTAGAGCAATAAAACCTTTTTAAAACACTGAGTATGTGAATACTTATTTATATAAGAATTGTCTTCAAAATTTCTTAACTGTGTAAAAATTCAAACTTAAAAACCAAGGGTGCAAATTGATTTTTCCATGAACTTCGTTATTTTTAGTTAGTTCGAAAATCACATTGATGAATTGCTCAAAATAGGTGACTTTCATTATTGGTTTTGACCTTAAACAATCCAAAGCTTTTTGACATGCAACATTTTCTGTTTCTTTTCAACATGTTAAGGGCAAACATAGGAACAGACAGATCTGAGGTTGCATTTGGAAAAAAAATATTACAGGTTATCGTTTTTATTTAGCTTCAAATCACTGATAGGAGCTTGTTATGAATACTAGAGCATCGGTTGAATTATAGATAGAATATAAAGTAATTTTCTGTAAAATTTTCAAATGTAAATGCGGGTGAATGCTATCATTAAGACTCTTTGCTGGACTTTATTTGAACAAATTTCTTCAAGATCATCGTCCTTCACCACGTATCTTAATATACAATGTCAAATACAAGAAACAAAAGAAAAAAGAACCATAAGATACACATCTTGTGTGCTACAGCAGTTTTATTACAACGAAATCAAAACCAATAGCAACCAAGTGAATCATCAAGCCAACAGGATTAGTTTCTTTCTATAAGATACATTTCTTTACCTTATGTCGTCAAACAGCAAACGTAAAGCCATTTTTAGCAACGAATTACAAGTTAGCAGTATACTATGTTAAATATCTGAAACTACAATAAAAATTGAATACAGTTGAAAATATCAAAATGACCGAGTCATGAATAGCTTAGTCTTTTCTCAGTCTGAAAAAATATTTCTAATACTGCAGTGAGAAAAAACTTTCAAACCATCAAATGTCACTGTAGCAAAAAGCCTATTGAACAACAATTTTTAAAAGATTTTCCTACTGTTTAGTGCACAATTGGCACATATACAAACCATCAAATGTCACTGTATCAAAAAGCCTATTGAACAACAATTTTTAAAAGATTTTCCTACTGTTTAGTGCACAATTGGCACATATACAATACACGCTCTTTCTGTCAGTTATAATTATGTTTATAGCAATAACATAATTCCGAGAGATTCAATATCATCGATTTCTCCTTTGAATATTTCCCACTAAATGACTTATTATTTGTTAAAGTCTATAATGAACATTTAGAAAATTATAATTAAAGAAGACAAGATTTTCTGGACAACAGCTTCATCATTGTGAAATTCACCACTTTTCTGAGTATATACAAATTCAATCTTTATATGGGAAGTAGGTGATTTGAAGAGGGGTATCATTTGTTGATTTAAACAATCTAATTATACTGCTGACAAAGGCAATTCTATTTGACTACGAACCAATATATATGGAAATAAACATATCGATAAACTAGAAATATTTAAATTTATCCGCATCACAACATTTCATTAAAGGATAACTTATTTTATTAGCGGCAAGCAATACCCTCCAGTAATGGGAGTTATCTCCCTTTATTCTAGGCTTTAATACTAACGACAGTTACTTTTCGGCTCCTTTTCTTGCCGCTCTCGAATTGTTAAACGTTAATTTTGTTGCGGAAAGGTCTATAAGTATGCCGCAAAGCAAGGTTCGTGTAAGTAAGAAGAAGAAGGAGGCTGGAGCAGGCAGAAAACGTCTCAGAGAAGAAAAGCGGGCCGAGCAAGATATGACAGCTAGGCAGCGAGAGGAGAGCGGGGATCGAGACAGTGGTTCCAAAAGACAGAAGACCACGCCGTCGAAAATGGCCGCCAAATCAGGTGAGCGTTGTCAAGTTAGTTTTGACTCCTCGCCATCGGTCAATTTTAATCCCCCACTAAGTGGCGATGATTTCTTTCAGTCTACCTCATCTCAACCTTGTGATATTTCAAATTTGGCCGATGATACACTCCCCTCGCAAATGCAAGGTGAAAATGTCACCGACACCCCCACAGTGTGGTGTGTTAAAGACAGGGTAGGGGATGGTTTGCCACAACAGATTAAGGAAAAAAATTGGAATTCAGAATATGTTGATTTCAGTGGGATAGGGGATAGGCTGGAGATTTTATGACCACCATTTCAGGGTCAGACAAGCTCAAAATCCTTCAAATTCTTGGGCAAAGATACACCCAGATTTCTGGCTCATGTTTATGACATCAAATGCTATACAACCAGTTGGTACATCAAAACCAAACCATCAACCAAATCGACAAGGTGTATGTTACGATTACAACTATCGCAGTTGCAGCAGACAAAACTGTCGGTATTCCCATTCATGCAGTCGATGTAGCAAGGCTCACCCATTCCAAACATGTAGGTTTCGACCCAATACAAGCAAGTCAAGCAAACAAGGATTTAATCCTTCCCATTAAGGGCTACTCTCCATTTATACCACTAAACTCTCAAGTTTATTATCGTCTTATCCAGAGTCCGAAGCAGCTAAAATACTGTATGAGGGTTTTACAAATGGCTTTACATTAAATTATCTTAGTCCAAGGAGTACAACATAGTCACCTAATTTGAAATCAGCTGAAGAAAATGTTAATGTCACAAGAAACAAGCTTCATAAAGAAATAAAAGAAGGTAGAATGCTTGGTCCATTTCCATTTCCTCCAATAGAGAATTTGAGAATTTCACCAAAAAGCCTGGTTCCCAAGAAAGAGGAAGGTCAATACAGACTTATTCATCATTTATCTTATCCCATTGGATCATCTGTTAATCATTTTATTGATAATGACAAGGCCTCTGTTAAATATACCAGTTTTGATGCTGCTGTTGAAATGGTGCAGATTTTAGGGAAATTTGTTTGCTTGCTAAATCTGACATTAAAAGTGCTTTTAGATTGTGTACTATTAATCAGGCAGACTTCAACCTTTTGGGGATATACTTCAAAGAACAGTATTTTATTGACATATGTTTACCAATGGGTTGTAAAATCAGTTGTGCTCTCTTTGAAATGTTTTCATCATTTTTGCAATGGACAGTTCAACAATCATTAAAGGATGGCCAGCTGTTACATTATCTGGATGATTTTTTATTTGGCGGGATGAAAAACACAAAACAGTGTGCGACAACATTACAAACCTTTATAACTGTCTGTGATGAGTTAAACATACCTTTAGCTCATGAGAAAACAGTGCATCCATGTACTAAAATATCATTTTTAGGCCTTGAAATTGATACTGAGGAAATGATAATCAGAATTCCAGATAATAAGGTCTCAACATGCTTAGATCTTCTATCAAATTTTATTGGAAAGAGAAAAGTCACGCTGAGAGATATGCAATCTTTGATCGGCTCTTTAAATTTTATCTGTCGTGCTGTCCCAATTTGTCGAAGATTAATCGATTCTACAAAATCAGTTCATAAATCTCATCACAGAATTCGCATGACCAGAGAAATGAATAATGATTTGAGAACTTGGCAATATCTCTTACAGAACCATAATGGAATATCAGTATTTCATGACTGGCTGTGGTTGCATAATGATCATCTCCAGCTATATACTGACAGTGCAGGCTCTGCAGATAAGGGATTTGGCATATACTTCAAGGGCAAATGGGTTTCTGAGAGTTGGCCGGAGGAATGGTCAATGGCTGGATTTTTTTTACAGATATAACCTTTTTGGAGCTATTCCCAATTGTCATTGCAATCTACCTCTGGGGTTTTGACCTCCTCAACAGGAAAGTGATCTTTAACTCTGACAATCAAGCTGTGGTGACCATTATCAATAAGATGTCTGCAAAGTCTCCAAGAGTTATGGTTCTGGTTAGAGCATTAGTTCTTAATTGTTTGCAAATTAAGCTGCTTTTCAAAGCAAATTATTTTCCTGGTAAATGTAACTCAATTGCAGATTCATTATCTAGATTTGAATTTCAGAGGTTTCGTCAACTGGTACAAGGAGCAGACAAGGAGCGAACAAAGATACCAACCATTATCTGGAATCATTGGAAGCAGAAGCTGAAAGACTATTAGATCATTCTATTGCAGGAAGCACAAAGAAGGCTTATAAGTGTGCAGTTGACCATTTTGAATCTTTTAGATCCCAAGTACAGTTACAAAACACATGGCCAGTTCCCTTGCAGCATTTCGTAGGATATATGGGCTTTCTGTCAAAACACCAGTTTTCACCAGTTACTGCTGCACAACATCTTTCAGCAATAGGAAGACGTCATAAAGTACTTGGTATTACAGATCCAACTTACCAATTTCTACTTAGAAAAATGTTGAAAGGTATGAGAAGATTGTCAACTTAACAAGACAACAGGGCTCCAATTACCCTCACTTTACTCAAAAAGCTGGTGTGTAACCTAAACTTTGTTTGTTCATCTCACTTTGAAGCATCATTGTTCAAAGCTATTTTCACAATCACCTTTTTTGGTTTTCTACGAGTAAGTGAGGTTACGCCATCTGGAGGAAGTTGCAAGCAACAAGGCGGTTTGAAATTTGAAGATGTTGAATGTGCCAGTAACAGAATGGTCATCAAGGTACAGTTCTCAAAAACAGATCAGGAAGGCCGCGGGTCAACATTGGAAAAAGTACAACAGCACAAGTCACCATGCGCAGTTCAGCAGTTAAAATCCTATTTATCAATCCGGCCAAAGGTACCCACAAATTTTTTATTCATACATTTTAATGGGAAGCCAGTTACTCAGTACCAGTTCAGGGCAGTGCTGGCAAAGGCTCTTAGATTCAGCGGTTACAGCACTTCAACCTTCAAGTCTCATTCATTTTGGATTGGAGCGGCAACAACAGCTGCAATGCAAGGGATTCCATATGACAAGATTAAGCAGTGGGGTCGCTGGAGCTCTAACAGTTTTCAGTCTTATATCAGAATTAATTTAGCGCTGGCTGAATAATTTAACCTTGTTATTTTATTGCAGATAATAATATTTGGATAATTGGCTCCTCCATTGTCTACTGGGCAAAGCAAAGAGCCAGTGACAGGCCAATAGGGTTGAATATGGCTATGGATGATCTCGGTGGTAATGTCAATTGGCACGGTAAAGGGGGGATGCATTGGTGCCAACTAGTGCCTTATATCCGGCAGAGGTTACAGCGTTCACCCCCACCTAGCATACTTGTCATTCAGCTTGGCTCCAATGACTTAGAGGAACTGTCGAGTAAACGATTGTGTTCAGCTATAGAGCATGACATCAATGCTATTAATATGTTAATGCCAAAAACAAAACTCATTTGGTCTGAAATGCTACCAAGATTACAGTGGCAGGGTGCGAAGAACAATTCAGCTATAGAGTTAAAGAGGAAGAGGGTCAACAGATTTGCAGCAGTAGCGGTGTGCAGCAGAGGAGGCATTCTCGCCAAGCATGACATCACAAACCAGATCCGAGGAATGTATCTAGGGATGGGACACACTTATCTGACCTTGGGAATGACATTTATCTCACAGTGTTGCAAGATTACCTTGAAAATGGTCTACGCACATATATGCCAATGAAGAATTAGAAGCCTTAAGGTAGTTGCATTTGGTGGGGACATTCTTGTATAGACAAGAAGTTGTGGCGGGGAGTCTGGGGTCCAAATGCTTTTTCTTGCCCCATATGGCTAAGCTGAGTAGTAGTAGGTTATGTAATCCCCTACCTGTTATAACTCTATTGAGCCAGTCAGTGTGAACCTCCTGCTGGCTTTAAGCTAATATGTTGGGTGTACACTGCTTGTGTACTTGCTTTGCTTATTTATATGTGACCCCCTACCTGGTATTACATATCATGATGTCAGTATGCACTCATACTGGTATCATTTTGGTTACACTGCTTGTGTATTTGTTTTGCTGCCATATTCACCAGGCTATGTGATTCCCTACCTAGCGTCCCATTAATGGTAAGCCAGTCAGTGTGTTGCTCCTACTGGCTTAACTGTTAATGATTTGTGGTACACTGCTTGTCACAGTTGTGTACCTTGCTCGGGTTTGTCCAGTTACCTTTTGGTAGGCACCCTGTGTAAATGGTCCTCAGGCTCCTAGCTATAGTCAGTATGAATAAACTGTGCCCATTTATTCCCACAAGAATGTCTTTGTCATTTATTGATAGTTAGCTTAATAAATGCATTTGATGCACAGTGATGTCCCCCTTCCAAACTTTTAATCCACCCTTATAATCTCATTGCCACTTATACCAGAAACAGTTCATACCAAACATAAAATAAAAAGGTTAATATATTAGCATCAATGAACTTGACATAAATAAAGATTCATGAAATATCCAAGATTTTTATATTTTTGTCAATTTCTTTATTGTAGGGAATGTGACATTTGATACTCACACAGTCATTGAATATTATAATTATCATCTACAGCCCCCATTATGCACTGAGTTCAAATTGTTTCCGGGAAACAAAGCAAAATGAAAAATTAAGAATAACCAAAGTAGCAAAAGGCATCACCCAAGCACTAGATCTAACCACATACTAGATTTAGTAAAATAATACTCATTAGATTGTTAGGTATAGGTTGGAAAGTTACCCTACCCCAATATGCACAAAGTTCAAATTGTTTCCATGGAAACAAGAAGAATATTAAAAAAATTAGTAACCAAAGTAGCATAAGGAACCACTCCATCACTAGGTCTAACCACACACCAAGTTTCAAAAAACATATTGAACAGTTTTTTAGATGTGGCCCAGAAACGAAATCATCCCGCCTATATGCACTATGTTAAAATTGTTTCCATGGAAACCAGAATTTAAAAAAAAACCCAACAAAATAGCAAAAAGCACCACTCCACCACTACACCTAACCACAAACCAAGTTTCGTTAACAAATATTGAAAGTTTTTTGGCATATGGCCCTGAAACCGACCCTACCCCCTATTTGCATTAAGTTCAAATTGTTTCCATGGAAACCAGAAAAAAACTTTCAGAATAACAAAAAAAGCAAAAGACACCACGCCACCACCTAACCACATAAAACAATTTTGAATTGTTTTTTAGATATGGTCCGGAAACAAAAGCATTTCAGAATAACATAATTTTCTGACGGAACTGAAAACATTATGTCTCCCTCAAAGCTTTTTGCGGGGGACATAATAACATAAATGAGAAGAACCATTAGACATTTACTTTTTTTTTGGCAAACAAACAATTAATGTTCGTTTCTGAGTAATTTACAGTCAAATACATTTTGTCTTCCAATGTTTAGGAAATTTTTTTATAATAATATTATAATAAGCCTTAGACACATTTACTTGTTTTTATGCGTACAAAAGATAATCTGTTCACACCTCGGATATTTGTAATCAAATTTCTTTTTCAACTCAACCAGCTTAGGAATGCTCCGTATGTTGCTCCAGCTAACCCTCCAATGACGGCACCTATAGGCCCAACAAGTGCTCCAGCTGCTGCTCCAGCAGTTGCCCCAGCTCCCATTGCTGTATACAAACCAGCGTTACTCTTCTCTTCTTTTGGGGTATTTGGCATACTCTTTATCGTTTCTGATATTTCTTCTCTCGCCTCCAAACGGGCTTCTAGATGGTTCAGTGAATCAATTTGGAATCTTATGTTGGCTCTCTCATTTTCAAGGAATTTAGTTTGCTCTTCCATTTCTTTATCTATGTATTTCTTTAAAAGTTCTGCAGCTCTCTGTTCATCTTTCTTTTTGTTTTTCTCTTCTATCGCCTTTGCTTTTTTGTCTTCCAACTTCTTTAGGTGTTTCTCTGCGTTGTCCAACATCTCACATGTGTAGTAGCTGCGTTTATTATCTCGTATCAGTTTCTCAATTTTCTCAAGGAGTCTTTCAACAAATCTTTTTTTTTCTTGAACGTTCCCCCTATTGTTAACAGAAATGTAGCGATAGTTAAGATCATCAAGAAATTTTCTGAGAGAGGCGTCTGCGTCTTCCATGTAGTTTTGAAACGTATAATCTTCATCAAGGTCATCTTCACCTGTGAAGATCACAATTACAAATTTTTTGGATGGAGCCCCAAATAGTTTGATAAAATCTTCCACTGTTTTTACATCTTCTTCAGTGTATCGCCCAATTCGAACGACAAACAAAATGGCGTGGATACCGGGAGAAAGTAGTGCAACGCATTGCATGATCTTTTGGTGCAGTTTCTCTTTTGAAGAACTTGTATCTCGAAATCCTGGCACGTCTACAACTTGTAAGTTTTTACCGAGCCGTTCAAGCGATGCATGTTCACAAAATTGAGTCACAGATTTTCCTGCTGGCAAACTCTTGAATTTCTTATGACCCAAAATTGTATTGCCAAGAGAACTTTTACCAGCTCCCACTTTACCAACTAGGGCAATACGGATCTCATTTGCAAGATAATCTGCAAATACATGGAAGAATAAGAAATTATATATGTTGAGACACAATCTGAAAACAAACCCCAAAAAACACGATTTATACAAAGCATTCTCCCAAATAAATTAGTGAGAAACGTAAACAGAAGTTGGATATATATGATGACAAATTACAAAAGAATGTTGTTTTACTAAGCCTTTTCTTAAATATGAGTCGTTTTTAGTAACCATCTGTAATCATTTTGTGAATGGGATTCATTCATTATAAGGCTATCTAATTGTCAGTGTAATATACCTTACGGTTGTACTTATTATTGTATTTATTCTCACACCACAAATTCATTTAATACTTTAAATACGCAAAATGTTTGTCAAGTCATGTTTATTGTTACTCAATTTGATCTAAATATAATGTATTTATCAATATTTAGTGAAAACCGAAAAAGTCTTAGATTTAATGTAGTTATATCTTTCATTTATCCGAGTTCAATAATTAACAAAGCAAATACTGTAAACCAGATAAATGCTAAATTATGTATTTATCAATATTTAGTGTTAAATCTTAGATTTATTCTAGCTTTATACTCAAATTCAATTCTCAAATTACCAATGTTTACATATGTTCAACTGCAGCTAAAAAACAAATTATATCTTTATACCAAACATGGTCACAAAACGAAATATTATCATTATGATTATATGATAATTGAGAGTCCAATTACCACTTTTCTATGTATGAATATTCAATTGTGAAACATTGCTTTATCATTTGCTACATTTATTATAGATACATTGCACAGTGATATATCACCTATAACTAGATTTAGAGTCTTATTAGTAAATCAGTCCATCGATTGATAGGAGATAACCATACCATATTTCACACTGCATGATGATTTTCCACTTTTGAATTTTAAAATTAGCATTTATGGATCGATATTTAATCCTTCATTGTGAGCGAGTGCCCTTGTATATCATAATATCTGCACCTCGGCAAATACAGAAATAAAATTGAAGCATAGTATGACATCAAATATTATTTACCAGTGGCATTCAATATCAAACCTATTTGGTGGTCCAGTGTTAAGAAATTCGGAAATATCAGTTGACCATCATTTATCAGAATTTAGGACTTCCAATGTTTAGTAAGCAGGCAAGCTGCAAGAAATAAAGGCCCCAAATTCAAGCTGTCATAACAACGTTTTGATTCATACCTGTACTCGGTTTACTGCAGGCCATTTCTGTTAATCCTGGACACCTGAAAACAATTCAATTTGATATATTGAAATCTGCTATATTTTCACATGGATAAAAATCATGATGGTAATGATGAAGAATGAAGACGATTTCCCTGGAAATTTCCACTCCCTGTATGGATAATTAAGGAAATTTGATTTAATAATGTTTTTGAGTGTCAGAGACATGAAGACAAGGAAAAGCATAACAAAAACAACAACAACAACCACCATCATTCCTAGCCGCACGCATCATCAAGAGTTTGCATGAGGTGACAGGTTTACTTAAGGGGATTTATAATAACACCAAGGTCAGGTGTTAGCTCAACCCAAAATAACTTGTGAAAACTAAACAAGAGACAGGTCATATTAAACCTCCCAAATTTTTTGGGCCATCAGCTCCGAGGAACCCGTCGTATGCTCGAGTTCCCGACATATAGGTGTGCCCAACCTAGGGGTGTGCCAAATCGCTAGTCAGGACTTAGTTAATGAGGAGATACGGACTGAGAGTCAGACCAACTCTCAAGACTCGACCACAGTTGATCCCACTACTGATAACGAGTTGAAATATGAAGTTGTATTGAATCATTGTTTATTCATTAAAAAGCCAGCCCTCCACTCAAAGGGATGATATGAGCCTGCATACTTCACATTCTTAGATACCTAACGGTTAGCACAATTGAAAAGTTCTTTATCATACAATAGAGGTATATTTTTGTCATGACGTAACAATTTAATGACCTTCTCCGCTCTTCCCTGCTTCCTAATTTATTTATAATGTTTCTTTTAACAGAGTTAAGTTTCGATTCATCGAGTTCTATCTACCAGAAAGAAGAATGGAAAGCAAATGCTTGTCGACTGTAAAGTGACCGCGTTGTTTCACGTCAGGTCACAGCCCCCCATGACTCTTTGACGTTGGTTCACGTCAGTCGTCTCTACCAGGTTCAATGTAATACTGCAAACCCAATAGGTAAGTAATTCATGGTGTACATGGCCAAACAGTCTGCTTATTAAAGAGAATGAAGCAGCACCTTCAACGTTTATGACAGCAGCAACAAGATAGGCCGGATTAAACCATCATACTTCCAATACAAGCAATATCCATAATTCTTTGTGAAATGTTAATTGCGCGAAAAGCCTTAAATTGGCAATTTGGCCCGCACTGCATAATTGCACTTCACGAGTTTGTAAAAATGTTTTGTTTGTTTGTTGAGTTTTAAGGACGAATAAGAAGAAAGTATTATTCAAAATTGAATAAATGAAAAAGTTAAGATGCGAAAAATCAAATAATCAAAGCTTTAACTCATTAACGCCTGGACACTCTCCACGGCTCAACACCTGGGCATGTCACCACTGAAGCTGTTGGCTCTATCGATACTGATTAACTTAAAGCACCGCACATATAGCGAGAGGTTTAGAGGGCGGATAGGAAAGGAAACTGTCTAGCCACTAACCATAAAGTCTTGATTGTTATTGTTTCATGAAGATAAGACAGGAAATAGAGGGACTGAATACGGATAACTTACAGAAACATTACATGTAATTTTTCTTCAAAGATTTTTCTTTATGCCATTAAGGCTTTTGTGTGTCTCCAATTTAGAATATACGCGTGGATGTTCATAAGTAACAAAATAACATATCAGTTTGCGGCAATTTTCATATTAGAAAATGTCTTTTTCAATCTACCATGCGAGTATTTTGATGACAGCATAATGTTCACTCTTTTGCAAGTACTAACTATATTTTCTTTCATTTTGATTTGACACTCATTTTCATTTGAAAATAGAAATACGTTATGTATAAATAATATGTGTAGAAAATAGAACGTTTAGTATTCCAGCTATGTAAATGATAATTTGGCCATGATTTCAGATATAGAACGTAGGAGTTACGAACATATTTATATAATCGAAATGATTTCCACATGAGGAAGTGACCTATGTTGGGCGAGACCAGTTTATCATTATTAACCAATCGATATAAATTGTTGATGGGGTATCAACTCTAACTAGGATGTAACAAAATGAGTAAATATTGTAAATTAAACGAAAGTTACAGTATTTTGTTTGAGCTCAAATGAATAGAAAAAGCATATTAGCAAACTAAATATTTTGTTATATAGAACTCATATATAATAATGAATGTATGCGATGTGCATGAATTACAGGTGAGAGTTACCCAAACATTATGAAAGTGTGCGTGGCTGTATGAAACATATTGTCCAAAGATATAACATAAACGTTTTTCTACTATTGTTACATGACAAAGCATGGCGGCGTGTATACAGGTTCTATCCTACATGATTGTTCTTTCATGGCCATTGGAGCTGCCTATATTAAACCGTTAGTTAATCGGACTGAATGAATATCCAAAAAATTGTCAACACCATCGGCAATTCTTCTTCTACCGTGTATTTATCAAAAGAGACTCACTTTATTGAATTGAATTGCTAAGATCTTGCAGTTTAGTGACCTGAATACCCTGCTGCTTTGATAAATAATAAACGCAAGAGTGATGCATGGATTACATGTGTGTATGTAATTATTTCATGACAGACATGGGCGTATCTCAATGAAGCATATTGTCCAAAGATAAAATACATGCGCTTGCTTATTCTGTAATTGTTACCAATTTCAAATCGATTGTTCATGTAAAAGTGATACGTTAGAGACTAAATGGTCAAATCAAAATTACACTCTTCGTAGCTACAAATTATTCTTTGATTGCCAAAATTTGGTTTATTGTAATACTATACGCCAGACGCACATATGCGGCCCTCGCTGAATAAGAGTTGCTTTCAATTAACGCACATAAGCCTCTTTCGCTGTGAGAAACTGCTAATTAACGGACACTTATATGCGGCTGTAGCTGTGAGGATTTCATTTGATTTACGCATATATGCCTATATAAGCTCACTTTTATGTCAAACAGAGGGAGTAAAAGGGACGATTCCTAGATTGTGAAGGGCTCAGATATCGTCATTATATGAAACTAAGGGAATTAAGGGCCGATTCCTAGATTGTGAATGGCTCACCGCTCGCCTTTAACTCAAACTGAGGGAGTATAGGGATATATTCTCAGATTGTGAAGGGCTCATAGCTCACCTTTATTTAAACTGAGAGAGTATAGCAGTACTAGTCGAATCTCAGATTGTGATGGGTTCATAGCCCGCCTATATGTGAAACTGAGGTAGGGGTCGATTCCTAGATTGTGAAGGGCTCGGAGCTCGCCTATATGTGATACGTTAGAGACCAAATGGTCAAATCAAAATTAAACTCTTCGTAGCTACAAATTATTCTTTGATTGCCAAAATTTGGTTTATTGTAATACTATACGCCAGACGCACATATGCGGCCCTCGCTGAATAAGAGTTGCTTTCAATTAACGCACATAAGCCTCTCGCGCTGTGAGAAACTGCTAATTAACGGACACTTATATGCGGCTGTAGCTGTGAGGATTTCATTTGATTTACGCATAAATGCCTCACTCGGCGTTGATGAGTTAATGTACTTATGTTTGCCAAAAACCTTGATGATACTTCAAATCCACTTGAAAGTATCACCGTGATGTCAGAAGAGCTTGTAATATTTGAAAGATAAATGTCGTTTTAAACTAGGGGTTGAGTTTCATACTTAGAATAGCCAGCAGTAAGCCCTGTGTATGGATTATTAATGTGAGCGATGTAAACACTTTCTCATATTTCGAGATTATTAACATCAGGGTGTTTCCCGTATAGATAAATTTGGCATCTTAGAAAAGAAATAAAGTTCGCTCTGCCACAATGTGTTTTGTAAAAAAGTATAGTTTTGCCCTCAACTTTTATAACGTCAAAGCACTCGGACTACCGCTATCGTGATAACTATAAAAGTTCAGGGCAAAACAATACTTTATTACAAAACACATTGGAGTAGAGCGAACTTTTTTCTTAAATATAGCCTGACCAGCTCTCTAAAGGGACTGACCACTCCTCCTACCGAAGAAATTATCAGAACCTCTAAAAAGAGAAAACTCTCCAAAAGTTCTCAACAGTCACGGCAATTATCCTATAAGGAAGCACTAGTGTAACAACTTCAGTCAATCTGACAGGGAACTCTCTTCTGGCCGCTTGTGATTTAATAATGTGAGAGAGAAGCTTACAAAGACACAGGCTCAGGTGGAACCCAAGGCCACTCAAGGGAAAGGCTGGGAGTAGCTAATCTTCTCCATGGACTAAAACCCAAACCAATCGAGTCACGGCTCAACAGTAGGGGATGCGCAGTAGGACTCTGAAATCCTTACGTAATGGGCTGACAAATACGGCGGAGAAACGCTACTGCCCTTGGGACACATCGGCATCAGCTAAACGCCCAAAACCAGATTCTGAAACCAGACATAATCTTGGTTCAAAAAGCCAAGTTCAGCAAAATATTGAAGTTTCAAATCACGTGTCATATACTGTACAGTAAGGATAGACATATCTGGGTGGTGGTGGTCTACATTTATTGATAACAAATGCACCATCACAGATATAAAGGTCGATGGGATGAACTACGAAACCCAAGTCATCTCAGTGAGCTAACAAAAATCAGCGACTTGGTGGACAGTTCGAAACTTATCTTTTTTGAGTTCAATGCTCATAGCAGCCTGTGGGATAAAAGAACTTCCCAAACAAATAGCTACGGCCAGATGATAGAAGTATAACTAGAGTCAGAAGTACAATGTCATTTCAACAAGACATTTATCCCACTCTGGTACATGAACTGAACTCGACCTTTTGCCAAGAGTAATCCTGCGATCAGTTGTAGTGGGCGTGTTTATGATGACTCTAAGAGAAGTGATCACAGCATGTGCTTCATTCATTTAGGTATCTAAGCAGCTGCCTGACAGCTTTATCATGCTCTTCACAAGGATGTACAATTTGTTATTGGAACGAGGAGAAACATGCCTCGGTAATAATGTTCCGTGCAATCTGGGAATGATCACAATATGCAGATATTTTTTTCATTCCTAGATTGTTTAAACAATCTGCAGATTGTGGGACCTGAACAATCGAATAGAAGTCGATTCTCAGATTGCAAAGGGCTCATATATCGTCATTATGTGAAACTGAGGGAATATAAGGGCCGATTCCTAGATTGTGAAGGAGTCACAGCTCACTTTTATGTCAAACAGAGGGAGTAAAAGGGACGATTCCTAGATTGTGAAGGGCTCAGATATCGTCATTATATGAAACTAAGGGAATTAAGGGCCGATTCCTAGATTGTGAATGGCTCACCGCTCGCCTTTATTTAAACTGAGAGGGTATAGCAGTCGAATCTCAGATTGTGATGGGTTCATAGCCCGCCTATATCGGAAACTGAGGGAGTAAAGGGGTCGATTCCTAGATTGTGAAGGGCTCGGAGCTCGCCTATTTGTCAAAGTGAGGGAGTATAGGAATCGATTCTCAGATTGTGAAGGCTAAAAGCACATCTTTATTAAAACTGAGAGGGTATAGCAGTCGATTCTCAGATTGTGAAGGGCTAATATGTCGTCATTAGGTGAAACTGAGGGAGTATAGGGGTCGCCTCCCAGATGGTGATGGGCTCAGATATCGTCATTATGTGAAACTGAGGGAGTATAGGGGCCGATTCCTAGATTGTGATGGGCTCACAGCGCGTCTATATATGAAACTGAGGGAGTATAGGGGTCGATTCCGAGATTATGAAGGGCTAAGATATCGTCATTATGTGAAACTGAGGGAGTATAGGGGCCGATTGCTAGATTGTAATGGGCTCACAGCGTGTCTATATGTGAAACTGAGGGCGTATAGGGATCTATTCTCAGATTGTGAAGGGCTCACGGCTCACTTTTATGTCAAACTGAGGGAGTAAAGGGGACGATACCTAGATTGTGAAGGGCTCACCGCTCGCCTTTAACTCAAACTGAAAGAGTATATTCGTCGATTCTCAGATTGTGAAGGGCTCATAGCTCACCTTTATTTAAACTGAGAGGGTAAAGCAGTCGATTCTCAGATTGTGAAGGGCTAAGATATCGTCATTATGTGAAACTGAGGGAGTATAGGAGCCGATTCCTAGATTGTGAAGGGCTCACAGCTCGCCTTTAACTCAAACTGACGGAGTATAGGGATATATTCTCAGATTGTGAAGAGCTCATAGCTCACCTTTATTTAAACTGTGAGAGCATAGCAGTCGAATCTCAGATTGGGATGGGTTTATAGCCCGTCTATAAAACAAACTGAGGGAGAATATGGGTCGATTCCGAGATTGTGAAGGGCTCACCGCTCGCCGATATATCAAACTGACTGAGTATAGGGATCGATTCCTAGATTGTGAAGGGCTTAAAGATTGTCATTACATAAAGCTGAGAGAGTATAGGGGTCAATTCTCAGATTGTGAAGGGCTCATATCTCGCCTATATGGGAAACTGAGGGAGTATAGGGGTCGATTCCTAGATTGTGAAGGGCTCGGAGCTCGCCTATTTGTCAAACTGAGGGAGTATAGGAATCGATTCTCAGATTGTGAAGGCTCAAAGCACATCTTTATTTAAACTGAGAGGGTATAGCAGTCGATTCTCAGATTGTGAAGGGCTAAGATGTCGTCATTAGGCGAAACTCGAGAGTATAGGGGTCGATTCCTAGATTGTGAAGGGCTCACAGCGCGTCTATATGTCAAACTGAGGGAGTATAGGAAGCGATTCTCAGATTGTGAAGGCTCAAAGCATATCTTTATTTAATCTGAGAGGGTATAGCATTCGATTCTCAAACTGTGAAGGGCTAAGATATCGTCATTAGGTGAAACTGAGGGAGTATAGGGGCCGATTCATAGATTGTGAAGGGCTCATAGCGCGTATATATGTCAAACTTAGAGAGTATAGGGATCAGGTTGTGAAGGGCTCACAGCTCGCTTTATTTAAACTGAGAGGGTATAGCAGTTGATTCTCAGATTGTGATGGGCTCAGATATCGTCATTATGTGAAACTAAGGGAATATAGTGGCCGATTCCTAGATTGTGAAGGGCTTACCGCTCGCCTTTAACTCAAACTGAGGGAGTTTAGGGATATATTCTCAAATTGTGAAGGGCTAAGATATCGTCATTAGGTAAAACTGAGGGAGTATAGGGGCCGATTCCTAGATTGTGATGGGCTCACAGCGCGTCTATATGTGAAACTGAGAGAGTATAGGGGTCGATTCCTAGATTGTGAAGGGGTAAGATATCGTCATTATGTGAAACTGAGGGACTATAGGGGCCGATTCCTAGATTGTGAAGGGCTCACAGCGCGTCTATATGTGAAACTGAGGGAGTATAGGGATCTATTCTCAGATTGTGAAGGGCTCACAGCTCGCTTTTATGTCAAACATAGGGAGTAAAGGGGACGATACCTAGATTGTGAAGGGCTCACCGCTCGCCTTTAACTCAAACTGACGGAGTATATGCATCGATTCTCAGATTTTGAAGGCTCAAAGCTCACCTTTATTTAAACTGAGAGGGTATAGCAGTCAAATCTAAGATTGTGATAGGTTTATAGCCCGTCTATAAAACAAACTGAGGGAGAATATGGGTCGATTCCGAGATTGTGAAGGGCTCACCGCTCGCCAATATATCAAACTGACTGAGTATAGGGATCGATTCCTAGATTGTGAAGGGCTTAAAGATTGTCATTACATAAAGCTGAGAGAGTATAGGGGTCAATTCTCAGATTGTGAAGGGCTCATATCTCGCCTATATGGGAAACTGAGGGAGTATAGGGGTCGATTCCTAGATTGTGAAGGGCTCGGAGCTCGCCTATTTGTCAAACTGAGGGAGTATAGGAATCGATTCTCAGATTGTGAAGGCTCAAAGCACATCTTTATTTAAACTGAGAGGGTATAGCAGTCGATTCTCAGATTGTGAAGGGCTAAGATGTCGTCATTAGGCGAAACTCGAGAGTATAGGTGTCGATTCCTAGATTGTGAAGGGCTCACAGCGCGTCTATATGTGAAACTGAGGAAGTATAGGGATCTATTCTCAGATTGTGAAGGGCTCACAGCTCGCTTTTATTTAAAACATAGGGAGTAAAGGGGACGATACCTAGATTGTGAAGGGCTCACCGCTCGCCTTTAACTCAAACTGACGGAGTATATGCATCGATTCTCAGATTTTGAAGGCTCAAAGCTCACCTTTATTTAAACTGAGAGGGTATAGCAGTCAAATCTCAGATTGTGATAGGTTTATAGCCCGTCTATAAAACAAACTGAGGGAGAATATGGGTCGATTCCGAGATTGTGAAGGGCTCATCGCTCGCCAATATATCAAACTGACTGAGTATAGGGATCGATTCCTAGATTGTGAAGGGCTTCAAGATTGTCATTACATAAAGCTGAGAGAGTATAGGGGTCAATTCTCAGATTGTGAAGGGCTCATATCTCGCCTATATGGGAAACTGAGGGAGTATAGGGGTCGATTCCTAGATTGTGAAGGGCTCGGAGCTCGCCTATTTGTCAAACTGAGGGAGTATAGGAATCGATTCTCAGATTGTGAAGGCTCAAAGCACATCTTTATTTAAACTGAGAGGGTATAGCAGTCGATTCTCAGATTGTGAAGGGCTAAGATGTCGTCATTAGGCGAAACTCGAGAGTATAGGTGTCGATTCCTAGATTGTGAAGGGCTCACAGCGCGTCTATATGTGAAACTGAGGGAGTATAGGGATCTATTCTCAGATTGTGAAGGGCTCACAGCTCGCTTTTATGTCAAACATAGGGAGTAAAGGGGACGATACCTAGATTGTGAAGGGCTCACCGCTCGCCTTTAACTCAAACTGACGGAGTATATGCATCGATTCTCAGATTTTGAAGGCTCAAAGCTCACCTTTATTTAAACTGAGAGGGTATAGCAGTCAAATCTAAGATTGTGATAGGTTTATAGCCCGTCTATAAAACAAACTGAGGGAGAATATGGGTCGATTCCGAGATTGTGAAGGGCTCACCGCTCGCCAATATATCAAACTGACTGAGTATAGGGATCGATTCCTAGATTGTGAAGGGCTTAAAGATTGTCATTACATAAAGCTGAGAGAGTATAGGGGTCAATTCTCAGATTGTGAAGGGCTCATATCTCGCCTATATGGGAAACTGAGGGAGTATAGGGGTCGATTCCTAGATTGTGAAGGGCTCGGAGCTCGCCTATTTGTCAAACTGAGGGAGTATAGGAATCGATTCTCAGATTGTGAAGGCTCAAAGCACATCTTTATTTAAACTGAGAGGGTATAGCAGTCGATTCTCAGATTGTGAAGGGCTAAGATGTCATCATTAGGCGAAACTCGAGAGTATAGGTGTCGATTCCTAGATTGTGAAGGGCTCACAGCGCGTCTATATGTGAAACTGAGGGAGTATAGGGATCTATTCTCAGATTGTGAAGGGCTCACAGCTCGCTTTTATGTCAAACATAGGGAGTAAAGGGGACGATACCTAGATTGTGAAGGGCTCACCGCTCGCCTTTAACTCAAACTGACGGAGTATATGCATCGATTCTCAGATTTTGAAGGCTCAAAGCTCACCTTTATTTAAACTGAGAGGGTATAGCAGTCAAATCTCAGATTGTGATAGGTTTATAGCCCGTCTATAAAACAAACTGAGGGAGAATATGGGTCGATTCCGAGATTGTGAAGGGCTCACCGCTCGCCAATATATCAAACTGACTGAGTATAGGGATCGATTCCTAGATTGTGAAGGGCTTAAAGATTGTCATTACATAAAGCTGAGAGAGTATAGGGGTCAATTCTCAGATTGTGAAGGGCTCATATCTCGCCTATATGGGAAACTGAGGGAGTATAGGGGTCGATTCCTAGATTGTGAAGGGCTCGGAGCTCGCCTATTTGTCAAACTGAGGGAGTATAGGAATCGATTCTCAGATTGTGAAGGCTCAAAGCACATCTTTATTTAAACTGAGAGGGTATAGCAGTCGATTCTCAGATTGTGAAGGGCTAAGATGTCGTCATTAGGCGAAATTCGAGAGTATAGGGGTCGATTCCTAGATTGTGAAGGGCTCACAGCGCGTCTATATGTCAAACTGAGGGAGTATAGGAAGCGATTCTCAGATTGTGAAGGCTCAAAGCACATCTTTATTTAATCTGAGAGGGTATAGCATTCGATTCTCAAACTGTGAAGGGCTAAGATATCGTCATTAGGTGAAACTGAGGGAGTATAGGGGCCGATTCATAGATTGTGAAGGGCTCATAGCGCGTATATATGTCAAACTTAGAGAGTATAGGGATCAGGTTGTGAAGGGCTCACAGCTCGCTTTTATTTAAACTGAGAGGGTATAGCAGTTGATTCTCAGATTGTGATGGGCTCAGATATCGTCATTATGTGAAACTAAGGGAATATAGTGGCCGATTCCTAGATTGTGAAGGGCTTACCGCTCGCCTTTAACTCAAACTGAGGGAGTTTAGGGATATATTCTCAAATTGTGAAGGGCTAAGATATCGTCATTAGGTGAAACTGAGGGAGTATAGGGGCCGATTCCTAGATTGTGATGGGCTCACAGCGCGTCTATATGTGACACTGAGAGAGTATAGGGGTCGATTCCTAGATTGTGAAGGGGTAAGATATCGTCATTATGTGAAACTGAGGGACTATAGGGGCCGATTCCTAGATTGTGAAGGGCTCACAGCGCGTCTATATGTGAAACTGAGGGAGTATAGGGATCTATTCTCAGATTTTGAAGGGCTCACAGCTCGCTTTTATGTCAAACATAGGGAGTAAAGGGGACGATACCTAGATTGTGAAGGGCTCACCGCTCGCCTTTAACTCAAACTGACGGAGTATATGCATCGATTCTCAGATTTTGAAGGCTCAAAGCTCACCTTTATTTAAACTGAGAGGGTATAGCAGTCGAATCTCAGATTGTGCAGGGCTAAGATGTCGTCATTATGTGAAACTGAGGGAGTATAGGGGCCGATTCCTAGATTGTGAAGGGCTCACAGCTCGCCTATATGTCAAATTGACGGAGTAAGTGGGTCGATTCTCAGATTGTGAAGGGCTCATAGCTCGCGTTTATGTCAAACTGTCAGAGTATATGGGTCGATTTTCAGATTGTAAAAGGCTCATAGTCTGCCATAAATAAAATTGACGGAGTAAAGGGATCGATTCCCAGATTGTAAAAGGGTTCATAGCTCGCCCTTATGTCAGGGAGTCAGGGGTCAGGGGTCGTTTCTAGATTGTGAAGGACATTGCGCTTGTCTTTGTGTGTTTTTTAGCTAGTAGAGGGTTCAATTCACACATTGTGAATATGTGGAGGTAGAAAACTAAATTTGTATATCGATTCTGCGATTTTAGATTTTCATTAATCATAGTTTGCGGTAACCCGTATAACAATGTTTGGAGGTGTTATTATTCATGTAGAAGTAAGAATTATTTCTTATATTTGTAAAAGGTTTACATATGGAAATCAATAAATCTAAAATTCACTATGAAAAGTAAACTTATAATCTGAACAGTTAATTACACTGAAATTCAATTCTTCATTCATTTGACTTAAGTTAGGTTAATTGAGCATAATTACTATATCTGTATCAACACAAAACACTAATCTCTTTTGGTATGAATTACTTGCATAGACACTTACACTGACAGGGTACAATGAAGGAAATAGTCTCGTAATGCTAAAAAAAAGTTTCAAACATCAAAGACAACAAACTCTGATTCTTATATTTATTGTTCATTATGGAAACTTGATAACTGTTACCTTTTCCCTTTCATTTTCTTCCTGGACCGTGAAATTGAAAGTTTTTATACGAAAGATGCATAAATCGGAAAGTTACTTAATCTTTTGAGTTTGTATAAGAACCGTTTTTAAATATATGAATTTATAAAATTTATAATACTCGAACAGTTAGCATTTTTTGTTGTCGTGAATAATTAGACCAGATGTCTAGCTGGGTCTGCTTATCAAAGCAATGTGTCACTGTGTCGCGTCTCTACTCAGACTTGCGCGTAAATTCGCGTACAATCACATTAACTTAACTTTGTAATTTGATGTTTATCTATCGCACTATATCATGGGGCAAATACTTATGCAATAATGAATTGACTGGAGTAAAATGTTTAATTGCTCTTCGATCACACTATGGTCAACATTTTGACACATGTTTTTCAATAGTTTCCGTTATATCGGTTTGTGAGTTTTACAAAGAAATGTTTTATTTGATTTATTTAGTATATGTTCATGATTCAATATTTTAAGAATATTTTGATATGGAGTGGATCATTTACTATGCTGCAAGAAGAGTCATATAATGGCATCGTCTCTATTCCATGCTGCGACCATAGTGACGGGAGTGGCAAACAACTAATTTCTTCTGTGTGATTTAGACAGTATTTAATTTCCATGAAACATGTAATACACAACATTCAGAATATATATATTCAAAAAGGAAAAAAGGATTAGCAAACAGGCAGCAAATGCCTATATAGATGCTTCTCCTGAAACAAACACGAAACGATTAAGATATCAAGTAATATATATTTGCAATTATTCGTACTAAAATCAAATTAATATTAAGCATTCTCTACCTTTGCATTTGGTACAGATTTAATTAAAGAACTATAAAAATCGGTTGGTTTCATTTATGAAACGATAAACATATATTATTAGGGATTCGTTAGCACTCTGAGACAAGGATTTGTCGCCGCTCAAGGTAGATTTTAATGTTATATCATTTTTTAAAAAGTATTGATTTGATCGGAATCTATCATATAGTGGGCATTTACAGAAGTAATGAAAAGGATCCTCCCGAATGTTTCCACAAGAACATGCGGGATTTACTAACAGCAATAAGTGGACTTGCTTTGCGTAGTATATTTTCAATATGATGCTGCCATTTTCCTTCTTCATTTTCCATTTTCATCTGTGTAATCATGCTTCTATACCCCATATATATGACGTAAAGAAGACCTATGAGCCCTTCACAATTTGAGAATAGACTCTTATACCCTCTCAGTTTGATAAATAGCAAGCTATGAGCCCTTCCCAATCTGAGAATCGACTCCTATATACCCTCTCAGTTTCATATATAGGCGTGCTATGAGCCATTCTTAATCTCAAAATTGACTCCTATACCCTCTCAGTTTAAATATAGATTAATGTGAGCCCTTCACAATCTGGGATTCGACCCCTATACCCCCTCAGTTTGGCATATAGCCGAGTTGTGAGCTCTTCACAATCTGATAATCTACCTCTATACTCCGTCAGTTTGATTTATAGGCGAGATGTGAGCCCTTCACAATCTGAGAATCGACTCCTAGATACCCTCTCAGTTTCATATATAGGTAAGCTGTAAGCCCTTCACAATCTGAGAATTGACCCCTATGCCGCCTCAGTTTGACATAAAGTCGATCTGTGGGCCCTTCACAATCTGAGAATCGACTGCTATACCCTCTCAGTTTAAATAAAGGTGAGCTGTGAGCCCTTCACAATCTAGGAATCGGCCCCTATACTCCCTCAGTTTGATATAAAGACGAGCGACAAGCCCTTCACAATCTGAGAATTGATCCCTATACTTCGTCAGTTTGCCATATAGGTGAAATGTTATCCCTTCACAATCTGAGAATTGACCCCTATACTCCGTCAGTTTGACATATAGGCGAAATGTTAGCCCTTCACAATCTGAGAATCGACTCCTATATACCTTCTCAGTTTCATATATAGGTGAGCTATTAGCCCTTGAAAATCTTAGAATCGATCCCTTTACTCCATCAGTTTGACATATAGGCGAAATGTTAGCCCTTCACAATCTGAGTATTGACCCCTATACTCCCTAGGTGTGACATATACATGTAGGTAGGCTATGAGCCCTTCACAATCTAGGAATCGGCCCCTAAACTCCCTCAGTTTGACTAATAGACGAGATGTGAGCCATTCATAATCTGAGAATTGACCCCTATATTCTGTCTGTATAAACAAAGGTGCGCTATGAGCCCTTAACAATCTAGGAATCGGCACCTATACTGCATCAGTTTGATTTATAAGGGAGCTGTGAGCCCTTCACAATCTAAGAATCGACTGCTATACCCTCTCAGCTTGACATCTAGGCGAGTTGTGAGCTCTTCACAATCTGAGAATCGACCTCTATACTGCGTCAGGTTGACATATAGGCGAAATGTTAGCCTTTCACAATCTGAGTATTGACCCCTATACTCCCTAGGTGTGACATATACATGTAGGTAGGCTACGAGCCCTTCACAATCTAGGAATCGGCCCCTATACTCCCTCAGTTTGACTTATAGGCGAGATGTGAGCCATTCACAATCTGAGAATTGACCCCTATATTCTGTCAGTTTAGGCAAAGGTGCGCTATGAGCCCTTAACAATTTAGGAATCGGCACCTATACTGCGTCAGTTTGATTTATAAGGGAGATGTGAGCCCTTCACAATCTAAGAATCGACTGCTATACTCTCTCAGTTGGACATATAGGCGAGTTGTGATCTCTTCACAATCTGAGAATCGACCTCTATACTGCGTCAGTTTGATTTATTAGGGAGATGTGAACCCTTCACAAACTGAGAATCGAACCCTATACTCCGTCAGTTTGACATATACGCGAAATTTGAGCCCTTCACAATCTGAGAATCGACTCCTAGATACCCTCTTAGTTTCATATATAGGCGAGATGTGAGCCCTTCACAAACTGAGAATTGAACCCTATGCTGCCTCGACTGCGATACACTCTCAGTTTAAATAAAGGTGAGCCATGAGCCCTTCACAATCTAGGAGTCAACCCATACATCCCCTAAGTTTGACATTAAGACGAGCTGAATGTCCTTCAGAATCATCATTTTGAGAAAGAAACAAGCTGATTGCTCATCACAATCTAGGAATCGATCATTTGCAACTCAGAACACAAAGTCCAATGACTCTCAGGCTCACAAATCTGCCAAGGCTAGTCAATCACTGCCAACAAGCTCTCAAACACAAACTCCAATTAACTTTTCCACAGGTGTAAAAATGCCATGTCCAGTGTGCAGTGAACCCCACTATCTTTACCGCTGCCCATTATTTGCCAACAAAACAGTACCAGAAAGAATGGCGACTGTTAATGCCAACAACTTGTGCCAAAATTGCCTAAAATCAAATCAGTCAGCGTCTTCCTGCTTTTGCACAATTGTTTGTCGTGTGGACGGATGTCTTCAACGACATCATACCTTACTTTATCCCATAACACAAGCACCTCCACCAGGGAATAAGTAGGAAATTGAGAAGTGAGGAATCTGTGTTCTTTCAAATAGTGCCTGTAATTGCTTCAGGGAAAAATGGAAGACGAATTAACACTTTTGTATTTCTTGATTCCGGAAGTGACATAACACTTGTGAATAAAGACCTTGCACAAGACCTTGGACTTAAAGGAAAAGAAGAAACACTTTACATGTCTATCCTCAATGGCACAACCACTTTGAAATCTCAAAAGGTGTCATTTGACATAAAGGGTCTTGACATTGACTCACATCCTCTACATGTCAAGGCATGGACAACACAAGGTACTTTTGATTGCCCAGAGCAAAAGATTGATACTTCTTGGCAACACATTCAGCATCTCAACATAAGAGATGTTGTACCATCACAGGTGAAACTACTTATAGGATTATACATTCCTAAAGCTCATGTCCAGCAGGAAGTTATACATGGGAAAGAACACCAACCCATCGCTGTACGAACTCCTGTAGGATAGTCTTTAATGGGCATCTCCAATGCTCATCAAGACAGATCTGATGCCATTCAAGCAAGAGTGAACTTTGTCATATCACAGGAGAACCAATTGAATGACCAGATACAGAAATTCTGGAATTTGGAATCCCTTGGTATAAGATACAATGCTCAGGATCTTCAGTAGAGGATAGACGTGCATTGAAAATACTTGACAATGACACCCACATTGTTCATGGACATTACCAGGTTCCCATTTTATGGAAGAACAATGATGTTAAGTTGCCAAACAACTTCAATCATGCAGTCAAGAGACTTAATGCGTTGTCGGGAAAGCTGAATCATGATGAAACCTTCAGAGATAATTACTCAACAACTATGATGGGCTATGTCCAAAAGAACTATGCACGAAAACTGTCACCTGATGAACTTTCAATACCAAATGATCGCACATGGTATCTACCGCACCACGGTGTAAAGAGTGAAAACAAACCAGGCAAGGTACGTGTGGTTTACGACGCTGCAGAATCTTATGGGGGTACCTCACTCAACGACAATCTCCTGCCTGGACCAGACTTGGTAAATAGTTTGTTTGGTGTGCTCCAGAGATTTCGACTTTATGAAATTGCTGTGGTAGCAGACATTGAAGCAATGTATCACCAAGTGCTAGTGCCAGAGAAGGACACTGATGCACTGAGATTCTTGTGGAAAACTAATGCTCACTCGTCTACAAGATGACTTCTCACATATTTGGCACTGATTCATCTGCATGTGCCAACTATGCAGTGAAGAGGTGTGCCAAAGATAACTCAGACAAGTTCAATCCTCTTGTGATCGAAACAGCTCTAAATGACTTTTACGTGGATGATCTACTCAAATCTGTTGAATCAATAACTGAAGCCATAGCACTATCACATGATCTTTCCAAACTGCTACAGATGGGAGGCTTTCATCTCCACAAATGGGTCTCAAAAAGCTCATCTGAAGTACTCTCATCGATACCTGAATCAGAGAGAGCAGTCACGTCCAAACATCTTGATCTAGACGAGTTACCTATCCAAAGAGCCCTCGGGTTGAGATGGCGTGTTGGGGAAGATTGTTTTATCTTTGACCAGAACCACAAAACTAATGCCATGACAAAGAGAGGCATGGTGAGTGTTGTGAGCACAGTGTTTGATCCCTGCAGATACCTAGCACCCTACATACTGAAGGCCAAGCTCATCATTCAAGAATTGTGGATTAGAAATTTTGACTTGGACGAACAAGTTCAAGAGGACATTTTGTGTCAGTGGAATTCATAGACAAGTGGCTTTGAACACTTGAATGTCTTCAAATTACAAAGGCATCATAGAAACTTTAGCGCAGATGCCAAAAAGGAAAAGATTCACGTATTCGCTGATGCATCAGAAAAGGCTTACGGTGATGTAGCAGTTAAACCAATCTTGTCAATTCCCAGATTGGAACTCCAAGCAGCTATCTGAGCTGTTAGACTTGGCAAAATTCTGCAGTCTGAACTCCATTGTGTCAACATTGCAAATGTGGTGTATTGGACTGACTCAACAACTGTGTTGCAATACATTAGCAACAAGACTAGAGTCAAACCATTTGTGGCGAACCGTATTTCTGAAATTTTGGAGCTATCTTCAGTTGAACAGTGGCATCATGTGAGTACGTGTGACAATCCAGCAGATTTCTGCAGCCGAGGACTGCCTGCAAAGAAACTCACAAGTGACCATCCATGGTTCAGCGGCCCAACATTCTTGTTAAAGTACACATGGAATATGGACCAAGCTCAAACAGTTCCTGATGTCCCAGAGGAGGACCCTGAACTCAAATCCAAACACACCATGAAAACCTCTATGCACTCTACCAGTCAAGCACTAGCTGAACTATTTAATCCAGGACGATTCTCTCGATGGACCAAAATCGTCCGAGTCACTGCATGGTCTTCAGAGCAGTCAACCATTTCCTGTCAAAACTTAAGAATGCAGGAGAGAAAGTGAATTATGAGACGCTTTCAGT
The DNA here is from genome assembly GCA_921293015.1 of Phorcus lineatus. Taxonomy (NCBI): domain Eukaryota; kingdom Metazoa; phylum Mollusca; class Gastropoda; order Trochida; family Trochidae; genus Phorcus; species Phorcus lineatus. The sequence goes on from OV121093.1 coordinate 37,822,498, forward strand.
GAAATCCAGTAACAAATCCAGACTCCAGTCACTCTCACCATTCCTGGAGAACGGTCTGCTACGGGTAGGGGGTCGTCTCAGGAAAGCCAGTATACCGGTGGAAGCAAAACATCAGATAATTCTTCTTGATGCTCATCCAGTGACTGACTTGATCCTCGAGGATATCCACAAGCAAATTGCCCATGGAGGGGTTGAACACATTGTATCTGTGGCAAGACAAAACTACTGGCCACTAAACGCACGACGCTTGGCAAAGAGAGCAGTTCGAAAATGTGTTGAATGTCATAGGCGCAGATGTCAGCCGGATCCACCGAAAATGGCAGACCTTCCTGTTTGTAGAATAGGTGAATTCCAAGTTCCATTCACACATACAGGAGTGGACTATTTGGGACCAATGCTAGCCAAGAGTAGACGCACTACTGTGAAAAGATGGAAATGTCTCTTCACCTGTCTTAATATGAGGGCAGTTCACCTTGAACTTGCTGAATCGCTAGGAACTGACGATTTTATCTTGGTGTTGAGAAACTTTATCGCACCTTTACAGTGATAATGGAACCAACTTCCATGGAGCCAACAATGAACTCATCAAATGTCTCAATATCAGGACCGTCTCAATGACTTCAGTTCAGTGCAGCATATCCAGTGGCACTTTAATCCCCCAAGTAGCCCACACTTCGGAGGTGCATGGGAGAGGTTAGTGAGGTCGGTTAAGAAGGCATTAAATGCAGTGCTTAAAGGCAGATGTGTTCAAGAATCAGTGTTACGTACATCCTTGTATGAAACGGAAGCCGTGGTCAACAGTCGGCCTTTCACCTACACTTGCCAACCGCTGGAAGAAAGAATACTTACCCAATCTGATTGTTAGACAGAAATGGCGATCTGAAGGATCGAATGTGAATATTGGAGACTGGGATCTAGGATCTAGGAGAGTGGGATGTAGCTCGTATCACTCATGTCTACCCGGGTGATGATGGGCGTGCCAAGACAGTGGGTATGGTAACTCCCAAAGCAGAATATGTTAGACCAGCTGTGAAGGTGTGCCTGCTTGAAGAAGCAGTGTAATAGACATATCTGGACTATAAATTGTATGCTTTCTTTACAGATATGAAAGGACCTAAAATGACTCTGTCAGGGGGTGGGGATGTTAATTATTCAAACAAATAATTTTATTTCGTTTCTTTTTATGTAGGATCAAACTTGATCCGTTTTTTGTTTAATGTGTTTTTTTTTATATCTTGAAATGTGTTATTAAAAATTACCTCCCTTGAAACACAAGCACATTTAAACACCGAATTGACAGCATTAAAAACGGAGTATGTAGTATGTAGAAAAGGAAGTAAAGAAGAACATATTAAAGAAATCACATCTTGTCTTTTATGCTGTTGTAAAAGCTCCGATGACTCCCCTGCACAATTACAATATGGGATAAGGAAGTTAACAGTAAAAGAGATTTCACATTCGCCAGACACTATCCCAACTAATGCCAAGTGGAATCAAAATACAATTGAAAGGAGCATGGGTGTGACATTGCTGCTCAACCAAAACCCCTCAAAGCCGAGGCAGTGCCACCCTGGAGGCTAAGCCTCACCTTCATTGACACCACCCTTGCTCGAGAGGTGCCAAAGAGGGAGAAGCCGCTATAACTAGGAAGCATACCTCTCAGCAGAATAGACAGTCACCAGGAGTAGGCGGCACACATATATACTGATGACTCGAAAGATCAAGTGAGAAACAGAACTACCGATATACCATTCAGTTCAAAGCAGGCCATACACCATGCAATTAGAGTTGCAGACTCAAATTCTAAAGGGTATTCGTATTTATCGACTCCCTCAGTACATTGCAGTCCTAACTTTCAAATCGCCACCCAATAGACCAGATACACTGATCTTAAAGCAAATTAAAAAACTCGAAATATATTTTTGGAGAACAGATAGAGATGCCCTGGATACTGGATTTCACGTGAAGCGGTAGAGTTAGATCATATCTTAGACCACCCTTATTTATCCAGCAAGGTTAAGTGTAGGATAGGAAGCTCTATCTTGAAAAAGTGGCTTTAAAGGTGGGATAATGGCCCGAGTGAAAGATCATAGTCATTGCCCCTGCGCAAAATCAAAGCCTTAGCAATATGTATTCAATTTGACATAACCTCTTTTGTTTTTAAATAGCTTAATTGTAGTTAGACATATATGTCAGTGATTAAAGGTTTTCTCATTGTTTATTTCGTGAGGGTCTATAAGTGTCAATGAAGGACTCCTCAAGTCGCAAAAGTGCAATTGAGACACTGCCCATGTTAGATTTATGGAATAAGTTTTAGAAAGGAAATATTTTGATATCACCATTTGCACAGGTAGAAAGATGTTTATTTACAAATAAACAGCGGTATCTGCTATCGTTATTGTGTTGTTACCCTTTTTCTTAGGCATTCAGTTTTACCAATATAGGATTTTTTACACTTAGGGCACATTATTGGTAAAATTTGCTCCTGTTTATGCATACGTAATCCTTGGTTTTTTAGAAGAAAAACTGTAATAAAATTTGGAGACCATTCATGGCAAAGAGTTTGCAGTTACATTTCGTACACAATGGAAACGGTATTTGGATGATTGCTTTATATTCGTGAAGAACTAAAATGTAGATGTAGACATTGTACGGTTCCTACAAGACCCTCATCCAAAAATTGAATTTACAATTGACACAAGTGACCATCAGTTCCCATTTTCATATATTAATTAAAAAAGGAAGGAACAGGTATTAGCACTGATATCTACCATAAACCTACAGATACAAAACAATATTTTCACTTTAAGAGGTCTCACGAACGCCACACAAAAGTGAACCTCCCATATTCACTTGCATTATACTGGCATATTCACTAATGTTACAGACGAAAGTCTTAGAAATCTAAGACTCAAAGAATAAGAAATGTCATTATTGGACAGGGGTTACCCAAAAGGGATAATAGATTAAGGCATTAAACAAGGCTTTAAGCCAGGACATCTTGTCCCTTAGAAGAGAAGGAGAAACAAAAAAAAATGAAAATGTATTAGCCTTTGTGACAACCTATAACCCAAACAACATGGAAGTCTTTCCTAAATTACACACTAATTCAGATATCATGAGACAGGACAATCGTCTTGCTAGAATGTTAAATAAAACAAAAAATAATAAAAAGTAAACGTCAGCCCCAAAACTTGAAAAAAATGCTAACAAGTGCAAAATATACAAGCAATCAAAATTTACCAACTGTGACAAAAATGTTTAGATAAAAGATGTGGAACATGCCCATATCTAAAAGAAGGCTCGACAACAATTTTTGAGAATGGAATAGACTTTCATGTCAAAAGCAACATGTCATGTAAATCAAAAAATGTTATCTATGTCATTTCTTGTGAAAAGTGTGGTCTAACATACGTTGGACAAACGAACAACTTGCAAAACAGAGTAACAGTTCACAAACAACAAATAAGAGATGATAATTTAAGACACTTAAAAGTTAGTAAACACATATCTCAATGCAGTAATGGTGCTTTTAAAATATTTCCTTTTTACGAAATATTCAATAATGGATGTGACATTACATCACAATTGCTACCAAAGGAACAGTACTTATATATATATAAATCTTTTTGTAAATGACCTATGGCACTTTGATAAAATACTTCTGACTGTCTTTAAGAGGGGATAACTCACCAGGACGATTGTTGATTATTTTGATGTTTGTGTTGCATTGTGTTGTTACTTACATACACTGAAGATTAAACTACCGGGCAAAAGAAAGGTTTCACCGACTTCACTTGACTAATCACAAAATAACAAAGGCATATTTGAGATTTTTCATGATCAATTTATAAACACAAATCATTTTCCATGAATTGAAAAGAAAATACATTATAATGTCGTTCCTGTCTTCTCCGCATTACACAAAGAAAGCGTCAAGGGGTCAAAATGGAAAATTACACAAATGAGAGGTTTATTGAAAACTTGAATGAAGAATCCATTATGGGCACAGTAGTCACGTAACACGTTATCAGTAGCGAGTGTGACCACCCTGGGCATCCATGCACGCCAAAACACGCCTCCTCATTGACGTCGTCAATCGGCGGATAACGTCTGCAGGAATCCTGTTCAATAAGTTCAATAGAGTCTGTTCCAGTTCTTGTCGGTTCGCTGGGGGTGGTACTTGTTTTCTCAACTGACGATCAAGATGATCCCAGAGATGTTCAATGGGATTCATGTCTGGTGAATAAGGTGCCAAGGACAATAGGTTGATGTTAACGTTGTTCAGGTAGTCTTAAACAATTCGGGCGGTGTGAGGCCTGTTGTGTTGTCTTGTTGCAATAGTAATCCTCTTGGCTGCTGTTGAATAAAGGGTACCACAACAGGTCTCAGCACTTCATCAATGTACCGTTGAGCATTCAGGTTTCCTCGAATGATAACAATCGGTGTGGTAATCTGGCCACAAATGCCGCCCCATACCATGACCCCCCCAGCTCCAAAAGGATGGACTTCTCTAATGCAGTTTGGAGCCAGTCGTTCTCCCCTTCGTCGAAAAACTCAAGCTCGGCCATCGTTCCTGAATAGACAGAATTGACTTACAGTCACCGACGTACAGTTCGTGCCCATTGCAGTCTGCGTCGACGGCGTAGACGGGTCAAGGCCATTGCACGGAAGGGTCGGTAGGCTCGTATACCAGCCATACGAAGTCGTCGAAGGACTGTTCGCCTGCTGATGGCATACCCTAGTGCTGTTGCCGCCGTCACAAATCGGTTTCGCAGGTGAATCTGACGGATGTAGCGGTCATCGGCCGGTGTTGTCACTCTCGGTCTTCACGATCTGGGCCGGTCTTGAGTCTGTCCTGTCTGCTGGTGACGAATTATCAACCTACTGATGGTGCTCTGGGAGCAGTTGAAGGTTCTGGCTATCTGACGTTGTGACGCTCCCATAGTGGCCATGCCGATCGCTCTGTCTCATTGCGCTGGTGTAAGTCTGGGCATATTCTTGGTGTTTTTTGGCTTACTGAATGCCTGCTCTGTCCAACGTCGTTATTTATGTCACGACTATGCACGTGCATTTTGCACAATGTCTCAAAATCACGTTTTGCACGTTTTAAACAAGGCATGATTTTGAAAGCTGCGTTCGAACATAGAGTTGTGGTTGTGGTAATGCAGCATTTGGGCTAATGTTTTTGGCAGGAGTTCAAACCTGTACCAGCTTTTTGGCATTCAATACAACTATTGTAAAAGTAAAACCTTTCTTTTGCCCAGTAGTTTATTTAAGACTGCTGCGTGCTTCAAGCATACATTCCTTGAAGAAGCTTCGAATATAAAAGCAGATATATGGAAAAAAAAATAAAGTTATGATTTACATCTTCTCTGTATTTTTTTAATACTTTCATATATGCTTCTCCACAATTGATACTTCTTACATTTTCTATAATCTATTGTGGAAGCCTGGTTCAAATCTGTTTTTCAGATCGGGGGAATAGAATATGCCATCCCAAGGTTTCAATAAATCATATCGAATGCAGAACCAAAAAAGATATTTCAAAGCCTTCCACAGTCCCAAATTTGGACGGCCTTTCTCATGCAGCCCAAAGTAGGGCACATACAGACATGAATACAAAGTTTGGACATAACAAGCTTCCTGACCCTTATGAATAGTGTACTGTCAACTCATTTCATAGAATGCCATCAATCCAAGAACAATGGTTAAAGATAATGAAAATTTCACCCACATTTAGGAATACGAGAAACAGTTTAATTGTTTGTGAAAGACGAAAAAAAATGCACAGGAAAAATAGCTGTTGTAATAGACCAATATGGAATCTTGATACTGCTTTTTATATCAGTTTGATAACTTGACTTGTATTTAGGTACCGAAGAACACTTTCCCATGGTAATTATTTAATATTGCTACAGGCTTTTAATGGTATAAGAAAAGTTTTACACCAAAGATTTATGAACGATGCAAATATTTTACATGTTTATTTTCGATATCTTAACTACCATTAATAATTAACACAGGAAGGTGGGAAGGATTACTTCATGAAGAGAGGATCTGTCAAGTATGTGAACTACAGGCAGTTGAAGATGAATTGCATTTTTTGCTTATATGTCCCTTATACAAAACCCTCAGGTTAAAATATCTCCCACTTTATTATCACACAAATGTAACTGTACAGAAATACATAAATTTACTTAGTTCATATTCACCCTTTATTCTGCAGAATTGTGCTCGCTTGATTAAGGAAGCTCTTTTAAAGAGAAAAATACAACTTGAAATTTAATTCCTAAAGTCAATATTGATTTGGCACGGTGAAATTTATTGTATACAATGTAATGTACATGGGCCAATGGCCTTTCTATTGAATAAACATGATTGATTGATATATTTATACCAAAATCGCTTCAGAGAAATGTTAATATCATAAAAATACTAAATAATGGTTAACTTTTTTCCGGTACGTGTCGTAAGTCTGAGGGAAATAACTTGCAATAAAGGACTTGACAATCTCGAGCATAGAACACCAAACTGAATGGCGAGGGGGCGTCATTGAAATGTTGTTTGTGTAGGTACTACAGTGATAACTATAATATAATCAAAGCTCTACTATGATACTTTCTACAGGAACGTGTATTGATTCTCAACAGCAGATTTGTAACTCTTTATATGATTCCTTTATCACGGATTCAGGTCATTTGTCGTCCGTGGAAAATATAGAAGACGGGGAATGTTACTTAAGATCTAAAACCTGTTTATTGCCTGCAGAAAGACGGTTGAACAACATGAGAAAGATGTTGAAAGCACATCCGACATGGTCGGGTGGTGACTTGAAAGTTTGTCTTTACATATATGTTATGAAATACATACATATAGTTGCAATAAACAATACAATTATAGATATGAAAGCTTTATAAACGATTGTTATTCTATAATTGCATAATTGATAAAATATGAGTCACATCACGCTTTAGCGTTAAGTCCGGTATATTTACAATTAAAAGTATGTCATACATTAGCGATCGGTCAGATATATATAAAAACTAATGATTTGGTATGTTTAAAATATAAAATCATAATCAATCATACACTGAAATACGTGCTTTGATAGTGCTTAAGTTAGAATGTGCTACACGCGAGAATAAGTTTACAAACGCGATCGCGATCAATTACTAACTTAAGGTTATAGTAAGATTATGATAATAACACATTTACTAGCAAAGACATGAAAAGATATGTAGAGAGGGTGCTTACCTGCAGAAGACGTGGAACAACATTAGAAAGATGTTGAAAGCACATCCGACATGGTCAGGTGGTGACATGAAAGTGTCACACGTCACAGGCATGGAACGCACGTGATTTGGCGTGTAGCCAAATACAGGTAGCATATACGACTCACTACATAAAGACAGTGGAGAAACAACCTTCTGATGGAACAAAAGGGAAATAGAAGGCTGTCAGCGACATCTCCCCCTTTGGAAAATGTTGTCCTCAAAATTAAAAGAACAAAGGAAACGGCCAATGATGAGAATCACTGGGAGAAGAGAAGGAGCCAAAACAAACTGAAATAATGCGCAAACTGGATGTGATAAGCTTTCAACGGTACGTCTAAGCAAGCAAAAGGGAAATTGAAAACTTAATCACTGAAGAATCAAACAAAAACTGACTAAACCCCATACAAACGAAATAAACTATATACAACGAAGTCATACAAACACTTCTTCTTATTATTATTATTCTTTGTGTTGCAATACAACAGCTCCAAACTCTGCATCCAGGCTGGACGATGTGGATTCAGCAGGTGAGACTTCAACATCTTCTGGTGCTTCAGGGGTCCCTATGGACGACGTTGAAGTCGACCTTCCTGGAACAGACGTGTTGACAGGGGAGAAAACTGCTGCTGGCTCCATGGTCTCTTGCAGGCTTGCAGAAGATCCTGAGCGCTAAAATGGACTTGGACCACTTGGTCTCACAGGGTGGATATACCCTGAATCCGTTTGCCGGATCCCTTGGCGGATCCTCCGGATCCTATCAAGAATGGTATACTGGGATCCGGCGACTGATACCTCAACGGATCCGGACGGACACCGCCGGATCCCTTGGCGGATCTCTCTCTAGATAAGAATGCGGGGATCCGGCTTGTCTTTGTGAAAGTTTGTTAGCCAAAGGTGACAAAATCAGGTTAAAACGATAAATGTTTTGATGATGAGATTTAAATTGACATACAATTTTTTTAAAAACAGTTTTTAATCAAAATCAGAATTCACGGGGTCATTTCGTATCAAAATTTATTCAAAATATTTTCAGAATTAACCAATGTAAGGTTCACTATTCAGCACCAATCGTCACACTTGAATGCACACTCATCACACCTGTTAGTCAGTACACATATCAACTTGCCTAATTACGGTATCACATTAGTGTATATATTGTAAATGAGCTCGCTTTAGGTTGTATATCATAGATCACATATAGTTTATGCAAAACTTTATCACACAAAATAAAATGAAAAATAAAACATAAATATATAAACAATCATATATAAACATATACAAATCTGTATGCACCTGAGGGTAGTGTCCGTAGATATTTCATGTTTGATTTTATGTAAACATATATATACAAAGTCAAGTATACACCTGCACAAAGGTAATTGCAAAATTTTCAGATTTCAGAGAATTCATGAAACTCATTCTGTGAGTGAAATAATATACTTTCTTTAACTCATTAACGCCGACACAGCTTCACGGTTGAACGCCTGGGCTGCTGACCACAGATGCTGCTCGCTGGAGCAAAACCAATTAGGTCAAAGCATATCGGCGAGTGTTGAACGGAAACTGTCCAGCCTTGTACCATAAAGTCTTGATTGTTTTATTGTTTCATGAAGATCAAATGCAGGTGCTGAATGTGGATACTTTACAGGAATATAACAGGTGATATGTCACCAATGATTTTTTATTTTGCGGTCCGATTTCATTTCATAAACATATTCAAAGATGATCATAAGAATGAGAGAGAGTGAAATTGTTTTCATTGTCTCACCAAATACAATTGACAGGTAAACTGCATAAGATATCGCACCTTCTATACTGGTCAAAAGCTTCTGAAAATTAATTTCTCTTACTTATACCTAAACAACTGTACTTAAAGAACAACGCAAAATAAACACAGACACACACACACTCACATATTATGATATATATATATAGTATATACATAACCAAATGTCACTTATAAACGTTTGTCAATCTTCATGTTAGAATGTCTTTCTCAATCTACCACTACAGTGAATTGATGGGGGCATATTGTTTACACGTATTTCACATATGTTTATTGTAAATACACATACTGCATGTCTACACACCATGTTAAGTGTATACAGTGTGTCAATATTTCAACTATATTTCAACTATAATAAATCTATCATGAAGGGATAGAACGTAAGTAACATTACCGAATGTAAAAGTAGTCGAATTATTAGATAGAAATATATTCATATGAAGAATTGACTTGTTGTTGACATACCTATTAAAAGTACATGTTACATCACTTCACAGGTTAGTTATATTTTTAAGTGTTTCATTCTGTTGGGAGGATATGGACTCCAAGTATAATTTAACATGTGCAAAACATATGTACCGCGAATTAAATCAAATATTTGAACTCAAAAGAATACAAATAGGATTGAATTGTCATCATTACAAAGTAACTATTTTTCATATGGAAGATTTCATCAAAACTCGAATGCATTAATTACAGGGGATAATTGTGAATATGTATAGAATGATGGGCGTAGCTCCACGAAGAAAATTGTCCGATGATGGAACCTAAACTTTATTCTACAATTGTTGTCGGCGCGTATACAGGTGTATTCCTACATGATTCTTCCTGTATCGGTTTTTCGTCAAAAGAGACTGACTTTATTGCATCGAATAAACAGGTTATTGCCGTTTAGTGACTTGAATAACCCAGCGCTCTGATAAATAAGTAATGGGATCTAATGTGGATCTATTAAGCATATAGTCGAATGAAAAACATGTATATGCTAAATCTATTATTGTTACAGGACCGTTATTGACCGTGATTGATATACGATGCGCTCAGTATGTTCAGTAAAGCATAACTCGAATAAACTCTTATATTAATAATAGTATTCAAAGTAGAATAACACTTGCGATCAAAATATCAATTACATGCAATAATCAAATTGATAGGTCATGACATAAGACTAAAGTGATGCATTCAAGAAGTAAAGTTAAAATCAAAGTGTAACTTTCAATAGCCTAAAATTCTTCACAAATGATTTATGAAATAAATAATAACGCTTCCTTTCGTTTCGTCTTAGATATATGAATTCAATGCGTTTTACAGATCAAATGTATCTAACACTGTTTCAAAATTGGTAACTTCACAAAGACTCCAAACGTTTCATCTCATTTAATAAACCTTCTTTTTTAAGTATTTATTGTTCCTTTTCAAGACCCACACATGCAGAATGTTTTCATTTCCCAAACGTATTATATTTTTGCACAAAGAGCAACGATTTTCAATTATTCTTGCTTTCCTGAGGATAGCATCATACTTAAGAAACTCGTTTTCTTCATTTAATATATTGAAATCTATATGCCTACACCCTGAGAAAAAGATTTATGAGATGACTTTAATTATGGTTCTTATTAATTGTTATGGCAACTAGATTTGACAACATTTTCTAGAATAAAGAAGGCTTCCTTAATTTTGACCTTTGCTTTCTGGATGACAGTTTTTTTAAAGGAAGTTCGTATGCATATCCACAACATCATTTTGAAATTGGTAGTTCTACAAAACTTTATTATAGATTTTGTCATTGATCTGCATTATTATTTCAAAGAAAGAACAGTAACAGTATCTTTCACGTGTATGGGCTACATTTACTACTATTACAATATCAATTGATGAATGGAAATGTTACATTCATTTGGATATTAAACGAAATTAGTTAACCACCCTCCCCCACCCCAACCCGTTATCTCTTGTCACGGATCGTTGAGCTCCGCTCTATTTGAAGAAAAGAGGCTTGCTCCTGTCTGATTGCTTGTGATTGTATAAAGGTGTTTTATGACCCCAAAATATTGGCGGGGGAACTAACAAAAGGAGTATAATTGCGCGGGACTACTTGAAGTCATCGGATTAAATTGACGACACATACACACGTATTTACTGGCATTGGGATTCTTTGTATACATGGCACTCTGTATTGACTAACCGCCGGAGGTATCTAACCCTTTGGTCGGGTTGGAATACACATCCGCAAAAATGCACCACAATGATTTGGGCGAAGAATTAAACTCCCACTGTAACACATTAGATTAATTCAAAAACTTTATTATTTGAAAATCTGTTTATATCGTAATTGTAACTAAAACAAGTTGAACACATATTAAATATATCATTTGTATTCATTCCTACAACAAACTTTTTGATCACTGAACTACAGATTTCAGATTTGTAGACAATATCAATTTGAAGTTCACTGGCTCAAATTTTATTATTTATCTGATTTTTTTTCAAATTTTATAAATTGCTTTATTACATAGAATGGGTTTAATTTGTTGTTGTTCCCTTCCATTGAAATACCGAATTCATGCGGCTGTACTGTTGCAAATATGATTCAATGAAAATAAGCAAAAATGTGCTCATTAATGTTACAACATCCAGTACTTTTTAGATGATAGCAACAATAAAAACGTGTCCTGATCGGCTACGTTGACATGAAAGGTCACAATTCGCAATGTCATACTCAAATAAGCCTTGTAGTAACTATATCCCTTTCAAATATTATTCCCGAACGAAATTTCTCCTGCACAGGATAATGTGTTTACCCCTTTGTGTAGATGTTGAATAAGTTCATGATATCAGTTTAGCCAAGGCCTGGATTCACAAAATTCGTAAAAATGTTTCTAGACTGAAGAATTCTTAAACCATCTAGTAGGTATAAAATGATGGTTCTGGATCAACGTATTTTTAATGTATGAAAATACGTTAAAACCTACTTTTTAGACACACATATTTTTTTTTAATGTACGATCTGGACCACGGGAAATTTTTAACGTATGGATTAGAAATACTCCTATCACGGAAATATTTTAACCTCAAAATATTTTTATCGGTCGGCCCGACCTAGTTAGGTATGCGCGTATTGAAGTTAGGTATGTGGATATTGATGACACCTGCTGTGTTAATGGTCATAAAAGCTGCTTTGTCACTGGAAAATTGTTATGATTTAAATTTTAGGGCAACATGTTTGGTAACAGCTTGAGCCGATCGATATTAGGGCTTGTATGCAGCCATTATATCCACAGTTGGAAGCATGCCGCATGCAGGTTAGTCTTTCTTAAACATTTCCATAATATTATCCCTTTTTACTAATTATTGTGGACAGTGTCCCATGGCACGATTAATAATTCTTCTTTAACAAAGCCTCTCCCCGGTCCATCTTGTAAGTAATAAAGTGTCGGTTCACCTTTTTTAGAAATATATCGGCTAATTTGATATATTTTAAGAGACCATATGGGGTCTGTTGCTCTAAGTCTTTGATCACCCTCGAGTTCACCCGGCTGATATAAGTATCTTACGCTAACTCTATCGGGTATTATCTTTTCATCTCTTAATAAAGGTGCAGAAGGTTCAGCCACAACCGATTTCAATTTAATAGCTTTTATGGGTTTCTTATTTATAAGTCGAGTCTCTTCATTATTTATTGCCGATATAACCTCGGGCAATCTGGTTACCCATTCGGTAGACCTCGCCTTGGGGTTTTTTAATTCCTGAGCATACTGATAACCGAATAAGCGTTCGGATAGTGTCTCATTAAATCTCTCTACGAGGGCTTGACTTCTGTGCGCTTCTTTTACACCTCTTCTAATTCTAACGTTATGTTTTGATAAAAGTTGTGTTACATCTCCCATAAACTCCCGCCCAGGATCTACTTGAAATGTACTCGGCCAGTTCAAAGGACTTCTTCTATATATTTTCTCCAAAGCTTTAGCTACTTCTGCAGAGTTCTTAGTAGTTAATGCCTCTGCTTCTTTATATCGACTGGCAACGTCTACCACAGTTAATGCATACTTATAAGTCTTTCTTTTTACTCGGTCGTGAGGTAGAAATAGTAGGTCTGCTTGATGAACTTCATTTGGTACGGATATATCAAATTTTTGCCTCGGTACGTATTTAGGTGGGGGTAAATATATTTGCCAAATGGCCTGTTTTATTAACCAATTCTTCGCTTCTGCCTTAGTGACCTTTGCAGCCTTGGCGAGTTTATCTACAGCTGCTAGGCCTTTCCAATACCCCTGGGGGCTATAATAAATATTTTCCATTTTCTTCGAAGAAGACATCTCTTATATAAGAAGGATTATGTTTTTAAATATCCGTATGCGTATGTATTTACCCCATCATCGGCAATCCATCTTTTCGTATCTAATGGAGATAATGATGTCTTTTTAAGTCGCATTGCATACATGTTATGTCCTTCACTTCTCAAAGTATTCATTTTGTGTTTAAAAGTCTTTTTATCGAATAATGCCTCTTTATACTGCTCAAGGTTGGTATTATTCTTTACTACATATCTTTTAATTCCTTTAGCTTTCTTTATTTCTGTTTCAACTTTTTTAATACAATACATCTTCGGCCTTAATCCTACGTATTCGGAAACAGGAACACCCAAACATTCATCCTTAAATTTACCCAGAACCTTCTTATTTTTTACGCTGTGCAATGGGTGGTTTTTATCAAAATCACTAGTATCGTACAAGTCAATTTTTTCTTTCATGTCTTCGTAAACATCATCGGTTTGTATCTCTAACAACAGAGAATCCGTATCGGTATATAAAACTTCACATTTATTTCCGTATTGTTTCTTCATCTCATTATAATAAAAGTCATACATTAAGTGTTTCGATAAGTCTAATATACTCATACCAACGTATATTGGTTTGTTAAATTTTACGATTGTCTTATTTATATGAACAGCGGCTAAATCGTGGTCAAAGATTCTAAATTCATTAAAGGCAGGATTAGCAATAGCCTTTCTTAATGGCCGCTCTTCCTCATCTGTCCTGAATAATCTTACGTTTATTCTATTCCTCACATTTTCCATAGTTTTACTGTATACAGAATTATTCATTCATTTGTAAAGGTTTTTCTCAAAATCGATAGTAGCTTTTGTCCTCAAATCTGTATTCATTCTAATATACGGCTCCATCAAAGGGCTCTGATCAAATTCTAGAATTCTGTGTATTTTAGTTAACTTCATACCCAATGAAAGATATAATTGGAGATTTCTGTAATGAATTAGGTATTTACTTTTATTCATTAAGTTGGGCACTAATTTCTCTACATCGGGCATTTTTTCTCCGTGTAATAAATTATTCTGATAATCGGAGAACCATTCTTGCTTCACCTTAAGTCTTTCAGGGGCCAATTGATAGGTATTATGGCTAATATGGGTTTCTTTCGCGTATTCTAAGTCTACTTCGAGAATTAAACCCTTCTTCGAATCTTAAGGTATCTTCATAATATCGAGATTCTTTTATTCTACCCACTTAAACCCACCCGTAGGTAAATACTGACTCATCGCCCACCCATAAAGGTTATTCGCGTCTAAGTAAAGTATGTGACTCGATGGCTTACTAGGATCATATCCCTCTACATATTTATTGTTAGCCTTGGCATGTCTCTTGGACACCATGGATATTCCACCTCTAAGCCCTTTCTCGATAAACAAGTGCATGTCATAGTCGTTTAGTAGCTCTAGTTTTACTCCGGTTTTCAAAAGTAAAGCGTCCCAGGATAGCCCTGGGCCAGTAAAATAATGTGCGGGATCTAACTTGTATTGTTTCAAGCAAGTCTTTCTGAAAGTTTCGAATATATCGGCCAGTAATAATACATCGGTTTTTAGATACAGATCGTGATAAACCCCTAAATTTTTACAGCCGAACGAATTCCACACATTTTTAGCGTGATTATAATCATCACCGCTTATATGACTTTCGGATAAATTGTTATAAAAACTTTCAATAGGTGGTAGTTCGGTTTCTTCAAACTTATCCAAATTATCCATATACGAGTATGGATATACTCCTTTTTTCAATAATAAATGTCGCGTGAGTTCTTGAGTATATTGTTCAGTTATAGGGAAGTTACTATTAGCCTTTACCAAAGAATCTAGCGACATTAGAAGAAACTGACAACTATCTATAAAACGAAGACCGCCTAAGGAAAATGATATATATCTTTCCATATTATTAGGTATACATTTTATATAGCCCTCAACTTTAGAAATAGCCTGCATAATAAGATGCGCATCATAATCTTTCAGATTGTGAAATACTACGGGAATTACGATCTGGTCAGGTTTTATTTTAAGTCGTAAGTTGCAGCTGTTATGAGCCGCACCACGATAGATTCCCGTAATATGACAGTGATCGCGTACTTTTTTCCACTTTTTATTATTATTAGAAAACCACCCACCACAAACCCAACAAATCCAAGCATTATCAAAATGTCTCGATTCCTCCTCAGTTATATCCATAGGTTTTATATCTTTTAATTCTTCCCTAATTTTGTCTTCATATTGCAGAAGGTTTAATAAGAACATCTCCGCTGCGGCGGGTCCCCTATAAATTAATGGATCCATTGTTTTTCCATCGCTTCTCACGGCAATAAATCCAAAGCCGCACGGGTCATGTTCTTCTATTTTATGAGTATAACTTTGATTACTATCATTAGAGGGCTGTGCATTATTAATTTTTTTATTGATACTCTCAAAATCTGCGTAAATAACCCAAGGCGCGGACATTTGGTTTTGATAATTTTTAAAATGGAGTATATTATTCCCCTCCTCAGGCATATCAATTCTAACAGCAGTCTTACTAACCCCCTCACAATCGGGTTTATGTTTTTGCAGTAGGTCCTCTCTACAATAGCTGTGAAGACATCTTTCGCAAAAATATTTTTTCCTCGCATGTTCAGTCTGATCGGATAGAAGTCTACTAAAATTCTTTATCCACATAAAATGATATTTAATGTCTTCAGGATCGATCCCGTATTTTTTCTTATTCTTATCCTCTTTTTCCTTATCCTCTTTTTCCTTATTAATTTTCCCTCTGTTCAGCTGTTTTCTAACCTTATCAATTGCGGCTTCTCTCTTATCAATTGCGTCTTCATTTTCATTAAATAAAAACAGATTAATTCTTTCAGTATCTTTATCGGCGGAACTAAGCTGATAAACAATAACACCATCATTTGTTTCATTATTCCCGTATACATTAATAGCCAAATTGTTCAATTTTCCTACCCTCTTAATTTGGCCAATTGGAGTAGGAGTGTCTATACCATCAAAATTAAGCCCATCATTAATAGGATATGATGATGGCCTATCGGAGTTTGAACCCGCTGGAAATAAGGCAGATCTCATAGCCCATCTTAAACAGTTAGCGTCCTTATTCTTTACATTAATGATAGCCTTCTTATTCTTATAATATGCAGGCAAATCTATATAGGAGCTGCCTTTAAACGGACTATATTTCGCTACATCTAACCACATTGTTTCGGTGCTCTCTATCCACCCCGACCCTTGATGCGTATATTTTTCTAATGTTTCTTTTATCTTTTCTTGGCCTTTGGATAAAGATGTAGGAATATCACTCGAGTTGGTTAATACCATCTGTTCACTTCTAAACCAACCAGGCATAAAAGTTTTCTCACCCGTTTTCCCATCATCCCTACTGAGCTGAACTTTAATTGCTAACTGATATTTAATATTAGTCAAATTTTTTAATTCCTCGGTTAATTTTTCTACCACAGCTTTTTCCGTATTTTTTAATGCTATTAATAGATCATCGTAATCAAGATCCATTTTCCAAGTACGTAAATAACCTCTAAAAGCATTTACTAAATAAAACTCTTCAGGTTTGATATTAGATTTGATATCAAGTTCAGTTATAGGTTCAATTTGAGTTTCAGTTATAGGTTCAATTTGAGTTTCAGTTTTTGGTTCAGTTTGAGTTTCAATTATAGGTTCATTTTTAGGGTCAGTTTTAATATAATTTTCAATTTTAGTCTTAATATTTTTCATGCGATTAAAGGTGGAAACAGATGCTCTTTTTATAAAAGATTCTCCTAACCCCAAAAAACGTGACACATATCTGATAATTCTACGACTCGACGCCATTTTATTATAGTTCTCAAGTCTTTAAAGGACTTTTTAACATGCTATATTTTGACAGTAAATCTAATGAGATTTCCCATTAGATAGGTGACATTGGTGAAGCACACGTAAAATATTGCTATTTTCCCTTATTTTGCTCATATAACTCATAATAGGATAAACCTTTACTGATATGACGAATTTTTATACCAAACATTTTAGCAATTTTATCGTAACTTTTGTCAACATTAAGTTCTTTATAAGCATGAACTAAGCAAACACCTATCAATCCTAGTCTATTTTTGCCTCTTTTAATTAAATTTAACTTATCGCATATATCAGTATATTTTTTTGCGGTTAATAATTGTAAGCATTCCCCCAAATTATATCGTTGCAATATCTTTTGGACATCCCTTTGTCTATGATTAGGGATATTGTGCCTATTATTATTAACCGGGTATGGCTCGTGAAAATTAAGCATCTCGTATTCAAACCCGCAATCTACACATCTGTAGCCATTGATTATATTCCTGTGAACACAAGTTGTGGGGTCGATATCCGTAAACTGGCAACAATTTTCGCAAAACTCTTTCCCTTTATACATTATTACTTCCTTATGGGGGCATACTTCTTCCGACATTTATAATATATTTCGAATTCCTTAAAGGCTTTTATAAATCAATACGATAAGCCCAGTCATACTTAAAATAACGAATGCTATTTCCCCCTCCATTTGACTACTCGAAGGAGTATAAAAATCTTCCAGAGTTGGTTGAGGTTCTAATGGTTGTAAAGACTTACCAAATCTAATATGATATTCACGCATCGCCGCATCCACATCATTAAAAGTTTGAATAGAATGATATTGTTTTTTTAGTTGCTCATTTAAGAAATCGAGTCTCTCATTTCTACTTTTATCCCATTGAAATCTAGCGGTTGATAAATCCTCTAAAGCTTTTTCATGTTTTTCTCTCTCGCTCTTCTCCAGTCTTGAAAATAGATAGTTACTTCCGGAGAAAGCCACAGCGTTAACTATTGCACCAACCGCCATTACTACAAAAGTTGCCATTTTATAAATAATTTATTATATCCTTAAAGACTCAGTGAGTTATAACCTCTAAAGAGGCAATCACTCAGTGAGTGATATCAGCGGGAATATATTTCTTTTTTACTAGCAAATCTTTAATTATCATTGCTCCCCAGATATAAACCGCCGCCAGTCCAATATCTTGGGGAAGGAAATATAATTTTGGTGTAGGCATTTTAAATGCCATTTTACCTAATTTTACCGAACCTGCAGCTAGTCCAGTTACTATTGAGGCATGGTAAAGAGTGTTTACGATATTCTTTTCTTCGCTCATATTTATATATCATAAACCTTTTTCTTAAAGGTGTTTTTATCATAACTGTTATCAGTAGATGGCTTACTCAATTTAGTGTAGACAACCATTGCACCTATACTTAGGACGCCTATCAGGATGGGAAGTGCTAGATTACCGTGATTTATAACTCGAGTCTCTTTTGCCTCACGCTTTAATTTTTTAACCATGGCACCCTTCTTACCAGCTTCTACCTTTTTAGGATTTTTTGTGACTGTGAGTTTTTGTTCATCGCTAAGTCCAATAGCTTTTGTGGCACGTTTTTTAACCACCTTCTTATCTACCTTTTTAGTGACTTGTTGAGGTTCATCGCTAAGTTGAACATCCTCATTGGTCTCTGGATTCGAAGATGGTATCTCCGATATCGTCTCTGGATTCGATATTTCTGGGTTCGACATCTTTATTATTAAAATTCATTTTCTTAAAATCAACATGCTTAGCAGTTGTAATCATCATTGTAATGGGAGCCAGGTACATTCCACACTTAGAATAAAGGTCACAACAAATTTTACTCGTGGCAATATCGATGAATGGGTCTTCATTAAGTTCTTGGAATAGCTGTGTTTTACTATCAGGAGTGATATTGAAGAAGTGACTCATAGCGTTGGAATATAAATGTAGGAAAGATTTCCCTAACGTTCTTACCATAGTCGCGCCCAACCTATGTTCATATTTCTCATATTCTGCTATTATTTCTTCATCGGTCATACCGCTTATTACCTCAATAGAATTTTTTTTATCCACAAATTTCCCACCACCCAAGACAGCATTTGTTAGTTTGTTTCTCTTATCCTCAATCATTTCTTGGGGATATATAGAGGATATCTCCCCCATGATTTCGCTTAATTCCATTTTTTTATTACGAGGTAAATTCTTAAAGCAATAATGCCCGCGAGTAGTGCAAAACCTGAACATATCAGTACGCATATCAACAATAACATTATGCCCGCGAGTAGTGTGAGTAGTGCGAGTAGTGCAAAACCTAAACATATCAGTAATAATACAAGTGCCAACATTTATCTTTAAGAATTGATGTTTTAATTATAAAAGAGATGCTACCTAAAGATCCGCATTGCGCTATCATTTGTGGAAAGACTGGATGCGGGAAAACTAAATTCATGTTAGACCTTACAGAAACGTATTATTACGAAAATTTTGAACACATTATTATTATTTGTCCAACCATTAATGATAACGAAACTTACACATCTAAATTGTGGGTAAATAATGATCCAAATGTACATAAAATTCTTCCAGGGGAACGACTTAACGATTGTTTGAAATATTTTCACGAGAAATTCAAGAATGAACCTACCTTGTTCATAATCGATGACTGCAGTGCCGAAAGGGATTTAACTCGAAAGAAAGCCGAATTATCTAAGCTAGCGTTCTCAGGCAGGCATACTAAACATAGCGTTTGGATTCTTTCCCAGAAATATAATTCTATACTCACAGATTTCAGAGAGCAAATTCGCTGGATTTGCTTATTTAAATGTAAGGATAAAGATAATTTCGATGATTGTTTACGAGAGAACTATGTTATCGAAAGTAAATCCGAAATAGAAAAGGTTAGAAAACGGCTGAACAGGAAATACTCCAAACTTATCTTATGCACCGACACACCACCATGGTATAAAGTGCTAGATTAGCTTGATTTTGCTTGATTTTTGCTTGATTTTGCTCGGATTTTGCTAAAGTTTGCTAAAAAAATTTCAAACACAATTGAGTTTGAAATTATTTTAACTAGCAAAATTAATTTAAACTAATAAATAGCTGATTCAAATCTACCATTATTGATAATCAATTTAGCATCCATAATGACATACACGTAAGCCTTTATTAGTCCAGCTGTTTCTGCTTTTTTAGTTATTGCTATCGTCATTCCTTCACTACCATTCTCAATTCGCCTACCAGAACCGTGTAATTCATCGTCATCGGTTGTCCTAAGATCTAGCCATAGAGCATGCTTGTCGGTTAAGAACTTACCAATAGTCATATCCGTAAAACAAAGATCTTTCATCACCATATTCGTTAATGGGTTACGTTTTATGCTGGAAAGCTTCTTAATTTCATCCCATAAGTTATATTTACGCATATCTTGACTGTACAACTGGTTTGGTACTCCTTCAATGGTCATTTGCACGTTATTAATTTTAGGATTGTAAAATGATTCGGTTATTCTACCAAACTCTGGGGTGTGCTCTTTAAATAACATCAAAACTCCTTTCATAGACTTGGCCGGTACATTGATGTTAATATTCCACACCGTATCACTTTTATTCAAAGGTATCATGCGGTGCCGAAGTACGCGATCATAGTGTATTTGTATGGAACTATTATACATCGAATGGATTTCGCTGGCTAATTCTGACTCCTTGACTTTATCAAATTCCAAAGCAATATTCTTAATTTCATACTTCATATTGTCTTCTCCTGTAATTACATTCTTATAATCATTAAATGTTAATTCATATTCTAATCTATCTCCCAATGCAGCTTGATAGAAAGGCATGTGAGTCTCCAACAATTCAAAATCTAGAGGAATATAAAAGCGATTTCCTAGGTTATCGGCTATGGCTTTGTCTTCTACAATGGAAGCATTACCAAGACCCGACCCCATTCTTAACCTGGTGACATTTCGATTCGTAGTTGTGTCAATACCTTGATAATGTAAACTGCCTCTTTCTTGTGTAGTTCTCCAAAGGTCTACATAAGTGTAATATATATCGCTATCATCGATAGACAATACTTCATTACTACTTATCTTAACGGTTGTTTTCTTCACAATGGAGCGGCCAATATTCTGTACAATGCTACTGTTAGCATCTTTATCACCATCCAATGTTAGGAATAAATCGAAAGCCAACCTGACCGTACCCGGGACTATGTCATCGTGACTTCCAAGATTAGGAAAGCGAACTAATAGTTGTTCATTCTGGTCAATAGTACTCGGGTTGTTACTTACCCTAACACTTGACCTTTCTCCTTTTATACCATAGGGCTCTCTAAAATTACGCGATGGATTGAGTTTCTGACCGTAGTTAGACATTTTATTAATACATATTTAAATGTTTAAAGGAAAAACATATATTTATAAAATGGCCGACGCCAGTCATTATGATGAGGGGGCTACCGGATATGACAGAGATGAAGCTTATGAAATGGACAATCTCGATAACAGCATTCCTTCCGAAAGTTCAATCCCGATACAGGGATTATCACCTAATGTGACTAGTTTACGAGAAGAACTAAGAACAAGATTGCTTAAATCATCCGTGGATAATTTTTATAGTGAAGTTGGTGAACCTAGTGGGGGTAGAGATTATTCTAAGTTTACGGTAGATCGGGATGGAAAGCTTAAACTAAAAAGTCATCCTGAAGTGGACTTATATTACCAAAGAGGGGTGAATAAAGGTGAGGTAAAGCCTTTAGAAAGTTTACGCCCCAAACTGGGGGTAAGGGGTATTCGCGAAGAATTAGGGTTTGTGGATTATAAGAGTGGGCAAAAACTTCCTGAAAGGACTCGAATAAAACTTAATAACCAATTGGCACAGTTGGATGAAGCAGAAACTTCTTTCAGCGAAAACCCAATACAAGCCACTAATGAATCTATTAATGCAATAGACAATGCCCTGCAAACTATAACTGACCCACCTTTAAATACTGAGGGATTAGAATTTAGTATTAGAGAGTTGAGGGGGCTCGATCGAGCTATGAAAACTCAAAAAGGGGAACTAGTTCATAACTTAGCTAAACTAACCCACCTGGATGAAGAAATAGAACGCGAAAAAACTAAATTAACTCAGGCGGAAGGCCCAGAAGAAACCGAACGCATTAAAGGAAGAATAAGTGATTTGGAAATCGAAAGGTCAGCTAGGTTGGAAGCTGCATCGGCAAATAAAAGCGCCCTAAGTTCACAATTTCAACATATAAAGCAGACTTTTAGCCAACTCTTAGACAAAGATCAATCGTTAGGCGAGCGTCTTAAGACATTATTCCGAGAACAGGGTATAACAATAGCTTCTATTATAACAGCAATAGGGGCTATAATTACAGCGAAAGTACAAGCAGTAACAGGAAAAGGTGGTGGCGGGCCGGTACCTCCTAATAATAAACCTCCTAATAAGAAATCTCCTAATAAGATTAAAGAGTGGTTACAGTATATAGGTAAAGGATTATCTAAATTAGCTGGGAAGGCCGCAGCGGCTTTACCGGGAATAATAGGAAGTATTTTATCTTGGCTTTTAACCTTCTTGTCTAAAACAGCGACTTGGTTAAGTCAAAATATATGGGCATTAATGGTAGCTATCGGGGGTATAATAATTGTTTTTATCAAAACTAAGATCTCCAAATCATAACTAACTCTACTATTACTCCACTTAATATAATTATACGTTTTTTATAATTATGGGTTTTGAGTACCTCCGGTTTTGGTTTCTTATCTCCCATTGGGATATTGTGCTTTAATGTACTCTTAGATTTTGGTTTCTTATATTTTAAATCACTCATCGGTATCCGCGGGATGTTGTGCTTTAATTTCCTCTCAGGTATTGGTTCTACATTCTTACCTAATTTTCTATCTGGGGTCGCAATTACAATTTTATTGTTATACCCTTCCGATTTACCTACCCTAAGTTTCATATCGCTAGGAATCATGAGTAAGTCATAGCCTATAACATAATCTACTTTAGAACTGGCATCTTGTAATACGTCTTGATATCTTTTTTTAGAACCGGAGATATCTACTAGGCTAGCAATGGCGTCTTCTACATCATCCTTGAACTGTTCCTGGGCATCGAATGCGGCGCTACCCCAAATAATAGGGGTTTTAGCTTCCGCTTGAGCACCTAATAAAGCCCAGACATACATTCTAATAGAATCGTTCAATCTTAGAACGCCCGTTTTAGTGAAGCCAACCGATACATCCAAAACAAAGGATTGCCAATGCTCTTGAACTTGTTTTATATATATGTAACCACCCATTTACCCAATTCAAAATATCTTGGTTTTTTATCCAAATTCAATACTCCCATAGGCGCATTTTGTGATTCTACATCAATAAAAATACAATTATCAGGATTATAATTTGTCAGGATCATAACCTGTTTATCAGAATTAACGTCTGGCACAAACATGTATCCCATTCCATTATTTTTCCCTCGGGGACGCCAATTAGTAGTCATTGATACATTAAATTCGCGACAGATCTCTTAATATTTTGTGACAGTGTACGGATTATTATTGGCTTCCCATAATTCCTCATGTGGTAAGGGTACCTCCATCACGCTTAAAATACGCCTAATTTGATAATATATATTTGTGAAATAAAAATGTTGCCTTCGTTAACCCACTCTTTGAAGAGAGATGATCTTTATAAGATATACCACACCCCGTTGTAGCGCACCACACAGCAAAATGCAATTGATTTTGCCAAAATTGCATGGGGTTATTTTTCCATTTTTCTATTTCGCCTTCGTTAGAAATAGTTACCTCATAATTTTCGAATATATCGAGAAATTTTACCTCAAAATTAGAGCCCTTAGCATCTACCCATATCGATTGAGTCGTAAGGTTTATATTTTTATTATTTTTGGTAAATTCGAGTTTATAATCAGGATGGTTATCGTAGTAGTCATAACCACGCCAAATTATTGTATCGCCTAAATTGTATACACCGCTGGCTTTATAACTTGCCTTAGCATTATACTTGTAGGCTGCCATTTTTATTATTATTTAAGGACTAAACTTTTAAATATTAAATGTATTTAACTATCTCCAACTTTGAAAATGGACAAACGTTAGAACTCGCAAGAGCTCTAGACAATACCGATGGAGAGATGCGAGTTGGATTATGCGAAATTTTATACTATCCTAATTGGTATAACATAAGTGAGGGGAATAATGAGTTTACAATTGGAGGAATAACTATAACTATTCCGGATGGTTATTATAATGTTTGTATGCTAAATGATTACCTTAAAGAGTATGGTTAAAAAGTATCGATTAATACGGCTAATGGAAAACTAACAATAGAAAAGATTGGAGATGTGGGGCTTACCTTATCAACTCCATTGGCTAAAACTTTGGGGTTTGATTCTTCGATAGATATTACTGGCATTCATCGTGCAAACTCTTTACCTAAATTGGCACCGTACAAAGAACTTTGCGTTCATTTAGACTGTATTAGCACTAGCGATAATATTTTTGGAGAAAAACCTTCGTCCATATTGAGAATTATACCTGTGGAGAATGAAACTTTAAACAGTGGAAAGTACGTTTCATTTACTAATCTTCAGTATAAAAGACTTAAGCTCGGGCAAATACCTAACTTAACAATCTCAATATTAGACACAGAAAACAAACTAATAAATATGGGTTACACGACTCTAACATTGCATTTCTTGGGTTAAAAGAATAAATAATTATTAATAAAATGACGGATTCTGGCGGACCTAGAAATGAAAGTTGTAAGAAAATAGTTTCCAGCACAAATCTTTTTAATGATGCTGGGAAAGAAAACAGTGAATATATTATTAAATATAAAGATGGAAAATATAAACTGATCGAAAATGAAAATGGAGGAGAAAAACTTAGTGAAATAGAGGATGTTATAATTACAAATATTGGGCAGTATAGGGGTTTCAAATATATTAATGGGGTATATACAATTTATAAACGCCCATACGACATGTATTGCAGGATTAGCCACATACCTAGGTGGATTTTAAATATTAGGGTTACTCCGAGGAATACAATACTGGCTACAAAGCAAAATCTTCTAAGGAAGATTTCAAATGAAGGTCTAGCAGTGGTATCATATAAACCCCCATCTTCGAGAAGTGTTGTAGCTGGTTTGGTCTACCGCCGCATGGGAATAATTCCCATAACACTGCTGCATCAAAATATTCAGGCAAATATACCTATTGTTGTTAATAAAGTTTTTTTATCTCTTGTGAATCAATTTGAGTATAGAGGCTTTGGTAGCCATTTTTTACTAGAATTAGTATTAGGGGTGGGTCCTGATGATTTTGTTCCAGTTTTACCCGGACTTAACATTAAATGGGAAGGCTTTGGATATTGTTGGTTATATATAAAATTTATAGAATTTAATGAGGATCTCCTATTATCAAAATGGCAGGTAGAATTTGGTGGGTACGAGGCTATTGGTTATAATGAAGTCACTAACCTTGAATACAAAAGAGATGGAATGATTGAATTTAATAAAATTTACTTTAATCGTAATGTATCATTTGTAGGTTTAACGTCTGCTGAGGAGGATTTTGATCCACGATTAGCTATTAACGCCAATGGCTATTAATCGAATTAAAAGAATAAATAATAATTAATAAGGATGACAGAGTCAAGTGGGCCGCATCAAACAATTGACAGATGTTTGAACACGGGTATAGCAAATCTATCGGATGTTGAAAGTTTTGAAATACCTGGAGAAGTAGGGAAGATATATGCCCTTCAATTAACTAATTTTGGAGTTTATAAAAGAAAAGAAGTTGATCCGGGAGGAGTA